>JARHVA010000416.1:0-337500 GCA_037957365.1 Torreya grandis
GTTTATTTTTTTTTTTGAGCCTTATATAGATGTAAGAAATATGTACCATATTTATATTTGTCAATTTAGATTAAAATGAGAAAGTTCTTGAATCCTTTAATGTATCCCAAAACATTGGACAACAAAACTAGTGCTAAAGGAGGCCCACCCCTTTAAACATGGAGTCAATCAACACAATTACACATTCTAATTTTGGGTTAGGAGAAGGTATAGTTAGTATTTTGGAACAACATAGTAAAATCTACTGTGATAAATGAAAATCTCAAGTTTTTTCAATAGACGGAAGGTCACTCACCTCTTGCTTGTGCAAATAAAATTCAATCTCTTTTTGGAGCTAATTATTTTAAGTATTTTAGGTGTGGAAAACAACCAACCTCCAATTTAGCTAACTACATCTGCTTTAACTATCCTAGGTGACATACATCCTTTGCACATTTATGCTAAAAAAATACTTACCTACATTAAAAATGATGAAGTTAGAAAATGTGAGGAACATGTAGTAACATTTAAGGCTAACTTTAGATTTCTTAATGTAGAGTATGAAGATGTTTCTTGTAGATTTCCCCTTCCACTTTTGAATATTTTTTATATGATTAGTACTTTAATTAAAATCTAGGGCCTATTTTTACTTTGGTTCAATTTGAAAATGCATTTATTGCCCAATTCGGTGATGTCACTGAGCCAAGAAAGTTATTAAAACAATTTATCCCTGTGAAGAGGAAGTGTAACAAGCCTATTAGAAACTTTAACGTGAGGTTTCATAGTATGTTTAATATGATTTTTTAGAATCTCATGGTTACCCCTAAGATGAATTATGACATGTATATGGGTGCATTATATTCTATGGCCTCCATTTTTATGAGGTGGTCATGGGAAAGAAACATAATAGATGCATATGCAAAGGCTATTTTGGTAGAAACGAAATTCTCTATATGGGGTCCTTGTGTTGAACCTTATCCTATTAAATGTATTCATGCCCAATGCTATGATTGACATGTCAAAAGTCAATAGCCATAGTCCTTTGTTTCCTAACAACAATGCTATGATCCCAAAAATTCAAAACAATTAGAACTAGAGAACTTCTTCCACAACATCTTTCCAGTTGGAAAATATTCAAAAGGTGTGTAAAAGTTAAGCAATGATTTCATCAATCTGTGGAAAATAAGATAATGTGTAAATGTTGAGGAAACTAATAAGAAATTTTATATGGCATGATAAAAAATAATCATAACGATGATCAAAAGCCATCTTCTGACTCCATTCTCACCATTAATTTTTTAGATGTTGCCTTATCCAATTGGTGTAGTCTATCAAACTTATCAACGCAAGGAAACTTATTGTCCAAAATTTTGTACCACTTTATATTTTTAATAAAATAAATGAAAAATTATGATGTTCCCACAAGGTCTAATGAAGCAAGCAAAGTACACCTAGGAGATAACTACCAAGATATCATTGACTTTCCCAATGAAAAGTATAATAAGACCAAGGGTATTATGGAAGAAGTGCATATTTATCAACAACATTAGCAAAAATATTATGATATTAGAAGTAAAAGTGAGACCCCCCAACAGTTCTTCTAGGTTGCTTGATAAAAAATAAACCCCATGACCTGTTGGATTCTAATAGTCCACAACCTCCACAAGGAACAAATCCTACTTGTCCAAAAATGACAACCACCTAGGGGGTAAATCTAAAGGGCTAAATTTTTTTGGAGGATATGGAGAAAATCAAAGGCAACATTACTATGCATAAGTTATCTTAGCTCACTAAACAAAAAGACCTATTGAAATCCCTTGGATAAAATGATAAAACAGCCTAAACTCAAAGTAACATGATTTATATAGTATGGTAGAGTGTGTTGACATCAACAATGCACCACACTAAACATTAAACAATGTAAAATTTAGATGTGAAATTTTGTACGCAATTAAATGGTAAATTCAGACCTAATTACACTATATGAATGTTCTAGAATAACTCAATTGTGTAAAGAGAGGGTTATGAGAAGAATACTAAATTATTACAAATTTATAGACTATTTGAGGCTGAAATCAGGTGATCCAAGAGCCGAGGTAGACATAACCCAAAAAATTCACACAAGATATGTCCATATGAGGCACTAAGCTAATTATATCAATAGTAAGGGTATTAACACATAATGCCTTATCATCACATACAACCCTATGCTAGTATTATATGATATATAATTGGAAAGAAATATTTGAGCAGTGATAAACATATATACACTAATAATCATGATACATAATAACACACATAAGCTAGGAATACGCCATGCGAGTAATATCATTGAAGATCATGCTATAATTTAAACATAGGTGAGGAATATTCATATTTATAACAAATGTTAAGTTACACATAGATACACAAAAATTTACAACAAAATGAATGATGAGGGAGAAAGTGATATGACACTAAAAAAAAACCCTAGGAAGGAACAAGAAAGGGAACAAGGATAAATGAAGGATAACATGGTATAAATACCCTAAACATATACAACACTATGGAGGGAGACAAAAAATAGCTCTAGGAAAAAGAACAAATTAATTAGGGTTTAAAGAGATCTATCATTAATCAACAAACCCTAAAATAAAGGAAATATTAAGAACATGCAAGGGTTAACCCTAATATGAGGGCATATCAAATCAAGGGTCTAAGAAATCCTATACAAAATGAGATCTATGATAAGGAAGGCAAAATCTAACACTACAAAGTAAAGGAACATGCAAGGTAACTTGGATTCACCAAAATGTAGTGTGGTAAAGTGGGTTTACATTGAGAATACATTAAACCATAAACAATGTGCAATAGTGAGCTACAACATTATGGAGGATATGGAGAAACCAAAGACAAAATTACTATGCACAAGTTATCTTAGCTCACTAAATAAAAAGACTTATTGAAATCTATTGGATAAAAACATAAGACTACCCAAACTCAAAGTAACATGGTTTTTGTAGTATGGTAAAATGATTTTACATCAACAATGCACCACAATAAATATTAAATAATGTGAAATTTAGATCTGAATGTTTTTACCCAACTAAACAGTAAAATCAGATGTAATTACAATAAAGAATGTTCTAAAATAATTTAAATGTGTAAAAAGAGGGTTATGAGAATAATATTAAATTGTTACAAATTTATATATTGTTTGAGGTTGAAATCAAGTGAAAATAAGTCTAGAAGTTGAGGCAGACATAACCCAAAATTTTCACACAAGATATGTCCATATTAGAAACTAAGGTAATTATATCAATAACAAGGGTATTAACACATAATATATTATCATCACATATAACCCTATCATGTCTCAAACCATATATAAGTATTATATGATATATAATTGGAAAGCAACATTTGAGCATTGATAATCATTTATACACTTACAACATCATGATACATAATAACATACATAAGCTAGGAATACACAATGTGGGTAATATCATTGAAGGGCACACCATAATTTAAACATAAGTGACGAATATTCTTATTGATAAAAAATGCTAAGTTATACAAAGATACACAAAATTTAAAATAAAATGTATGAGGAGATCGAAAGAGATATAACACTAAACAAAACCCTAAGAAGGAACACCAAGGACAAATGAAGGATAACATGGTATAAGAAAAACTTAAACACATACAACACTACAAAGAGAGATAACATGCAACTTTAGGAAGAATCATAAAAAAATAGGGCTAAATAGATCTATCATGAATCAATAAACCCTAAACAAAGGAAACATTGGTAAAATGCAAGGGTTAACCCTAATAGAAGGGCACACCACATCAAAGGTGTAAGAAAGCCTATAAAAAATGAGATATATGACAAGCAAGGCACAATATAACACTATAAGGGAAGGTAGCATGAAAGTTAATATAGGTTAACCAAAATATAGTATGGAACAGTGGGTTTATATCAACAATCCATAATGTTTAACCATAAACAATGTGCAATAAAGGGCTACAACATTGTGGAAGATATGGAGAAAACCAAATGTAACATTACTATACACAAACTATCTTAACTCATTAAATAAGAAGAATCATTGAAATCCCTTGTATAAAAATGTAATATTTCCCATAACTCAAATTAATATGGTTTTTTTAGTATGGTTAAGTGGTTTTGCATCAACAATGCACCATACTAAACCATAAACAAAGTTAAATTTAGTTCCGAAAATCTTTACCCAATGAAATAGTAAAATCAGACCTAATTGTAGTAAAATGAATGTTTTAGAATAAGTCAAATTTGTAAAGAGAGGGTTATGAGAATAATACTAAAATTTTATAAATCTATAGACTTTATGAAGCTGAAATTAGGGGCAAATAAATCCAAGAGCCAAGGAGACATAACCCAAAAAATTCACACATGATATGTCCATATGAGGCACTAAAGTAAGTATATCACTATCAAGGGTATCAACACATAATAAATAATCATCATGTACAAAATTATAATGTACCAAACCATATGATAGTATTATATGATATATAATTGGAAAGAAACCTTTGATCATTGAAAAAAATTATACACTAACAAATCACGATACATAATAACACACATAAACTAGGAATACACCATTAAATTAATATCATTAAAGAGCATGCCATAATTTAAATATAAATGAGGAATATTCTTATAAATAAAAAATGATAATTTACACATAGATACACAAAATTTACAACAAAATGATTGATGAGGGAGAAAGAGACATGACACTGAAAAAACCCTCGGAAGGAACATAAATGAAAAACCAAGGATGAATGAATGATATCATGGTATAACACAACCCTAAATGTATACAAAACTATAGAGAGACACAATATATAGCTATGGGAACAATCATAAAGCAATTATGGCTAAAGATATCTATCATGAATCAAAAAAACCCTAAACAAAGGAAACACTAGGTACATGCAAGGGTTAACCCTAATAAGAGGGCACACCACATTAAGGGTCTAATAAATCCTATATCAAGGAAGGAAAAATATAAAATTATAAGGGAAGGGAACATGCAAGGTGATGTGGGTTCACCATAATTTAGTATGGTAAAGTGGCTTTACATCAACAATACATAACACTAAACCATAAATGATGTGCAATTCAGATCATAAAAGTCACCCAAATAAATAGTAAAAACATCCCTAATTATGATAAAGGAATATTATAGAATTTTGGAAATGTGAAAATATATGGATCTAAGTATAATAATATATTTTCACAAATATAATATTGTTTGAGGCTAAAATTAAGTGCAAATTGGTCCACAAACTAAGGCAAACATAACCTATAAAATTTGAAATAAACTAGTAACTTAAAAATTAGACTAGGAGTGGAATGATATGTTCTTGACATGACCACATGTAGACTAGTACACTCCTAGAAAATGTGTCCTTTCCTAATTTTTTTTTATGACACTAATCCTCTTCTCTTAGGCTCCAAAAGCATCACTCGGTTTGTCATAATTCACTATGCATGTCCCATAAATCATTTTAATTTTTTGAAACCCTAATAAGCTCACAAAACCTTAAAAAATAGGGTAGTAAATTTAGGGGCTTACCTCAATCAAATTCCCATCCTCGAAAAAGTTGGAAACAAACACTCTATGCAGTTAAATAAGTGAACGTGTGATGCAAACCTTAATTTTTACTACATGAATGATTGACAATGATGTAAAATGAAGATTTCAAAAGAAATTATGCCTTTTAAATCAAATGTTATAACTCTACTTATTAATCTTGACTTCTTCTTAAATATATTGATTTAAGCTCACTTTTATGCCACATCTTATATGCACTTGTGTATATATAGACTTCTCAAATTCAAATCATGACCCAATTGGCATTCAAGTCAACAAATAAAGGGTGGGAAACTTAAAAAAAAGTAACACAAACCCTAGGGAAATAAAAAAGTAGGCTCAAAAGGACCCAAAAATTTAAAGACCATGACTGTACTAATACGCTCTTGGTCAATGGGGAGCATTGTAGTACACTTTTGGAAACCCCATAGTATAAAAGGGAAAAAATAGGGGAAACATGGAGATAGAAAAAAGAATAGAAAACGAGGTCCAACACAAAGGAAAAAAGTGTCAATAAGAGCCTAATATGGATTTATGATTGACACATACAAAAGTACCATAAATCATTGGGAAATAACATTTAAAACTACCCAAATCAGAATTAAATGTCTACATAATGCCACACTTTGATGTGTGTGCATGCATACTTGTCAAAGTAAAATAAACAAATATACTTGGGAGAGATCATAGAATATGTTGCATCTAAAACATTTATGATTTATTGAATTTATTATAGGATATGATAATGATTTTAAATTCAAAAGGAGAGAGGGTACCTTATCTTAGAGTTAAACTTGTGTGACCTACAAAATTAAAAAAACCTAGACTCCTTGGAATCTAGTACGAGCATCATAAATACCACTATGAAAAACCATAAATATATTGGTACAATAATCCATGCTCGTGTGTTTGGAATATGAAACCTAGCCAATTGCAAACATTTGCAAGGAAATCAATGTCTATATAAATCAAGAATCAAGGACCTACTGAAATTTATGAGAGAAATGAATAATAGAAAAACTTTTATGGTTTTATATGAAGTGTGAATTTGTTTTTGTGAAATATGCATGTTTCTAATTTGTATAATCTTTGGTATTTACCTCATTGAGGAGATTAAATGAAGTATTCCTTATAAGTCAAGGACCGCTTCCAAATGTGGGAGCAAGAATAAGTATGACTTGTAATCTTTGGGTCCATTGTGTATCATTTTGTAACTAAAGGTTAGAATAATTGGATCATATGCCCCACTTTTGAGGTGTAGGATGAGCCTGTGGATCAAATATCTCAAAATAAATGGATTACACATACCATGTATATGACAAGAAAAATAAATTTTTTGATGTATAACTTAATAATAAGTCATCATTAAAGAATGTATGCATAAAATAATTTAATATAATCATATAAATATTTCATTATGCAAGCATGCATTTAATAAGGTACTTTGGCATAAGTATGTCTAATTCTAAGTCATATAATTAAGGTATCATCATGGACACATATGTATGATAAGATACTTCAACCTAAGTGTGTCTAGGTATAAGTCATTCATGTCAGATATGATGGTGAAAATACATGTGTGAGAATGAACTTCAACTTAAGTGTGTCTAAGTATAAGTCACACACACACACACCCATACACCCACCCACACATGTGCATGTGCGCACACCCACACACACAAAAGTACACATAAAGGAGTTTTCCCCACATGTGTCTCAGTGTAAGTCATATAGGTCAGATATTATCATGAAATCACATATGTAATATGTAACTTGACTTATGTGTCTAATTCTAAGCACTTTAGGAAAGTAGTAATAGGCTTCCCTTATATGGATAAGGTATAATCAATGTAAGTAAATGGGTAGTTTGCTTTCCTTATGTGGGAAAGATATAGTCTATGTAGGTGATCAAGTATCATTCTCCTCTATAGGAAATGTATAATCAATGAAGAACTAGTGTAATATATGACCCTAAATGGGTAGTGTTGTTAGTCTATTTAGCACAACCACACTAACTCTAGGGGAAGAGAGGGAGAGAAAAGGCTCAATCGATGAGGATTACCCCTTCTTCCCTTCCATTTATCCTAAAAGGAAGTAGGCTATGGAATCAAATTCTTAAAGGCCTCTATCTACTAGGTCATGGTGTACCCTAATCCATACAAGCACCCCACTTGGAGTACTTCTCAAAGACTTTTGAAAGAAATTTTGGTCTCTCTTATGTCCAAAAGAACCATCTCATTAATATTTTTCAATGAACTCACTATTGGTTGGCACCTATCTCTAGTCTATTGATTTCAACAATGCATAAGAGAAAATAAGTGAAAGGATGAACTTACAGTCCAAATAAAGATTGAACAACTAACTATAATTCAAGCTAATATAAACCTAATATCACCAAGATATAAAAAGAATAAAATAGATAGAAAGGGTAAGGAGAAAGGAAAGATGAGCTCACTTTTTAATGAGGATAGTTTTTTCTCTATTAAATAGATAAATGTTATGAGAAACTAGTCTCTATTTGGCCATCATATCACAACTAGAAGGTAGAGATGCAAGATTATGAGGACCAAGTAACTGTGTACAAGAGGGAAGCAAATTCACCATAGATATGCAGAAATAATGGATATCATTTACAAAAGTTTCATATATAATATAATTCATGGAAAACAAATTTAAGATTCATCAATGTTTAGATGAGTTACATAAAGGGTCTTCATATAGCTGTAACTCATGCTAAAAAATAAAAGTTACATTAAGAAATCAATAAATTACTAAGAAATGAAAAGGATAAATCCATCTACTCTAGCTCTAATTATAAATGGACCAAACCTCAATTCAAAGGATAATTAGTCTTATATAAGCTACTTAGTCCACTC
The DNA here is from genome assembly GCA_037957365.1 of Torreya grandis. Lineage (NCBI taxonomy): Eukaryota > Viridiplantae > Streptophyta > Pinopsida > Cupressales > Taxaceae > Torreya > Torreya grandis. The sequence continues at coordinate 8,483 of JARHVA010000416.1, forward strand.
AGTCATAAAGCCAACAAACCGCCTAAGCAGTGGTTGTAAAAATTTAATGTGACATGCCTACATCTGTTCAAATTTGAAATGAGTCATATATAATATTGATGAAATATGGGCCAAAATCCATGGTAACTAATCTTATAATTGAATTTTGAGTGGTTGGAGTCATGGAAGGTCCCCTCAAACCAACTATTTGGCCATACTCTACTTGGTGATGGCTTTGTCTAATTAAGACAATAGTCTATCATTTATGCTCTAGTTCAATCCCAATACACATACCAAACCTTCAGGTTAATTCCACAACCTAACTTTCTTTGGAATCCACATCACATGATCCTTTTAGATTTTATAAGAAAAGATTATTCATGGATATGCAAATATGATTGGACACAATAGAATTTTGGGTCCTGATAGTTTACACGAGCAAGATGAGCATCAAGTTTAGTCTTCAATTTTGTTTATAAAGACCCATGTATCTTCCTCAAGAAGTTTATTTGATGCATCAACCCCTTGTTGCTTGGGAAGAACCAACATGTCACTTATATGTCAAGAACCTGCCAAATGTTGATTTTTTGTTAATTCATATGGTGTTGAGTGTCCATACCACCTTAAATTTTCTTCAAACCTAATGTAGTGGGATCTTGACAAGTGGAAAAATCCCATTCACTCAAATCTTTGTAGTCCCTCGGTCTCTATTCCATGTTATAACTATCCTAGAGCCCTGTGATCATGCCATGTGACATTATATTGGGGACTCACCTGATCTTAGTCCTATCATGCAGGGATCTATGATCAAGCCACAATTTAATTAAGCCTCTATTATTCATTTTGTATTATTCAATCTTTGAAATTTGGATCTTTGCACTTATTTTTCTTGTCATTTATCAAATTATGCTTGATGATCTAAATTTAGAGGCCATTTTTCTTAGTTTCTTCATGATGGGTGCACCTAGGGTTTAGATTTGTTTCAGAAGGGTTTTTGTAAGTGGTATATTTTCCTCCACTGATCACTTCAAATTCACTTACCATTATCATTGGGATCTCCTATTCCATTAATTTTTTTCAAATGCTTGGGAATCTTGCATCCTTGCCCAACTGATGTTGAGGTTGTCTCTCCTCCCTACACTAGAGTTCCCAGACTACATTGCATCCCCTAAAACCTAATGTTAGTGTTACCAAATGACACTATAACCACCAAACCCTAATTTTGGATTTTCCAAACTGCATTTTAGCCCCTAAACCCTAACACTAAGCTCTTGATTGCATTGTAACCCCCAAAATCCAATGCTAGAGTTCCCAGACTACAATGTAGACACCAAACCTTGATGTTATAATTCCTAGATTTCATTGTATCCCCCAAACCCTGATGTTGGAGTTATCAAACTACATTATAACCCCCAAATCCTAACACTAGAGCTCTTAAAATGCACTGTAAACCCAAAACCCCAATGTTAGAGTTCTCAAACTACACTATAGTCCCCTACTTCTGCCTCTCCTCCCTCCTCTTTTTTTTCCCATTTTCTTGTTTTCACTCACACCTTGCTCCCTATTCTCCCAAACCTATGTCAAATAATAGATGTATGGAACACCTAAGAAGAAAGGAAAGGAAAAATCTATTAAAATGAAGTACTAATTCTAAGGGATCACTCCCCCTTCTAATATCGATTATAACATCAATCAAGTCATTGACATAGAAATATGTCATATCGACATGGATGAATTTTGGAAGAGGATAAATGCATCTTTCAAAGATAATTGGATATAAAGCATTTATGACAGTGTGTTGCCTCAAACTATTACATTTCCAATATCTATGTAATTCCTAAAGCTTGTCATGACCATGGCAGATCATTATGATAGATCCAAACGAGAGGTTCATACCCCCAGAGAGGGAGTCATCTTATGACTCATACTCAAATACATTAAAGAAATGTTGAAGATTCTAGATCATGAGGTCTTTGTGGAAATTACTCTAGAGATAGCCTAACAATTTCATAGAGAGAATAAAGATGATTCTCTCAGGTCCTTGAATAAGCATTGGCTAGTTAAATATAAACCTTTCATGTCAAGGGTTCCTAATATGATCATTCATCAAGAGTTTAAGCTTGAAGTTAATGATATTATCACTCTTCTCAATAGGGTGGTAGGGAATCCCATAACAAGGGATTAAAATGAGTATATGTTTTAATACATCCAAATAATTCATGCTAACAAATAATACATCAATTGGGTTGAGTTGGTTAGTGATTCAATCCATAAGCAACTGTGTAAAGTGATTATCACTCACAAATTCTATATGATGTCTTACCTTTTTTATGTATTTGCATGAAGAAGATTCTATAGTGGTTTTACCACAGTGTGTCTAATGTATGCCTCTCATATACATGAGTATTATTCCTAATTGATGTTGAAGGAGAGTGCCAAACATTTTTGTAGATTCAATGACACTATTCTCCACTCTGTCATTTAGAAGTTCAAGGAATATCAAGAGAAATAACAATGAGACATAAATTTAGATATATTTATAATGGATGATGAAGAAAAGGAACATAAGGAAATGCATTGAGTTACATTCCAAGGTGAATTTTGGTTTGATCTTTAATGTATCCCCTGACTACATTTGACTCTGTGCATTTTTACAGTCTTGATCAAGTCCACAAGCACTTTGAAAATAACAACTCTTTTTATCTTTAGGATTTGTTTCCTAAGTTGTAGGTGTGGAATTTCCTATAAATATTAAGTTTGCATGCCTCTCAAGGGGAACAATTTTTTGTAACACTTTTATTAAAAAAATAAACTTTGGAAAGGAAGAAGGTATGGAAAGAATTCGAAGTTTTTATATAAATCAATAAAAACTAAGTTGTTGCATAACTTTGTGCTTGTCCTTGGTTATGAATGATTGTTCTTATGTTCATTTATTCATGTTATTAATCTCTCATTACTTTATTAATGGTAAAATATCTTATTTATCAGTAAATTTATTTTGAGTTAGTGAATGTGATACTTAGGTGAAATTGATTTTTCTCACCTATTAACTTTCTTTCTCCTTCTAAAGATAAATTTTTCTACTCTCCCTTGTCTATTCTCTCTATCATGTTCCTTTTTCATACATATAAAACCCCTTAAAATAATTTAGTATGTGTATTTGTAATATGTTAGGTTTGTGTTTTATTTTCTTTTGAATAAAGGTAACTTTACCTAAAAATAGAAGAGGGACTATGCCCCATCATACCATTGACCAAAACATACTTGTTGAAGTGTTTTACACTTTTTACAACCAATAATTTTTGGTGCCCACCATGGTACATGCTTTGTGCTAACTCATGTAACCCATAAATATATATAAGAGGTGAATTTATTATACCATTCTAGGGTAAATATGTTTAAATAGAGTTAGTAATGTTAAAGGAATATCTGACTCTTTCTTTGATTTTTATAATGACTTGGTTTCCAATTGAATCTCAAAAATAAAAAAATATGTGAAGAGTTTTTGAGTTTACCTACAAGTCCAAAATTTACAAGGGCATAATAGGGAGGTACCTTGGTGAGTCAAGATCTTGTCTTTTCCAAAACTACTATACCTAAAAACAAACTTTTTCAAAAAATGGTAGTATTGTGGGGGAATGCTATTGGACCACTAGCTCTCAAGCAATTACATGAGCTATTAAGAGGCTCATGTAATAATTTACCAAAATTACCAATGATGAGAAGCAACACCTAGATAAAACAATGTAGCTTTATTTACCATGTGTGATTTTAGGAGTTGAACATTGAAATGTAGATATAAGATTGTTTTTATAAACTCTTATAGATGGATTTACTACTTGGTTCTATCATTTAGACATAGGTTCCATTAATAATTAGAGTACTATGAAGGCAAAGTTTGAAGCCTGTTTTAAACTAGTTGGAGATGCACATGCCTTATTTATCAATTAAATCAAATAAAAGAATAAGCTCATGAACCCATGCGTGAATTTTTTTCCAAATTCAATAGATTATTGAATACAATTACTCAAGTGGTTAAACCCACAGAAGAAAATTCAAAATGTTTCTTCATCAACACCCAACTACCAAAAGTTGGTTTCCTCTTAAGTATAAATATATTTCCTGATCTAGATCAAACACAAACATTTTATGCTCAAATTGAATATGATATGGTTATGGATAATAATTTGTGAAGGGAGTATTAAAAATCTAGAGGTCCAACTTCAAATCATGAGTCCATCGAGAAACTGATCCAGAAACTAGCAAATGACATTGTTGCTTTAAAAAAGCATCTACCTTAAATGTAGTTGTCATAATCACAATAGGAAATCCATAAGATGAATTATGTTATAAATAATAATTTTCCAAGGTTACTTGCTCCTCAACCCAATTTGGCCATTAAGGCTCCTCTAATTAATGTAGTTTTGGAGATAAATGAAATTTATGTTTATGATGAGGATGAACTTGAAACAAAAGACCCAGGTTTTCAATAATATGAAACTAAAGAACTTGGTGGCAACTCCAGTAATGTTTTTATGTAATATGAGTTTGAGTATGAAGATGTAGTTGGGGATATGAATGGTCAATCCTATGTGGTGTTTACAAGATCTTAGAACTTGAATGAAGATGCCAAAAGAAGAAAGAAGCTAATAAGGTGAACCAAAATGAGAAATGTATGTGTAAGTATACTTCTAAAGTGTTTCGTACACCTAAAATAACTCCTAGGGGCTCTCTTGTACCATCTCAAAAAAATAAAAAATAACTAGAAACTAAAACAGTCATTTCACCTCACACTCAAAATATGGAAAGTTAGAAGACCAATACAAATTTGAAAAATAATGTGGTTTCAATGCTTATAATCTTTGATGACATGTATTAATTACATGTCACCTCATTTTACATATTATATCATGTCAATAAATCCAAGATTTAGATGTCTCAAGTAAAATATTTAAGATTAAACCTAGATCAATTGAATTGACTGTACCATTTTATCAAAGGGGGCCTAGGTAATACAAATCAATCCAATTTAAAAGGGATATTAACTATAACCTGAGCTGATAAACCATAAAATTCAAGCATGGTTACATCTACTCCTTTATGAAAGCAAGATCCATTCTATGTATCACTTTTCTTAAAAAGTTGCAAGCTGAGTAATTACATTATTGATATAGGAGCTTTAGACAGTGTTATGCTAGCCAAAGTTGTTCACTATCTAGGTCTTACATGTATGAATACTTATGGTTTATTTTTCTCCATTGTTACAAAACAAGTCTCGTTAGTTGGCCAGATCAAGGTTGCACAAGTCCCTCTAGCTTCCTTTCCATAGAAAAAGATTAAAATGACAATTATGGTTGCGAACATTTTAATAACATACGATATGTTGTTCGGAAGAATTTTTTGCAAAGAGTTGGGTGGTGAAATATAGATGGACCTATCTCATTCCATGTTTTCAATCAATATAACTAAACATAAGTTAGAACCTAAATCAAATGTAAAACATATTGTATGTAAATCTAAAGATCCAAAGGTTGATATTCTTTACAAAGATGAAGGTTTGGGTAATTAAATGGTGATGTTTGAGGTAAAGACAAGTATTATAGTATTAGTATAAATCAATTTCAATGATGTTTAGCTTATTTAATTTGATGAAATTTGTTCATCAATTAGTGTTGGAGCATGCATCATTCTTGTTTCACCAAATAAGGAAGTTTTCCCTTTTTTTTTCAAGCTATAATTCAAATGCACTAATAACACTACAGAATGTGAATCCTTACTTCATAGGTTGCATATTGATGAATAAATTATAATTCAAAACTTAAAGGCACAAGGGGATGTTTATATTATCGTGAGATAGGTCAAAAATCAATACCAGGTTAAGAATGATCACTTAATACATTATCAAAACTGAGTGTGGTATTGCATTAAGGTTTTTGATGCTTTTTCCATTGTGTCTATACTAAGAGAAGATATTTTTAAATTTGAGGCACTCACTATTTTGGCATCTCTTATTATTCCTCTACTTAAAGTTGAATAATAAAATTATACCATTGAAATTATGACTAGACATAACATTCTTGATAATGCCAAGCACTATCACATTTTTAATAATGATTGACAAATAATTGATTTCTTAGAAAAAGTAGAGAAATTTAGAAATTTATATTTTCAAGGTATTACTTCTTCCTATAGGGAGTCTCTTGCATTAGAATATGGAAATTAGGAAAATGATATCTCTTTGGTAGAAGCCAATAAGGGTTCAAATGAATAGGGAACTAACAAATTCAAAATTTTGATCCAACTTAAAGGTAATAAAATCCCAAAGGGTGTAGTTTCATTAAAAAAATTATTTGATAAACATGATATATATATTAAAGAAATAATTTTAGCATCGAGCTTTAGATTATGTTGAATAAGAATAGGTAAACATTGACACTTCTGAAGAACCAAGGTATGTCAATATAAGGAAATGTTGTCCAAAATAGGAAATGGATATGTTAATTAATATTTTCAATAGATACAAATATGTGTTCACTTGGATCTATTATGATCTAAATCCTTTTCATCCAAAATAAATGAAACATATCATCCCTTTAAAACTAAATAGAATACCTCATCACCAAAAATAAAGACACTATAACCAAAAGATTGCTTCCACCATTCATGCTAAAATATAAAATATGCTTGACGTATGGATCATTTGTCCAATTCACCATTCCACTTGGGTTGCCAACATTGTCCTAGTTTGTAATAAAAATGGTGAAATTCATATCTGCATGGTTTTTATAAATTTGAATTAATCTTCCTTGAAGGATAATTATCCTCTACCTATCATGGACTGTATTCTTTAAGCTTTCACAAGATTTGAGATGCTCTATATGCTTGATGGGTTTTCGAGTTATAACTAGATTGAAGTGTTAATTCATGACCAACATAAAATGACATTCACCACACCTTGGGGAACCTTTACATACAAGAGAATGCCTTTCATCCTTATCAATGTAGGAACAACCTTTCAAAATGATATGGATTATCATTTCATGATCTGATAAATAAGATATGTGTAATTTATTTGGATGATCTTACCATTTTATCCAATAAAAGGGAAGATCTTTATGATCATTTGGTAAAAGTTTTTGATAAGTGCAAAACCCATGACATTTCACTAAATCCAAAAAAATCCATGTTTGGAGTAATTGAAGGAAAGCTTCTTGGTCACATAGTGTCAAAATAAGGAATGATGATTGATACAAAAAGGGCTCAATAAATTCAAATTATTTCTTTGCCTACTAGTAAATAAGGCATTCAGTCCTTTTTTAGTAAGGTGAAACTTTAAAGGAAGTTGTACTTGGTTTTTCTAAGCTTACAAGATATATCACTAGTATGATGAGAGGGAAGTTAACTTCAAATGGAATAAGGATGGGAAAGAAGCTTTTGAGGAGATCAAGACTTATATCTCTAGATCACCCACTCTAATTTGCCCTGACTTTAATAAAGAATTCATTATTTATGATAATGCATATGAACATACGTTATCCATAATCTTGGTATAAAATAATGATGAAGGTGTTGAATCACCCATAAACTTCATGAGACATGGTTTGAAAAATCACAAACTCAAATACTCTCTAATTGAGAAGCATGCATATAAAGTAGTGAAAGTAGTAAAATAATTTAGATATTATATCTTGAATTTACATACTATCATCATGGTGCCAAACCTAGCTATCAAGTCCATACTCACCCATCAAAAGCTTGGTTCAAAATGAGGAGGGTGAATAGAAAAGTTTCAATAGTTTTATTTGGACATCAAACCTACTAAGCTCATTAAGGGTTATGGTTTGTGTCAATTAATTATTGAAAACAAGCTTGATAATGCAACAAAAGAAGGTTCATAAGGGGTACATAAAGTCATTTTTATCAACACTACAGACAAGTGGTATTCTAATATAGCTCATTTCCTTGCTTATGGCGAGTGTCTTGAGGGTTTGATTAATAAGGATAAAATAACAATAAAATTAAGAGATAAATAATAGATCATATGAGATAATGTTTTTTTCAAAAGGGGTATTGATGATATGTTTGTTAGATGGTTGACCATGAATAATAGAACTTATTAGAAGCCTTCCATAACAAGGTATGTGGCAGTCATTTCTCATCACCAGTCACAAAAAATAATATATTGAGGGATAAATATTATTGGCCCACCCTCTTTAAATATGCTTAGGATTGGGTGTTCAAATGTGAGCTTGTCAACAATTGTAGGAAGACCTAAACTAGCAGTTCTGTCATTAAAACCATTGTTAATTGAATAACCTTTTCAGTAGTGGGGTCTCGAACTCATTAGTGTATTGAATCCTAACTCTAGTGTGATCCATATCCATGTATTTACTATAATAGATTACTTCATGAAGTGGGTTAAATCCATCCTTATCAGGTAAACTACTTCTGAAGTAGTGTGTAATTTCATTAAGGAGAACATTTTGGTTAGGTATGGTGTTCTTTATATTGTAATAATTGACAATGCCTTAAATTTTTCTTCTTTTGAGATCATTGGATTTTTTTATGGATATGGGATTTCCTTATCCCATTATTCAGACTACTATCCTCAAGGTAATGGTTAGGCAAAATCAATAAATAAGAACTTAGTCATGATAAATCACAAGCTTGTTGATGATAACCAACAAAATTAACATAAGAAGTTATATGATGCACTTTGGGCTGATCATATTTTGACAAAAAGAGTTATTAGCATGTCACCATTTTAACTCATGTATGGTATCGATTCCATCGTGCCTGTTTCATTAGAAATGCCAACACTTCATTTGGATAAAACAATTGAAGACAAAAACATCAAATGTTCTTTAGATAAAAGGTTTCTTGAATAAATTGGAGGAAGAAAGAGTTGTGGTACTAATAGGATTACTAAACATCAACAAAAGGTGAAGGCCATATTTGATAAGAATTCAGGGCAAAGATATTTTCAAGTCGATGACCTCATCCTCTTATGGGATAAATGACATGAACCTAAGGGTAGTCATGGCAAGTTTGACTATTTGTGGAATCGCCCTTTCAAGATTCATCACTTTTATGGTGATAATACATATTACTTGACATATTTAGATGGTACACACCTCCCATTTCCTTAAATTGGATAATATATAAATTTATTTAAGCAGTAGAGATTGGTTTTCACTAGTCATATGTCAACCTTAGGTTTTTGGTTGTGTTTCCTTTCTCATTCTTTCTTCTTTTTTTCTTTTTGTTATTTTTGTGTTTTTTTATTCTCTTTATTTACAGTCTTTTCTTTTTGAAAGTGCTTAACTCGGAGAGACTCCATATCCTAATGAATATATAAGCTATTCTACTAAACCCAAATATTATGGAGTTCATCCTTGCATTCATAAAATGCAGGTCCCTAGTTAGAGCCAACTGTTATCCCTAAATTTCACTAGCTTATGAAATTTGGAGTACCCTATCGAATTTTATTCAAGATCAAGTTAAAAAGGAAAAAATTGAAAAGGCATGTTGGAATTAACATTTTCTATGTAATATAGAGTCAAGAACTCGATGACTATAATACAGCTTTCAAAACTTGATGACTTCAGTGTAATCATCAAAACTTGATGATTGTAGTGTAGCCATCAAAACTTGATGATTGTAATACAACCATAAAATCCCTATGATTGCATTGTAGTCTTACTACCCCAATTTAGCCATCATTAATGAGGGTTATTACCTATGTGTGTGAGGGTCTATGATCAAGCCACTATTTTAATTAATCCTTTATTATTCATTTTGTATTATTCAAGCTTTGAAATTTGTATATTTGTACCTATTTTTATTATCATTTATTGGATTTTTCTTGATGATTTACATTTAGAGGCCATTTTTCTTAGTTTTTTCACGATGGGCGTACCTAGGGTTGGGAGTTATTTTAGAAGGTTTCTTGCAGGTGGTATTTTTTCCTCTACTAGTTACTTCATATTCACTTCCCATTACCATTGTGATCCCTACTCCATCAATTTTTTGACAAACACTTAGGAATATTAAATCCTAGCACTAATAATATCAATGTTGTCTCTCTTAGCTAAACCAAAAGTCCTAGATTACACTACAAACCCAAAACTCCAACACTAGAGTTCTTAGACTACATTAAAGCCACTAAACCCTAATTCTAGAGTTCCTAGACTGTAATTTAGCCCCCAAACCCTGATGCCAAAGTTCCTAGACTGCACTAAAATATCCAAACCCTACCCTGTCAGGCAATAGATGTCTGGAACACCTAAGAAGAAAGGAAAAAAAAAGGATTGAAAAATGAAGTACCAATATTAAGGGGTCAATCCCCCTTCTAATATTAATTTTAACATCATTCAAGTCATTGACACATACTTAGGTCATATCGACATGGATGAATTTTAGAAGAGGATAAATGCATCTTTCAAAATTATTAGACATAAAGCATTTATGAGAATGGGCTACCTCAAATGCTGCATTTCTAATCTTTGTTTAATGCCTGGAGATTGTCATGACCATGGTAAGTCATTATGATAGAGATAAAAGAAAGGTTCATACCTCCAGAAAAGGAGTCATCTTGAAACTTAGACCATAATACATTGAAGAAATGTTGAATATTCTAAAACCTTTATGGAAATTACTCCAGAAACAACCCAATAGTTTCATGAAGAGAACAAACATGGTCATCTCAGGTCCATGAATAGGCATTGGCAAGGTTTCCTAAGATGATTTCTCATCAAGAGTTTAAGCTTGAATTTAATGATATTATCACTCTCCTTAGTAAGGTGGTAAGGAATACCATAACAAGGGATTACAATGACTAGATGTTTCAATACATCCAAATAATTCATGCTAATAAATAATATATCAACTCAGCTGAGTTGATCAGTGACTCAATCCATAAGTAGAGGTGTGAAGTGATTATCACTCACAAATTCTATATGGTGTCTTACCTTATTTATGCAGTTGCATAAAAAATATTCTATAGAGGGTTGACCATAATGGGTCTAATGTTTGCCTCTCATATATTGATTATTATTCCCAATTGATGCTAAAGGAGAGTACCAAACATTTATTTAGATTTAATGATGTTTTTATCCACTTCATTGTTTAGAAGTTCAAGGAATATCAAGAGAAAAAACATTGAGACATGTAGTTATAAATATTCATAGTGGATGATGAAGAAGAAGATGAAGAAAAGGTGTAGAAGGAGATGCCCTGAGTTACAACTCAAGGTGAATTTTGGTGGGACCTTTAATGTAACCACAAATGTGTTCGACTTTGTGCATTTTTTTAGACTTAATTAAGTGCACATGCACCTTAAAAATTTCAATTGTTTCTATTTTTTGGATTTGTTTCCTAAGTTGTAGGAGTAGAATTTCATATAATTTTGAGGTTTACATGCCTCTCAAGGGGATCATTTTTTTATATGCTTCTATATAAAAAAAGAACTATGGAAAGGAAGGTGTGGAAAGAATTTAATGTTTTTTCTATAATCAATCAAAACTAATTTGTTATAGGAATTTGATTTTGTCTTTAGTTATGAATGAATGTTATCATATTCATTTATTCATGTTATTGATCCCATTACTTTATTTGTGGTAAATTATCTTATTTAACAATAAAATTATTTGGAGTTAGTGAATGTCATACTTAGGTGAAATCTAATTTTAATCACCTATTTTCATTCTTTCTCCTTATTCTAAAGATAACTTTTTCTACTCTCCCTTGTTTATTTTATCTATCATGTTTCTTTTTCATACATGCAAAACCCCCTAGTAAAATTTAGTATGTATATTTGTAAATATCCTAGGTTTGTTTTTTTTTTTTTTTTTTTTAATAAAGGTAGCTTGGCCTATAAATAGAAGAGGGAATCTATCCCATCATACTATTGATGATGACATATGTGTTGAAGTGTTTTACACTTTTTACAGCCAACACTGTGGTCTTACATAAAGCCTTGCTCTACTGCTAGCTAGGCATCAATAGTCCTAATAGAGGTTATCTAAATCACCCAAGACTGAGTTTTTTTTTAATTTAATTCAATTTTATGTTATCTTTTCTTTATTTTTATTTTAATAAAAATTTCAATCGTAGGTCAGGGACTACCATGGTAAATATAAAGTAGAATTATAGATTTTTTCACTTTCAAACCTTGGCTATAACAATGTTATCTAGGTAGATCTAGAAATAATTAAAGTGTTCTTTGTGACATGTTTTGAGATAAGGTATACATGAGTTAGATAGCACATCCCCAACTTATCAAACATAAACTCATTCATAACACAAGCAAACAACCAAATCTTTCAAAACTATGTTGAAGACTGGATCCAATGTTTTAAAACTCTGAGTACCTTTGCATCAAAATATAATTTGCACCACTTACTTGAATGCCTATCACTCTTCCTTATGACATTGATTAAAGGAACCATAAGACAAAAATGGTTTGGAATTGGCCCAACAATGAAAATATAAAAACAAACCCAAATAAAATAATGAAAATAGAAAAACAAAATAAACAAGGAAGTAAAAAGGGGAAATTATTTATAGGAACCCAAAGCTAATTTAGGCTTGGAAGTAGTGCTTGAGGAATTTTCCATTGATAGGCAATGGAAAAACCTCACCAATTAGACACCTTAGGTGAAAAGCATTTTCACTTAGGATTTAAGAGATTTGGAAGGGTCCTAGCTAAAGGGCATCAAATTTTATATGATGACCTTTCTTTTCATAAGCCTTGTCCCAAAATAGGACTAAATCAAAGATCCAAAAGGCTTTTATTTTAGCTCACTTGTCAAATCAATGTTTGACAACTCTTTGATGCCTACTAAAGTGTAACTGGATTGCATCACATTTTTACTCTAGGTGTATCAAGTTCAAGAGGTGACCCTCTACCTTGTTATTAGCCCCTAGGTAGTCTTTAATTAACAATAATGTCAATATTATGATGTTTATAGGGAAGAACAGGTCTTAGACATATACTAGATGGTATAGGGAACTACCTAGGGTAAACTTGATCCTAATCCTATTAGACCTTAATTCAAATTTTAGAACAATATTTTAGTCCCTAGGATTGATCTCCAAGACTTTCTTGATCGTGTCCAAAAAACTATTGTTAGTTGATTCGGCTAAACCATTACCTTGTAGGTAGTAATTAGATGAGAATTTTAGAATTACCTAATTTGCATAAGTTTATTTATAAAATTATAGTGAAGATAAAGTAGTGTTATTGGCACATACCAAAATAAATGACATACCAAACTTGGTTACAATGTGGTCCTCTAGGAAGCTGATCACCACCTTTATTGTGTAATTTCTAAATGTTTTGGTTTCAGTTTAACATGTGTAGTAATCAATTTTAATGAGGATAAACTTATGTTCCATTAAGGAGTTGCATTTATTTCCCCCACAAAGTCAATTCCCTGTTTGGAAAATAGATGGGACTTAATAATAGGTTGTAGTGACATGGATGAATGTGTTCCTTATGCAAGACTACTTGAAAAATGTGGCAGATCCTTACATGAGCATGTGTCCTTGAAAATATGAGTCTATTAATAGCCTGATCTAAGTTTTTGGTGAGCTATAACTCTCACTAACCCATGACTAATCCCATACTTCCCATGAAAACTAGTGATTACTTCAACAACTTCAACTTTGCTCATGCATCTTAGGTTGATGATTTCATGTTTTTAAATTAAAAAATGCCTAATTTGATCATGAAACAACTAATTTTTCGGTGTAATTATCTCATCTAAGAGGATTTAAAGTGGGTTAGGCACATATTGTTTAAAAATAATAGACCACATCCTGATACCAATCATCATTTATAATGTTTTGTATTATATACTGTTGGCATGTGATCTATGGATCCACCTCAGCCATGGCCTTGATGAGGCCTTTACCTATAATAATATTCACTGGCTATAACTCTAGTCAAATTATTTTAGGATATTCATCCTGTGATCTAGGAATTTGACTCAAAAGATGATGGTTAGTATGGTGTTAGTTCCAAAATGAAAACAAGATGAAATAAACACACTAATAACATAACATCTCTAGGCCTAGACACTAGGGAGAGCTTAGTTAATAATCATGAATGAAACACAAAACTAAAATGCAAAATAAAACTCTTTTACCTTCCTTGGATGCTCCAAAATGCTTGTTGTGGTGGCTTACTCAGCTTGTGCTCATGAAGTCTTTGGCAATGGAAGCTTGACAACTTCTGTCTCCTTGGCACCTTTAGCTTGTGGCTTGGCTTGGAATAAATTTGGCATGGTAACACTAGTTTCTTGAAACTTTTGGAACCAATCCTGTATTATAACTTTACACTAATTAAGCTTAGAAATGATGTTGTGAGGCCTCATATTCATAGATTTTTGGATTTGATCAGAATAAACCCCAACCATCCATCTCAAGATTGAGATATGTAGTTGAGGATCAATTCAATTTTTGGAATTAAGTTTGTAATTATATTCATCATGACATTGGAAGAAGGGGAAATTAAGAGGCATGGAGGGCATCATGGAAGGCATTGATGAGGCATGGAGGGGATGAATCTTGATATTTTTGGCATTTATGGCCTAGGAATGTCTTCCCAAGAAATGAGGTCACTTGATGATGCAAATATTCCATATTCATTTCCAAAAATAAGTATTCAACAAGTATCCATGTAATTCTTGATTAGGCCTTGTTTTGGGTTAATTAGCTCTTAAACATGATTAAGCACTTTATGCACAAATTACTTAAATTGATTAGAATGCCTTGTTATTGGTCTAAAATTTGATTGGATTAGAATTGGAAGGAATTGTTAGATGCATTCAAACCGTATTTACATTTAGGATGTTGCCAACAACAAATAACAAAGGCACAAGTCTTGTGTAAAAGATTTGATCAGAAAGAGTAGTTCAGAGCACGTGGGTGCAAAATTGGCATTTTGACTCAAAATGAACTGATCAAAGTTAGTTGGCCCATAAATTGCATTGCCCCATTTAGTGATACCCTTGCCAAAATTTCCACTTGAATATGTCAGTTTCACATCATTTTGCATGTTTTAGTGTCTTTAGGCCAAATTGTGCATTTTGGGTGGAAATTGGCCAAAATCCTGATTGAAGGGTATCAGTGGCCAGTTTTAGGTGTCTATAAATAAACAAACAAATAAACAAAAACAAGCACATTGACCCTATAAAATAGGTGACAAATTAAAAAATGAACAAAAATGGGGGAATAGAAGAAAAGGAAGGGGGTGGTTGAGTTATCTCCATATGTACTAGGCAAGTAGATGTTGCCTACATAGTTTCATAGATGTAATATCCAATAAAAAACTTCAAGCCAAATGTAGTTCTCCTAGGGAATGGGAAAAATGTGATAATTGATGAAAACAAATAGAATGGATGTGATATAGTAATAAGAATGACCTTGCAAAATGGCAAGTGCATGAGAGAAAAAGGCCAAAAAGGATGGGGAAACTAAATGACAAGTGATTTACTTGTAACTTAGTAAGGGTTTTTAGAATCTTTAAGGCAAAGAAGTGGTCAATGTTTTTGTTCTTTTCTACTAATTTTACAAATGTTTTTGGAAGTGTTTTGGAGTGTCTCAACTCAATCAAGAATGATGAGACACTAAATGGTTCAAGCTCACAAAATAGTGAGTTTACTCACAAAATGATGAGAGCATGGCTTTGATTGCTCATAAAATGGTGAGAGTGTGGCTTAGGTGGCTCATAAAATGATGAAATCATGGCTTAGGGTACCCATCAAATGATGAGAGTGTGGCTTAGGGTGCTCACAAAATGGTGAGAGCATGGTTTAGGTTGCTCAAAAAATGGTGAGAACATGGTGGAGAAGGGTGACAGAGCTGACCTCAACAAGTATCGAGCATTGCCTACATAATCCCAGAGTAGGACCTCAAGTCACTATAGTTCTACCCTTACAGTGAAGGAACTTGACTAGTGTAGTAGTCAATTCAAACAAAATAGGCATAGTTAGTATAAAGGCACAATGTGGTATAAGAAGTGGCAAGTTGGTATGTCAAGGTTTAATGTTACCCCTAGTTTGCCCATAGGCAATTATAACCAAGACACAATGGCCTATATCAAAGGTACCAATTTTCCCAAAGGTGGTTATAATTAGAAACAAGACTGGTGGTAAGAAAGCATAACAAATAAATGATGCAACTATCGAAACTTCTATCACACTGCCCCAAAATACAATCTTTGTTTGAAGTTCTTGAACAAACTAATAAACTAATCAGATACCTTGATGTTAAAACTACATAATGAATGACAAAAACCAAGATCAAATGGTCTAAGTTTTAGAACATGTTGGGTCGTTAGGTCATAAATGGTAAGTGGATACAGGAAGGAGGATGAATAAGAATGGTATATGTACAAAGAAGAATAGTGACAAAAAAATATAACTAAAATGGTCCTTATAGACAATAGCCCTTAGCATTCAAGAATAGTACCACTTGAGATTAATAATATTCATTGGCTCTAGAAGTTTGTCATTGTCTGGTGTGGCAAGCCTATATGCTCCTGATTTATAATCTGTAGTGATGATGGAAGGCCCTATCTAGTTTGGTTTGAATTTTCCTTTACGTTTCTTCTCAGTCGTGGCATTATTTTGGTTTTCTTTAAGAAAAAGATCACCAAGTTCAAATGTTTGATACTTCACACATCGATTGTAGTGGCCTTTGAGTCAATGCTGGTATGCCTGAAGATTGTTGAGCGTGGCTATGCATTTTTTATCAAGTAGATCTAGATCTTATAGGGAGTTACTCCATAGTCATGATCATCCAAGACATGCTTGAAAGAGATATATAGTGAAGGCAATTCGACCTCAACGGGAAGGATAGCTTCAGTACCATAAACAAGTATGGAGTGGGGGTACGATGATTGGTATGGTATGCCCAAAGGGTAGGGAATATCTAGAGGTACCATTCATGACCAACATCATTGATAATCTTTCTACGAATGTTGATAATGGTTTTGTTGGATGTCTTATCCTGGCCATTTCCTTAGGGTTAATATGTTCTAAAAAATGTTGCATGATGTGGTATTCAGTACATAACTGGTATATATATTTATTCTTGAATGATCTTCCATTATCAGATATAATGTCAGAGGGGATACTGTAGCGGTAGATGAGATGGTTGATTATGAATTTGTAAATTTACTTTTTAGTCACGTAAGTGAGGGGTATGGCTTCAACCCACTTAGTGAAATATTCAGTGGTGGTAAGGGTATGTTTATGGCCATCAAATAAAGTGGGGTTAATATTTGCAATGAGGTCAAGTCCCCATGTAGAAAATGGCCATGGTGTCAACATCAGTTTTAGATTTTTTATTGGGGCATGAATCAAATTAGTATGCCACTGACATTTGTCACATCTCTTTACATATGTAGTGGCATCTGTGTTCATTATGGGCCAATAATAACCAGTAAGCAAGAGCTTTTTAGATAGGACTACCCTGCTAGAATGGGCTCATATACTCCTTTGTGAAATTCTCTTAATGCTAACATAGACTCTGCCAAAGTAAATAATGAAGCAAAGTTCCATCAAAATTATGATGGTAAAGAGTGGATCCAAATAAAGTATAATGAGTGGAATGATGAATGAAGGCTTTGGTTTGTTTTTGAGATAGGTTATGTGGTAGAAAATGGTCATGAAGGTAGTTGTAAAGGTCTAAGTACCAGATAAAACTAGGAACAACAATATCACAAATCATGGTAACAATTGAAGGTTCATGAGCTGATGTTGAAAATTTTTTGACAAGGAACTAATACTCTCTAACTTTATCTATTTGTCGAATCAGTGAGCCAATGGTAGCCATGACATCTACAGTTCTGTTATCATCCCTTGGTATGTGCTCAAATTGAATGTTGGCAATTTGATTTTTAAGAGCATCAACCATGTCCTTATATGGAACCAACTTATCATCTTTGGTCTAAAAATGATTTGTAACCTGATTGATGATTAATTGAGAATCACCAGAAACTTGGAGATGAGATATATTCCAATGCATTTCTTGTCAAAGTCTTATAACAAATCCTTCATACTCAGCCATGTTGTTTATACAAGGAAATTTGATTCTAAATGATTTAAGGATTAGATCCCCCTGTGGTGTAATAAACAATAGGCCTACCCCTAATTCATGCACAGTGAATGAACCATCAAAATATAGCTTCCAAGGTTACTTCTCAAGGGGTGTATCCATGATGGTCTTGATGGATTCATCAAGAAATTGAAACATGAGTGGTTGGATGTCTATGAGAGGTGCTTCAGCAAGTTGATCTGTAAGAACTTATCCCTTGATTGATTTCTGACTGACATACTCTATATCAAATTCATTGAAAAGCATGATCCATTTAGCCATTCTACCTTGAAAATTTATTTTAGATAGTAGATACTTGAGTGGATCTACCTTTGAAATGACCATGGTTTTATTATTTAGCATGTAATGATGTAGTTTTTGAGCTATGAAAACCATGGCTAGACAAGATTTTTCAATAGGTGCATATTTATGTTCATATATAACCAAGGTACAGCTTAATTAGTATACAACATGATCCTTTCCATTGTCATCATGTTGAGCCAAGACTGCCCCTAGGGCATGATTAGTCGTTGATAGTTATAACAAGAATGGCTTTCTTGGTCTAGGAGGTAATAAAATAGGTAGATTGACAAGATAATATTTAAGCTATTGAAAATATGTTTGGCATTGATCATCCCAATGAAATGCAAATCCTTTCTTCAAAAGGTGCATAAATAGATGGCACTTATCTACTAATTGAGAGATGAAACATCAAATTGACTAGATCTTACCTTGCAAACTATGAATTTGCTTTAAATTGGTTAGTGGTGGCATCTCAATTATAGCATGGACTTTAGCCAAATTAACTTCACTACCTCTATGCGACACAATGAAGCTAAGTAATTTGCCTGAATTTACACTAAACACACATTTCTTTAGATTGAGTCTAACTTTGTACTATTGTAGTCTTTCAAATATCTTATACAATATTGTTGGATGGTCAGCCGTAGTCTTGGATTTTCCTAATATGTCATTGACATAATCTTCAACATATCATGCATAATATCATGGAATATGACAGTCATGGCTCTTTGATATGTATTTTTTACATTCTTAAGGCCAAATGGCATCCCCTGATAGCAAAATGTTCCACATGGAGTGGTGAATGCTATTTTATGTTGATCTTTTGGTGTTATACTGATCTAATTATATCTTAAAAAGCCATCCATGAGTGAAAGAATTTCATAACCTATCATAGATTTGATGATCATGTCGATATTAAGCAATGGAAAATCATATTTAGGACAAGCTTTGTTGATATCTCAAAAATCAATACAAATTTTGATTCTTTCAGGCTTTTTACTAATAAGGACAACATTAGAGATCCATTCAGAGTAGTCAATAGATCAGATACATCCTGCTTCTAAGAGCTTTTCCAACTCTTTCTTTACTAATACAAAAATGTGAGAATACATCTTATAGAGCTTTTGTTTTACCAATTTAGCATTAAGATTAACCATAAGGTGGTGTAGAACTAAGGCAAGGTCTAAACCTGGCATGTTAGAATAGGCCCATGCAAATATATCCATAAACTCTCTCAATAAAGCTGTAAAAATGTCACGTTCCTCCTCAATGAGGGACACACCTAATTTTATCCATTTCAAGTCTGATAGAATCTTAATGTTTACCTCTAATGTATCTTCGACTAGAAGGGTCAAACCATCTTCTAGGATATTAGGTAATGAATTGAACTATTGGATTATGTCAGGGTCCTCTATTAATACTTGCTCTTCAACCTCTCCTAAGCATGATGAATCTAAGTCCCTTAATGGGAGATCTGGCCATGTGACAAAAATAATCAAAAATTCTTGAAGAATTTGATCAAATACTTGTTGCTCAAAACCAAACTCTAATTCACAAGTAAGTTCATCATTAGTGGTCTCTTGGTCTAAATTTGAAGAAGAATGAACACCCCCATCTAATGGTGCCTTAAATAGGTTTTCACCACTAGACTAGCCTCTATCTTTACTTTTTCCTTGGTCAAAAAGTGCCTCAAAGAGGTTTTCACTTTGGGACATCAATGTTCTATTTATTTGTTTTTGGATAAGGGTGTTTACTCACTCTCCAAAATAGGCTACAGGATCCAATGTGATTGAGAATCTCGATTTGTGATCTCCCAATGAAACATTATCTCTATGGCCTAAGAAATCATACAATGCCTCATCATTCTAGAACTCATCAATCGATAGACTGGATTCTTGTTGGTCCCAATCTATCAATTGGGGAAAATATAATGGCAATGGATTGTGATCAACAGCTTGGGTAAGGGTACAAATGGTATTATTATCAAATGGGTTGGTTTTAGCTAGGTTATCAAAGGTAAGGCTATGATCAGACTCTGCTTCACTGTCAACATCATCATCACTTGTCGTTGGTGATGGAGTTTAAAGAAAATATGTGGGGTCACCCCCATGCAATTTAAATCAAACTCCATAAGGTCTTTCATACTTTGTCAAGGAAATCTACTTGATGGTTCCTTGTTGATTCGATCTAAGGCCTCTTCCTTCATAATTGTAAAACTCCATGATCCTATTGGGAATAGAATAATTTGTATTTTTATAGCAATAAGTTTGGTCATCATTGTATGACCATGATTCATCCCCTTCAAGAGGGTCAAGTCCTAGGCTAGATGCTGGTATAAATGTGACAGGTCCCTTAACTTTGTTTTCTCATTACCAATGCATATGTGGGATGACCTTAGGTCACCCAAAGTTTTTTGGATTCTGAAGAATATTGGTAATATGAAATGTATCACGGGTCACATATTCTCCTGGTCCATTATCTAAAATGGTGAAATGATTAGAATCTTTAGGAGGTGGCATGTGGGAAAGGGAATCCTAGGTATTAAGATCTATGCAATTATTTGATGAAGGATTAATAAGTATAGCCTCTCCTTTATCCTGCTTGGAACTTGGATTCATACTGTACTAATAATTATAGCTCTAAAATTTGGCCTCAAGATGCTTGCAGTGTTCATATGGGTGTAAATCTCCCAGAATATTCACTTCCATCCCTGAGTGGGAAAACTTGATACATTGGTGAAGTGTTGATGGGACTACATGAATCTCATGTAACCAAGGCCTACCTAGAAGTATGTTGTATGATAACTCAAGATCCAGGACATGGCAAAGTGTATCATGGGTTAAAAGCCCAATGATAACTAGAAAATTAATGGTGCCTTAGGATTCTATTTATTGATTAGCATAGGCTTTAATAGTTATTATTTCTAGTTGAAGATATATCATTGTGTACCTAAGAAGCTTGATGAGCTTGAGAGACACTATATTGAGGCTAAATCCATTATCTATAAGGACACATTTCACTTTACACCATTTGATACAAACTTCTATGTATAATGGGTTATTATGGAGTGGGCCAAGAGAAGACATATCACTTTGGTTGAATGTGACTTGTTGGGTTGGAACTAGGTCTCCAACCAAAGCTTGAAAGCTATCAAGGGATATGTCACGAGCAATAGTGGATTAGGTCAAAAACTCAATTAAGATGTTCTTATAGGCTATTGACATCTGTAGCAAATTTAAAATAGAAATTTGTGCTAGTTTTTCATGTAATTGTTCCACAATATCAAGCTTCTTATCTTGGTCATTAGTGAATGGTTTATTTTGAGGCTGAATAGTTGGTTAGATGACAGGCAAAGTGGTAGATGGTTGTGGGCCTAGGATAGTAATCTTTGACCTCTGAGTTATGATTGCATAATCAGGATTAAATACCAGACCATTATTATTAACTAATGTTAGAAATGGTGTGGGACAAGATAGGACAAGTCTCGATTGCTAGTGCATTTGCATGTAGTCACGTGGAAAGAATGAGTTGTCCCTATAAGATCCAAAAGTGGAAGTCCTAGTTTTTTGGTTTTCCTATATCCACTCCCAGGTCAAAGAAGGATTATCCATATAATTTGGCTGATAGTATTGTTTATCAATGGTTTAGGCTAATAAGTGCTTGGTCTAGGATTAATGGAGATGGTATTAATGCTACCCCCTATAATATGACCTATAACCATGTTGTAGTCATGTGCAACTATATGGTAGGTTTATTAGTTATTACCATTTTGACCTTAGTTTTGTCCATTATTTTGTTATTTTGGGTTCTGCTACTAATTTTCTTAGTTCTACTAGTTCGGCCTTTGATTCTGATACTGTTGATTTTGTTATTGCACTGGTCATTATTGTTGTTATTAATTGTTCTATTGTTGTTGGTTGTTATGTCAGGGAAAGGGGTTTTGATAGATCCCAAGAGTTTAGTTGGAAGTGGAAGCACCATTATCCAATTTTATCTCCCCATTCTCTAACATATTTTCAATTAAATGCTGGATTTGGATGTATCTTTATAGATTATGCCCGTTGACCTGATGATAGTCATAGAATTCATTTTCATGATACTAATCAGGATAAGGAATACCTTGTGGATAATGTTTTGATATGGGCCAAATAATCAGATTAACGGTATCAAGCTTGCAAAAATTTACTCAATAGGTTCTCCTAGATCACTAAAGACATGATGTGCAGGGATGTTTCTTTTAGGAGGAGGGGTTTTCAATGGTAAAGGTTGTTGTACTTATTGTGCAGGTCTTGGTTGTTGTGCTTGCAGCATCGATTGGAGAGGTTATTATGTAGGATTAAATTGAAAAGGTGGTATGGATGAGGTTTGCATATTTTGCACATGATGGGATTTAGTTACTCCATTTTCTGCAACATTCCTATTTTGGTTGAATTGTTTTGGTCTTTCTTGATTAGTAGCCTGTGATAGTTGTGATGCTTACACTTGATTAGGATGTTGTTGTTGGCTATTTCCCTAATTGGTAGAATTAAGTTTGATGACTCCTTTATTGATGAGTGCTTTCTTGATAAACAAACCTTTATCAATGATCTCTTTGAATATATGTGCACATTGCAGTTCCAGATGATAGGCTATCTTCCTATGCAAATTTTTTGTAAACACAGTAGATAATTGTTTATCTAGTAAACTATGGGTGAAATGGCTTGCATAGACTCTCCTTCATTATAAATAACTTACAAAACTCTCCCCAACTTTTTACTTTGCTTATGTCAGGTCTACTAATGAAATCTCATGTTTGAGATTATAGGAAAAGTGTTGCACAAATTTATCAAAAAGATCATCAAATTCTGTTACTAAATTTTTGGGCAACTTTAAAAACCACTCCAAGGCTTATCCAACTAGGCTCCTTGGAAACAACAGCAAAAGGTATATGTCACTATATGCCACTGGTTGACATGTGACAAAGAATTCAGTCAAATGGGCCTTAGGGTCACCTTTCCCTTTATACTTATCAAATTTGGGTGGTTTGTATCTTGAAGGAAATGGTAACTATAAATACTTCATGTTGAATGGATAGGAACATGTATCATCCAATTTAAACTTATTAGTCTACTTCCCCACCTGAATGGTAGTAATCGCATCCTTCATCTGTTGTAATTCTTGGGATAGGAAACTGGAAAGGATATTGGTTTGAGGGAGAATATTGATTTGTGTAAATGGATGGGAGGTCAAAAGTGGGACAATTTGGCTAGGGTATGATGGAGACACCTATTGGGGTACATTGGCTTGGTTGGAGAATGGACCAAGAATGTGCATACGTGGATTGGGCTATACTTGAAATTGCACATTTGACTACATGATATTCTGGTTTAGGTTGATGATAAAGGTTTGACTTGGAGGATTTTGTGGTTGGGATGAAGGGATATAACTATACTATTCCTATTGTGGTTGAAAAGGGACATGTTGCCAACTAATCAAACCTTGTTGTTGAGTAAGAACTTGTGGATCAAGATCTTATCTCTAAATTTGTGGCACATTTTGAACCAACGATTGTCTAGTAGGTTCTGCATGAATCATTATGAGGAAGTGAAAGTAGGTTACATATGTAGCATCTATCATTAACCAATATTTGCACATTATTGACTAGTCATTACTTGGTTTTAGACTGGCATATTAGTCTATGACTGAAGAGGTATGTTCATTGTTACCTAGTGAGGTGGTACATTAGTTGCCTCTGATTGAAGTGGTAATGTATTCATCCTCTATTACATTGATACACTAGATTATGTCTGTTGTTATGGAATACTACTTGTTTCCTATTGGGGAAGAGTAGGATTCATCACATTCTATCATTGAGGTGTGATATTGGTCATTATTTGATTACCTAATCCCATAGGTTGTACACTTGAGGAAGTAGTTGTTTGAGGATGGGGTATAGAAACTCCTATTCCTTGGTATGATGATCTGCTCATAGGATTAACTATAGGCACATGTTTTTGGCTAGTTGTTTGTGCATTAGTACCACTTTGATCAAGATTGGATGTTGTTTTCACATTGTCCACTACATTTGGCTCACTATTTAGTGTAGAAGCCAAAAACACTTCTTTAATAACTAGCATATGTATCAATTTATTTATCAAAATAGTTTGTACAAATGGGTCAAAACTCAAATTTTATTGTCCAGTTAATTCCATTAACACTCCTATTGAAGGAGCTTGGTCAATGAGAGTCTTACTTACCATGTTCATCTAATTGAAATCATGTGCTAAATTCAGGTAGGTTTGGTATGTTATTTGCATTTGGTTAAAGTGATCTTCCATGTTGCTTTTGCCTCGATTGGATATATTGGGGTCTTGGTACGTTATTTGGACTAAAGCTATAGGATTTCTATAAAAAGCCTATTGATCATAAATGATATTGTGGGGCACTCTCACTAGACTTGGTAAATTTTCATGGGGGAAGTCTACTGGAAACATAGCCCCTGCCTCTATGGCCCTAACCAAAATCTCATATTTTTTCTCTAACAAATGTCACTCAAACAAAAATGGATCATACGTGGAAGTCAAATTAGTAGAATATGGTTGTTGAAGTACTGGCTCATCCACTGTGGGTACTGTATCTAAGTATTACACAGTTTATTCTTGGTCCTGTTTTGTGTAAGGTGGTGTGTTAACCAAATAGTTAGCCAACGGATCTTGGCTTTGTGCCCCTAATTGAGTATTATAAGGGGGATAATAATCCATCTCATAAGCAATGTTATCTGCATAGGGGTCTTGCACCATGTCTTCCTGCACAACTACATTACTAATCCCTGGATTATACATGAGTCCACTACAAGTGTAGGAATAATACATGTTGGGATCCATAGTCAATGCTTGGTGATAAAAGGTTAAAGAGTTATTCAAAATCTAAAACAAATGATGCCTTCAACTTCGTCTAGATTTGTCAAAAAGGATCAAAAGGTTTATGCAAATATTTGTGAGGAAATAAGCTAGCGTAAATTCTCTAACATTTCACTATTCACACAAAGGTAAGCAAGTAAATGGACTGAAAAATCAAAATACCAAACTCTAAAGTCGAAGTGTTTCAAATTAGTCTAATCTAGGAATTTAAAAGTTGCTAGGTCTTTTGGCCAAACACAGCGTCAAAAGCTAGGCTCAAAAAAGGCATGTGCTAGGACTCTTGGCCAAACGACGTCATAAGCTAGACTTTGAAAATAGATGAAAGTTTTAATCTAACAAACACTAGGTATTTGATTCTTGGTCATGACCTTGATCAACTAGGTATAAGGTATGAAATAAAAGGCACTTTAGCAATAGTTTATTTTCTCATAAATAATGTTATAAAACTTGGTTTTTTAATAAACAAGCTAGACAAACGTGACCAATATAACTATGCTTTAGACAAAGGATCAAAAGTACACTTGGATATGTCTGATCATGTAGAAATTGATTTGAAATTCTATGCAAGAAGGTCTATGAAACAATATTTGAAATGTTTTAGGTAGCGTAATGATGCTATACTACCCAAAAGGTAAAACAAAAAGTTTGTTACAAAAACTCTCTAAGGGCAAGACATTTTCGACAATTCCGACAGCATAAGACTACCTTTCTTAACTCAAAATGTTATGGTGCATAGACTTAAATTACAAGTTTTTAGCACAAAATGGCTTAAGTCTATCAAGTGATGATAATGATTATGAGTCATAAATGGCCTTCAACCTAAATTGGAAATTAAACTTAAGTTCCATCAAGTTTAGTGCAAATGGTGAACCCACTTAATACATCAACCCTATGAACTTGTAAAGGTGTAATTTTGAATTTAAATTATAAGTGAAGGACTTAAACAACTTTGGTAAAGGTCTAAACTCAGTTGGGTAGCATAACTATGACAAAGTGGATGATATGACTCTCAAGCTTTTGATGAACTTTGAATAAGGCAAATTGATGATCTCATGTGGGCAGCATAACACCTCTTTTTTCAAATAAAAATGAGGACCGTGTGTTTGATTTTGGATTATTTGTTTACACCAAGTTTTGATTCCACAAAAGACTTTAAACTAGGACAAGACTAACTAATTAACTGTTCTTAGATCCTAAACTAATAAGGTTGCTTGGTATTGTTAGAATCCATCAATATATGTCATTTGAGAGGATTTTAAGTGTTCATCCCAAAGTAAATGTGCATTATATAGTAGGGTTTTTACACCCCCCTTCTCTCAAATGATAGTACTGTGATATGGACCTTGAGGTGCACCTTACACCAACAATACTTCCATGACAAGTGGGGATTTGTCTAAAATCTAACAAGTTTCTAAATGATCTATGGGAATCAATTGCACAATGACTTTCACACCAAACAATGCAAAATAAAAGCATGAATTTTGGGTTCGTATCACTTGGCTTATTGTAAAAAGGTCTAGTCTTTTTTGCAACCACTATATCTTGTTGTTTGCTTAATGTAGTGCAATGTCCAAAGTGCCACTACATCCCATGTACAACTCTAAAAGAGTCAAATGAAGTCAATGCCAGGAGATGAAACCTTGGGTCAAAGCTTCCCTAAAGAACTTGTAAGAAGTGATGAAATCCCCCTCATAAGCCAAGATGCATAAAAGCAAAGAAAGCATGAAAATAGAAAGACTTTAGGGTCATTTTCAAGCTCACCCAAACATTGATAAGTTTTTGGGGAGCGCTTTACATGACTTTCTATCTAAGCCTTGGACTAGGCTATTTGCAATAGGAATGGTGCTTTTGATTCCAAGGGTTCCCTATTGTCAGGATCTTGCTCCACCAAAAGAGCACAATATGATTACCAAACCAAGCAACTTAATATGCAGAAATTAACCAGAATCACAAGTAACTAGAATTCAGAATAACACATGATATGAGAGACAATACACAACTTGTATTAACACTTTTACAGAAAAGAATACAATAAAGAAGATGCCACTTCTTCTCCACCACCTTACAGAGGTTTCCCACACCTCAAGTGAACAGTAATTCTCTCCTCAAAGCTCTCCCTCTCAGGTCCCAACACCCAACTCAAACACAGAGTTGGTGTTCACCTCCCGTGCTCCACGCACACCACAAGTACTCCAGGTACTTCAAGTAGATCTCCCATGAACCTGCAACAACCTTCTGTTCAACAGATCATACTTATGGAAGGAACTGCCATGCCTTCCTCTTAGCTCTCCATGTACTCCACGTACATCACAGTGAGTACACACACCGTACTCCAAGTAGATCCTGCCTGATCCTGCTCCCTGTTGTGTTGCTGTCCTATCTCATCTCCAACCTACAGATCAATAAATGGTTCTGCACACCTGTGAACCTCGACCTTGCACACACACACACACACCTGCAGATCAACGATCTTACTTACCATGTAGATCTCTTATAAGGGCCATGCTCACTGATGACCAAGATCATACATACCTGAAGAATCCAACTGACTCTCCAATCTAGCACCAACACAACTGGTACTGTGGCACTAGGAGGAACGCACCATTGCTCTACCTCACACACTGAAGGAGCTTATAATTATGCTATCTTACTCCCTAGCACTCATTTTACAATACAACCATGAGTCTAATATATAAAACTCATCAAAATAATAATTAGACATCTAATTACAATAATTAGATCCGTAGTTATGAGTCTAAAATTAGCACTCATCATGCAAACACTTGGTTCGTTAGCTAACTGCCCGTAATAAACTCGCAGTCAAACCACACAAGCGACCGACGTCGGTCCTTGTCCGCCTGGAGGTGACCGACATCGGTCGATCCCTGACTGACGTCGGTTGCTTCTCTTCAATATCCTGTCGACGTCGGCTGATCAGACCGACGCCAGTTGCTCTGTAACTTATTAACCCTCAGCAACCTCCTCTCCTATTTGCATCAGTGAAGCTTTTACCTCCACAACCTAACAATCTCCCACTTGGAGATAAATAGCTGCACTGTACCTGTACCTATACTCTGTCTAATCTATTTCCTAGTTTGTATCCCTCTTCAAGCTCAATCTTGAAGACAACCCACCACACATCCCGTGGTGCACCACCTGTCATCCGAGTACCCTGCCACATCCAAACCTACAAACCCATGTAGTGAAGTCCTAACCCTGCATGTATACCTGCTTCTGGTCCCTCTCAAAATCCCTGAGAACCCACTTCCCCGAATTGGCTCCTAACTCTCTGACAGCTCCCATTGCATGGGAGTACTCAAGGCTATACCAGACCTCATGTGATTTGGGGCACTGTACCTATCCAGCCCTTAGTGTGTTGCGGCTCTGCATCCTGCGTAATGAACCTCGCCAACACCTTATTCACATCAGCTCCACTGGAGAAAAAATCTACCTGTGATCTCCATGTCTCCCATGTCAAAGAATTTCGCTGCTCCAAACTCCTCCTGACATGCCACTGAAACTAATCTTACCCTTAGCTCAGCAAAACCCTGTATGTAAAAACCTGCTAGCTAGCATACTATCCACATACAATGACAAAATGATGTTGCAATCACCATCCCCCTGGTAATTCAAACCACAATAGTTACCCTGACATTGACTGAAGCCATGCTCCGTCCTCCACCTGTCAAAACCTGTACCACTGTCCTGCAGCTTCCTCAAGACCATATGCCTGGTCTTCTGTCTCACGTGTCCGTTCACTCTATTCTTCAACTAAGGAATCCATTCATCTCTGTGCTTTTGCACCGGCTGGCAACCCTACCAAAACTCTCGTTTGGTTCTGCATCATATCCCTGCCATGCTCCCACCTATTTCCTGGATCCTTCCTGCTCTACAATCAGCAACGAGTATAAAGAAGAGGAACAACAAATTTGAGGGCCTACTTACATCTTCAGTCCTCCGTATGGGTGTTTGAGACTCCTTGACAACATGCTGTCCACCCAAAATCCGTTACAGTGACCGACCTCGATCACTCCACAGTCTGCATCTGACCGATGTAGATTCCCATGCGTCTGTCCCTGACTACCAACCTGCTAACGTCAGTGTCCCTATTGCCGACGTCGGTCTCCTAACCGACGTCGGTCTTACCTACTGCCGACATCGATCCTTCTAATTGATGTCGGTCTTACCCTGCCCAACATCACCGGCTTTGGTCTGCACATGACCGACATCGGCACCTGTCTGTTCGACACCAGTTCTTCCTGACCGACGCCGATATCTGTGTTCACCTGTGAGTGATGAATTTTTACTCGCGAGCTCCTTTAAATCAATCCCCATGTCCAAACTACTTTGCTTAGAAGTATCCAGCACCATCCACTAGTTTCTATCCACCATCTCCTCCAAGAACACCAAGGCTTTCTAGTTCTTAAGCCTGTCAAATATATCTGTCTTCCACTTAAGAACATGCATCTCCTTCCTGCTCATGTGACCAAGCCTACGAAGCCACGTCTCCGCAACAGAAGAAGAATCAGTAATATAAACAAGTAGATAAAGGGTACCTATTTTCTTACCACTAGCTAATTCAAGTGCACCCACTGTGAGAGTTCTTGTGCATCTCTCATCACCCAATCTTTCTGAAGAAATTAGCCATATCTCCAAACCTGGGACCTGCATGACCTTCATCAACACTTGTGTGTTGGCCGCCTACAATTTCAGCGTCACTTTCCCTTTGCCAATTCTTTGGCAAGGCTCACCAGCTCCTCTACCTGGGGCTGCATGGAAAGAGGCAACTGAATCTTTTATCCAAGATTCAACATTATCTAAGAAACCTCCCAGAGCATCCTGTGCAACATCACCTGCAACATTTGCTTCTTCAGTTCCTTCTTGTTGATCTTCCACAAACCAACAGTATTCGTTTACCTGCTCTTTCTTTCCATGGGACCTTAAGTGACCATCTGTGCTTTTCAACTCCTCCATTCTTAGCTTACTTTCATCTACCATTGCTCTGCTCCCACTCAATCAGAAACCCCTGAGAGTGACCTATAACAAAACACAAAACCTACTTCCTGCAACCTTAGCTCTGATACCACTTGTCAGGATCTTGCTCCACCAAAAGAGCACAATATGATTACCAAACCAAGCAACTTAATATGTGGAAATTAACCAGAATCACAAGTAACTAGAATTCAAAATAACACATGATATGAGAGACAATACACAACTTGTATTAACACTTTTACAGAAAAGAATACAATAAAGAAGATGCCACTTCTTCTCCACCACCTTACAGAGGTTTTCCACACCTCAAGTGAACAGTAATTCTCTCCTCAAAGCTCTCCCTCTCAGGTCCCAACACCCAACTCAAACACAGAGTTGGTGTTCACTTCCCATGCTCCACGCACACCAAAAGTACTCCAGGTACTTCAAGTAGATCTCCCATGAACCTGCAACAACCTTCTGTTCAACAGACCATACTTATGGAAGGAACTGCCATGCCTTCTTCTTAGCTCTCCATGTACTCCACGTACATCATAGTGAGTACACACACCGTACTCCAAGTAGATCCTGCCTGATCCTGCTCCCTATTGTGTTGTTGTCCTATCTCATCTCCAACCTACAGATCAATAAATGGTTCTGCACACCTATGAACCTCGACCTTGCACACACACACACACCTACAGATCAATGATCTTACTTACCATGTAGATCTCCTATAAGGGCCATGCTCACCTGATGACCAAGATCATACATACCTGAAGAATCCAGCTGACTCTCCAATCTAGCACCAACACAACTGGTACTGTGGCACTAGGAGGAACGCACCATTGCTCTACCTCACACACCGAAGGAGCTTATAATTATGCTCTCTTACTCCCTAGCACTCATTTTACAATACAACCATGAGTCTAATATATAGAACTCATCCAAACAATAATTAGACATCTAATTACAATAATTAGATATGCAGATATGAGTCTAAAATTAGCACTCATCATGCAAACACTTGGTTCATTAGCTAACTGCCCGTAATAAACTCGCAATCGAACCACACAGGCGACCGACGTCGGTCCCTGTCTGCCTAGAGGTGACCGACACCGGCTGATTCCTGACTGACGTCGGTTGCTTTTCTTCAGTATCCTGCCGACGTCGGCTAATCAGACCGACGCCGGTTGCTCTGCAACTCAGCAACCCTCAGCAACCTCCTCTCCTGTTTGCATCAATGAAGCTTTTAGCTCCACAACCTAACACCTATAGGGGAAAAATGGAAGAGCATATATGCAACAATCCTCTTTTTTCCAAACAAAATCTATTAAATAACTATTATAAGCAAAAATTGACAAGTGTGTTCAATTTTAAACCCAAATGAAATGTTTCATGGTTTTCATTTGACCCCTTGGTCTTAGTTGCAAACTTTAAAAATCATTCACCAAAAACACCTAAATTATTTGTTAAATACCAAAACAAAGTTCCTAATCAAATTTTAAGCATACAAAAGTGATTTAAACATGTTTTGAACAAATATCTTGCTTGGTCCTATAGCAAAATTGTTAGCATGTCCTTTAGCTTTGAAGCCCTTTTGAGTTTGAAATAATAAACTTTGAAAAAGTAGGTCTCAAGTCTATGTTTCTGGAAAAACATAGTGACCGATGTCAGTCAATACCACTGACATAAGTTACGACCAACTGAGATCTAATCGATGTCATTTTTGTTGATCGGTATCGGTTAAGTCAGTAACTAATGTTAGTATTTATGCTCATGTCAGTTATTGTGTAAAAACCATGGTAACCAAAAATGGCAAAATAAAGTTAGCAAGTGTTTTAAAGGCTCAAATAAATATTTTAAAGTTACAAAAAGATCTTCTTCACGTATAGGATGTGTCTCATCCCACCGAGTGTGCCATTATGTGATTTAGGAATTTGACTCAAGAGAGGATGGTCAGTATGGTGTTAGTTCCAAAATGAAAACAAGATGAAATAAACACACTAATATCATAACATCTCTAGGCCTAGACACTAGGGAGAGCATAGTTAACAATCATGAATGAAACACACAACTAAAATGTAAAAAAAACTCTATTACCTTCCTTGGATGCTCCAAAATGCTTGTTGTGGTCGCTTGCTCGGCTTGTGCTCATGAAGTCCTTGGCAATGGAAGCTTGATAACTTCCATCTCTCCTTGGCACTTTTGGCTTGTGGCTTGGCTTGGATTGGAATCAATTTGGCATGGTAACACTAGTTTCTTAAAACTTTTGGAACCAATCCTGAATTATAACTTTTCACTAATTAAGCTTAGAAATGATGTTGTGAGGCCTCCTATTTATATATTTTTAGATTTGATCATAATCAACCTCAACTGTCCATCTCAAGATTGAGATGTGTGGTTGGGATTAATTCAATTTTTGGAATTAAGTTTGTAATTATCCTCATTATGACATTGGAAGAAGGGGAAATTAAGAGGCATGGAGGGCATCATGGAAGACATTGATGAGTCATGGAGGGAATGAATCTTGATATTTATGGTATTTATGGCCTAGGGATGTCTTCTCAAGAAATGAGGTTACTTGATGATACAGATATTCCATATTTATTTTCAATAATAATTATTCAACAAGTCTCCATGGAATTCTTGATTAGGCCTTGATTTGGGTTAATTATCTCTTAAACATTATTAAGCACTTTATGCACAAATTACTCAAATTGATCAAAACACCTTGTTATTGGTCCAAAATTTGATTGGATTAGAATTAGAAGGCACTGTCAGATGTGTTGGAACCATATTCCCATTTAGAATGTTGTCAAAAACAAATAACAAGGGCACAAGTCTTGTACAAAATATTTGATAGGAAAGAGTAGTCCAGAGCACATGGGTACAAAGTTGGTATTTTGACTCGAAATAAACTGATCAAAGTTAGCTGGCCCATAAATTGCATTACCCCATTTAGTGACATCATAGCCAAAATTGGCACTTGAATATGTTAGTTTCACATTATTTTGTGTGTTTTAGTATTTTTAGGCCAAATTGTGCATTTTGGGTGGAAATTAGCCAAAACCCTGATTGGAGGTTATCGATGGCCAATTTTATGTGTCGATTGTTTGCCCCTGTTTGGGAAGGCATTGCAAGCTATAAGCACAGTAACATCTTCTCAAAGAATGAAAATGTCCTGCATGCATACAATTGCAATGATGATAAACTAACTTTAGGGGAAATTAAGAGGCATGGAGGGCATTATGGAAGGCATTGATGAGGCATGGAAGGCATGAATATTGATATTTATGGCATTTATGGCCTAGGGATGTCTTCCCAAGAAATGAGGTCACTTGATGATGTAGATATTCCATATTTATTTCCAAAAATAAGTATTCAACAAGTCTCCATGAAATTCTTGATTAGGCTTTGATTTAGTTTAGTTAGATCTTAATCATGATTAAGCACTTTATGCACAAATTACTCAAATTGATCAGAATGCCTTGTTATTGGTCCAAAATTTGATTGGATTAGAATTGGAAGGTGTTGTCAGATGTATTGGAACCGTATTCCCGTTTAGGATGTTGCCAACAATAAATAACAAAGGCACAAATCTTGTTCAAAATATTTGATAGGAAAGAGTATTCCAAAGCATGTGGGTGCAAAATTGGCATTTTGACTCAAATTAAAATGATTAAAGTTAGTTGGCCCATAAATTGCATTGCCCTATTTAGTGATACTCTAGTCAAAATTGGCACTTGAATATGTCAGTTTCACATCATATTGTGTGTTTTAGTGTTTTTAGGCCAAATTGTGCATTTTGAGTGGAAATTGGCCAAAAGCCTAATTAGAGGTTATCGGTGGCTAGTTTTAAGTGTCTACACATCCACTTCCCACATCAATCATCTAACTAGTTATGCATTAGCATTGACTTAACAACTAGGTCTAACACAATAATAAATACTTTTCTATGTAAAATGTAATGTCTAAATTTGTTAACTACTTTGATCAAGGTAAAATCCTACTTGTCAATGGTCAAGTATTTGATATCAACATTTTTGAGTGGGGCACTCATAAATGAGATAGGTCTTTCATCCCCAACTCCTTTTCTTTAAGTTAGGACAACAATATTAGGTGTTTTGAAGTAAATGAATAGATGTAGAAGGGCTACATGTTGTTAGAATTTATAATCATTGATGTGTTTACAATTTTTGTCTTGATTGAGTAAAGGATGCTTGTGTTTTAATCAATACAATTTCCATTTGGGCAACACTTTTCTAAGACCACTTGAGGTTTGGCTTGGCTTGGTGAAGCTTATCTTTGATCAATCTGACATTAAAACTTTGGCTTGAGATCTTTTTTTAGATAGGTGTAATGGCACTTGTATTTATATGTTCTAAAACTAACTCTATCTCAAATGTGGTTAGGTTTAGTTTTAACCTTGGTTGTGTATAGATTAACCTTGGTCAAGTTTAGATTAACCCTTGGTAGGGTGAAAGTAATTATGAAGGCTTGACAACTCATAGAAGATATTTATGAGGCTTTACAATTCATAGAAGATACATATGACGTGAGAATCACCTTTTCTTTGAATTTTAGGCATTTATAAAATTTATTATTAATTCTTTTGACTTTGACCTCATATTTATTAAAAAATTCATTTGGGTGTTTGAGTGATTTCTAGGCTTAATTTGCACTATTTGATAGAAATCAATTTGAAATCCAATTAGGTTGAGAAGACAGATAAAAATGAGTGTCTACGCCCTTGACACCCTATCCATGGCATCAAATAGTACAGAGTGGGCATAATCCCCATGATAGGCTGACACCTATAGCTATAGATCTATCCCCATGTCTAGCTGATGAGAGAGATCCCATGATTCCCCTAGATGCCGAGATGATGTAGGATGTATAAATGGATATGTGTAGTGGTGGGTCAAATCCTAATGGCCTATATTATTTCTTATTATAGTTACCCCCAGGTGTCATTCTTATGGCACATGGTAGTGTAGGAGGAGAGATAGATGGTGACATAGGAAAAAATGTTCCTACATGACCAACATCAATGGATGACGCATCCATTAGGGTCATACACCAGTACCATTATTTGTAAGTTTTGCATTTGATTTGGTTATAATATTAGATAAAGTATTTTATTTCATAGATGTAGCTAACTAGTATCATATCTTAAATGTCTATCAATAATCAGAAGTAGATGACGAAGGTGGATTGAGCGACACAGGCCCCCACACATAGTATGTTAATGGATATTATTGGAGATGGATTTATTCATAGGTTTATTGAAATTGTAGGTTTCCATGCTCTATTATTTGATCATGTTGTGAAAGTTGTGGTAACATAATCATACTACAACCATTGAGTGCGAGGAACTACATGTTGAGATGGATAGGCATAACATCCCACAATGGAGTGACATTGAGATTATGCAAATGTTGACTAATTATTGACACTTTATGATAGAAGCATGAGGATACAATGTGGTGGTTAGGTGATTTTGAGGAGAGAGTATGTTTGTTATCATGTTAACATGGGTCTTAGTTAGATCATGGTGCATCTACATCAAGAGGAGTTTGATTCATGGATATTGATCGTGATGAAGTGTACACACCTGGGGATATGCCCCCAACATATGATTGAAGTAATTATTTGTATAAATATTTTATCATCTTACACACACACACACACATGGTATTGCTCACATGGTTTTATTTGGTGTCAAATGGATTTGTAATGTTTAATTCTTTGTAGCTCATTATGTAGTTGTTAATTGCATTTATTTACATGGTGTATGTTATGATGTGGTAAATTACGTATCAAATATTTTTCATTTTTTAAACATGTGTATTATAGTATCAATAAATAAATCACCATATTTGATTAAATCTAGATGGAAATAAGAAAGCATGACTATAATGATCATGTGGTAAAGGGACTACTGAGTATGTTTTTGTAATAATCTCTAATGTATCTGTAGAAATGCCTTCAAAATTTGTATGTATCTATTTAGGTACCCATATATATCATGTAATTTTACCTTCTCCATGTGTCTCTTTATAAAGGACCTGATCAACTAATGGTTCAGCGGTAGGATCAGTGTGGGAGAGATCAATCCTGAGAGAGAGCACACTAGGAGAAGGACTTCTACTAGTGGTCATCTTAAATGAAAGCTGATGGACCATGTATTCCTCACAGGGATCAGCATGGGATGTCTCAACCTTTTTATTCAAGCCTCTATGATAAGTATGTGGAATAGGTCTAGATATGTCTTTTTTATATGCAATGATTCTGGAATCAATTAACTATATAATATTTTTCTCAAGAACAAAACACTCATTATCTCGATGTCCATTAATACCATGATAAGTGTAACAATATTGTCCTTTTGCCTTCTCAAATCTATGAGGTGGGTAATGTAAATTAAGAGTAAGTGTGGTCATTTATTTATCCAAAAAATTTCATAATATACCATGTGGCCTATGTTGATACCAATCAATTTGAAGAGGTTGTCGTTTGGTAGAGGTATATGGTCTAATTATGGGAGATACTTTGTAAGCATGTTCCTTCCCTTTGTTCAACACATTAATTGTTTGGATTTTTACATATGTTATTGGTTCTATAAAATGTGTTTGAATTGGTTTATGATCTTTTGGGACTTTGCTATTTGTTTTAAAAACATGGCTTTTATTATGTGTTATTTTTGGTGAGGAGATTGACATCTTGGTTTGAGTCTTTGTGAGAGCACATGCATATTTGTGCACATCCCAATATAATGTTTCAAATGAATCAAAAGGTTTATGTAATGCTCTTTATCTAAGTGGACAAAGAAGAATTATACTAAATATAATTTGTACTTCTAAATCTAAAGGTATATAATTTAAAGAATATGAAGAATCCTTAAATCAAATGGCATAGTCTTGTAGAGATTCATTTTTTATTTGTGTCAATGTTTGCAAGTGTTCTAGTGGTAATTTAGGTTCTTGGTATAATGATGAAAATGTAATAAGAATGCATCTTCAAGTGTTTAAAAGTTGATAATGAACCATTTGGAAGACTATAAAACCAATTAAAAGCCCCTTATGTTAAGCTACGATGGAAAGCATTTAAGAGGAAGCTTCCATTTTGGGCCCAATGTTCAAAGGAATGTATATATTATTGCAAGTGAATATTAAGGTCCTCTTGACCATTGAACGAGGGAAAGTCAGGCATAACAAAGTGTTAAGGATAAGGGTGATCAAATACACTCCTAACAATAGGTTGTTTGGTTAATGTATTCTCCTCAAGAATAACCTCACGAGAAGAGATTATAGTTTAAGAGTTTTGAATTATTGTTTTAAATCTCCCATGTTAGTCATGATAGATATCATATCAGAAGAATAGGTTGAAGTTTTTACTAGTGGTTGTAAACTACTATGCACATGGAACATAGGAGTAATTGAATATGTTTCACTGTCAAGGCGTGAATGATCACATGTTATTATTTCCTATTATAATAGGGTATTTAGGGTTAAAGAGGTGAGTATTCAATGTTGGATTGCACAAAGGTTGGTGTTAGTGTTATAAAAAACATATTGACATTGAATAGGAGTGGGGGAAAGAATTTAACTTGTAATCATTTGCTCTTTTATATCTAAAAGTTTAGAAGAGGGAAGGGAAGTAAAATTTTCTAGTTCATTTGTAACATCATGAGGAGGAAGAATGCAATGTTCACTTTTGATTTTACTTTCTAAAGGAGGGAGAGAAGATGAAATGTTATTTTTTATCCTCTTTATCTTACATGGCTTGATCTTTGTAAATGATACATGCAATATACATGGGAGTTTATTTCTGTCCTCTAACAATGTATGTTTTGTAAGTACTTTTGTATGATGGTTGTGTGCACTCTCATGATTTTCCTCAAGCGAGACAATGGGAGACATAGGACATGTATGTTTTGCATCATAAACTAGAGGGGAATAACAAACTTGACTTTTTACATTTGAATTCTCCAAATGGGGAATAGAATTTTCAACATTAGTATTAGTTAGAGAATAAGGCATACACTTGATTTCATCAACGCGTTTACCATGAGTGATAGGGGAGGAACATGTAATGTCTTCTCCATTTACATTATTGTAAGGGGAGGAAACACACTCACTTTGAGAAGTAACTAAAGAAGGTATGCATGTAATATTTTTATTTTGAACATTATGAATGATATTGGTTTGCATATGTAGTACCTCTTCATTATCATAAAATAAAGGAATAGGATTAGTGTCATAACCAAGAGGGGTGTCATCATAGTCATACCTGAAATTAGAAAGATCATAGTCACTACCTTGATTATTGATATTTGCATTTGTATCATTATTTTTTTCATTATCATAGTTGTAATAAAAAGAGGCTTTATCTTATGTTTGGTGTTCTTCTAGGTCTTCTTGTGTAATACACTGATCCTTAGGTGGATTAAAGTAATCATCAAAAGGGTGCTTCCCTGCATAGCATTTTGCTAGTGATGCCATAAATTTTATAATGTTTAACACAACTATGAAACACACAACCACTAGGGCATAAGCAATAATGTAACTGAGCATCCCTAAGCTATGCCCATATAAGTAAGACAGAAATCAAATCTAGAAATAAAATATAGAAATATGAAATTAACTTTTTTGAATAAGGTGAAAACCCTAATACATAAACTAGGGTTTTGGTTTACCAAACAAAGGATGGGTTCACCAAATTTTTAATGATTTTGGATTCATAAGAGAAACATACAAGAAATAAAGTTGTTTGAATGTAATATAGTAATGTTCAAATTTTAGCAATGTAATACAATATTTTGACAATATATCTCATTTAGGCACGTGTAATAAATTCAATGAGTAATAAGTAACCAAGGGATAAAGAGAACATATCTTGGTTGTTATTCTATTATGGACTATGGCAGTGATCAAGAATAATCACAGGGCTATCCTAAAGGTCTTGAGCTTGTTCACTCTATATTCTGACTATTTTTATCTATTGAATAATTGTGTCACATCGTGAAAATAATGTCAATGCTAGTGTCTAATTCTGACGTAGGTGTCTAATCAAGGATATGTATAGGAATGGTTCTAAATTTATATCAATATTACACTATGACCTATATAACTATTTTGCATCAGTGGATGCATCTTTCTATATGCTTGATCAAGATAATAAGTGACCCTAGTTCCTTTGCATTGTACCTCTTATAGTTTCTTGGTAAAAAGGGGTTAGTAACGTGAGTCAGGCTAGCCCTAACAAACCCATTTGTTTCTAAGTGATGCCTACATAGCCAATACTCCAAAGAGGGAGTCATATTCACATGTAGTTCTCCCTCCTATGCATGTGTGTAGAATTATGACAATGTGCCTATATGTTCTTTCTCATAGTAACCTTTGGCACAAGTGATACAATAGTATATTTGACCTTTTGAATGCTTCAAATTTTTGATTCAGTGTTGTAGTGCAATTTTATAGCTTGAAATAAATAATACTTTCCAATTAGAGAGTTGCCTTATCAAATTATTAGGTATATTAATTAGACTATAACTTTTATATATATGAACCTTTTTATTTTAATTTAGAACCTAGTAACATGTGAAAAGACAACCATAAGATGAGCAAAGAGGGCTAACAAAATAGTCAGAAAGTGAAAGATAAGTGAAAAGGATAAAAAGATAAGCCTAGATAGTGTCTTGAAGTTAGACACTAACATCGATGCTAGTGTCCAAGATGGATGCAAGTGTCTAAGGGATAAAAATATAAAGAAAATTAAAAAAACAAGTAGGGATCCCTGGCACACATTGGATGAAGATAAACAAACATAACATACAAACCCAGGGGGTAGGTAAATCAAGTGAAATAAGATGGAACCAAAGAGGTCCATGAGAGACCACATCACTAGATGTCTAATTCTCAGTGAAAAGGTACATATATACAAGGTTATTATACATATGTGTACTTTTTCCAAAATGGGTGTCGACAACCATTTACAAAAATTATTAAAACAAAAAATTGATAAGATAGTGTTTCGTGGGTTTTAAAAGTCATTACCTCATGGAATACTTTCGAAATAAACTTTCAAGGTTTCTTGGCGAAAGGCACTATCTTCATAAACAACAATCATAGTTTCAAAAAATAAATTGTCTATGTGAGATGTTATTTAATAGGAAAAGGTATTGTTCAAAGATTTAAACAAAAAAAGAACAAAAAAAATTAAAATGTCTCAATTTTTTTTAAAAATGCTATTCAAAGATAATATAAACCACAATGTAAAACTATAATAGTGGGCATTATACACTGGCCGAACTCATTTGAACCTGCTCATCTTTATTCCATGAATAAATGGATTTTAATTCAAGTTCTAAATTAAATGTTCACTTGTCCATTCACATTAAATTGATGCCCAAATTATTATCTCCTCTCCACATGGCCCTTAACCCCCAAACTTGTAAATTAGTAAAATTTTTGTCATATCATCTATTTATCGTTGGATTTCACTTTGTTCAAAATTGATAATCAACTCTTCCTTAGCGGATTTCACACATCCATATGTTATCCAAAGGTTTTCATTTCTAGTGTTATTTGCACGGGTCTATAGATTTGTAAGAATTTTGGATCCTACATTTACATTTGAAGAGGATTGAGCTCATGTGTTTGAATAAGGGCCCTAGTTTTTCATAGATCATGGTTATTCATGACTTCGTGGAACACTAGATTAGAATTTTCACAAAAGGATAGGAAGGTAGGGCTAGGTTGGGTAAGATAATTTAACCTCATGCACACTAACAAGT
This sequence comes from Torreya grandis, assembly GCA_037957365.1. Classification (NCBI taxonomy): domain Eukaryota; kingdom Viridiplantae; phylum Streptophyta; class Pinopsida; order Cupressales; family Taxaceae; genus Torreya; species Torreya grandis. Next base: position 49,544 of record JARHVA010000416.1, read on the forward strand.
GGAATCTTTTATTGCAAAAAATAGAAACTCCCTCGGGGAGATGATATGTATTTTTTCAAAAAATGTTAGTAAGGACATATTGCTTATGCTAAGATTTATATGCAAATGTATGAAAGTTAATGTTGACTAATTTGACCACAAGTCAAATTAGGTCAACCCCCTATATATTCCAATTTGTTATAAGGGGTTTTTAGGGTGTAAAATTTGTACCACAGTCTTAGTGAGGGCATTTAATGTGTAGCCTTGATCATATTTGTTATTAGTCCCTAGTATCATTTCATGTCATATAAGGTCACTTTTGAGCCACTAATTAGACTTGTATAATTTTCATATAAGTAAAAATGTTTCAAAATCATATTCAATGTCTTACATTTTAGAGATGGTTGTCTTAGACTGACAACTATAGGTGTAATGTTGAAAATAAGAAGATCAGGTAGTTTAGGTAGTTTTTAGTTATTATATGACCCATATAGTAGTTTTGACACATGAGAGGACTTCAAAAGTGCCTTTTTAGGTCCTCTAAGTTAATTTCCATGCCTGGGAAACTTTGACAGACTTGAAATTGATCAAAATCTACCTATCTTCTCTATCGCTATCCTAGGCAAGTAGAAATAATCAACTAGTTTCAATTTGGTATGACCAAAAAGAGTTGAGTTAGAGCAGGTGCTTTTGGTGGATGATATTAGCCTTTGTGTGATAAAAGTCCATGGAAATAGTTATAGGTTTGGTTTCTCATGTTCTATGAACCATTAATAAGAAGGTTTGCTCCTCTTTTCTGCTTGCACATCCTTATGGCCTTCAGGGTTCTCCTCTATCTAGATTTATCTTTACAAACCACATATTGTACATGATTTTGGAGAGTGTGAATACCTTTACCATGTAGTTCTTAGTCTAGTTTTCATGTGTAAAGATGGAGGAATGAGTAGAACATCTCATCTTTTTATGAGGACTCCATTGAAAGTCTACAAACAATGTTTTCACTCTTGCAAAGCTTACCTTCTTATAGTGGCTTAAGAACAAATATGGAATGTTGTTTCCACTCTCATTTTACATGGTGATCTATTGTCCTTTGAAATTTCTGGTCTCAAGATTGTTCTATGTGGAGAGAAGATACCAATACATAAACACAGTCACTTTTCTTTATGACTGTCACCTACAGTCAAGTGTAAAGGAGCCTTGAGCAGTTATGTTCATGACACATGAATATTTCAATATGGTGAGAAGGATTTTAAGGTAGAAATAATGAGTTTGAGCTATTCTAGAGGTTATAATTTTGTTATGAGAACCAATCTAACATACACTATCTTATATCCTATAGTATCATGTATAGGCAGCTTCATCAATGGTCCGAGTGCAATCCCACATAGGTCTGAGCAGAGTTGAGATAAAGATGTTTGAACTTGTTTGAAACCTTTATTGAGGTTTGAGAGTATTGAGATTATACATGTGATAATGATGATGCCAAAAATATGCAGTTAGTTTTGAATCCATGTTCATAATTTTGAAAAGTTTCAAGAGAGATAGGTTACCTTAACCTCTCTAAATCACATTTTGGCTCATATGCTATGTCATTCCATAGTAAAATGTCTTGAGGTTTGGACAAGCTCAAGTGTTTCCATCATGTACCCCAGGCATAAGGGCAATGCCTTGATAAAAGGAAATGGTTACTTCATCAAGATATGAATATGTTTAAAGGGTTTCTAACTCAAGAAGGTTTTGACCTGTGACACTTAGAAAACACTATGCTAAGATGACTAAAAGCAACCAAGACTAAAGTGACCTATAGTATGAGGTGAAACCATGGTTTTAATAGCATGAAATGGACTCATGTAGGTATGAAATGTTATGAATAACTTCAATAAGAATCAAGGAAGGTGAAACCTAGTGTCAAGAGACACACCACCACCTATAAGTATCCCTTTTTCCTAGGGTAAGCATCTACAGTCAGCATGCAAACCCACAATATGTTGATAGTGAGACATAAGGAAGATAACTTGTAGGCATGGTGACTCTTTGTTTTGAAATGACCTAATTACCTTAATAATATCTTAGGACATTAAATACAAGGTTCAAGAGTTGAGGATTACCTACAGGGGTCTCATTTGCCTAAAAAGAAGCACCTACAATCTGCTATAGTAGACAAACTAGCCTAGACAAGTAGATGAAGAAATTTAGAAAGATGGTACAGATTATATGATGGATTGAACATGTTAATACCCTCTCATATTGATGATTCCATATCATATGAGCTTCCTAGATAGAGGACATAGAGTAAGAACACCATCCTATAGTCACACTCAATTTAAATCGTGTAAATAGTACACAATCATATAAGTATGTCTTGAAGTTTTTTAAGTTGATTCTAGGAAAGTGATCCAACCCTAAAAATTTGTGTAGAGGGTCCTCATGACCCAATATAGACTCCCATATCTTCAAGTTGTTAATAAATCTAGGGGATATGCCATTTATTTTATCTCAAATAGAGGGCACTCCCAGACAGTCCAAATTGTAGTCTTGGTGTGTACATGATAGGAGGATGACATAAGGAGTCTTGAGATGTTTTAGAATGATGTGGAAGGTTTTTTTGTGTATGAAAAAATGTATATAATACTCTAAAGTCAATATGAATGCTCAGTGGTGGTCATAAACACACAAGAACATAGTCAAGCATATTAGGCCTAGACTAGGCCTAAGCCCTAATGATGTTCAATTACTTTTTTAGGATCATATGACCATTATACTCCATTTGAGAGCCTTGAAGGGGAGATAAAAGGTTGATTCAATCTTTTAATTTATAGGATAACACATAGAAGGGTCACTTTTGGTTTAAAATCACCTTAGGGGTGCCCAGAATGCATGAAAGAACTTGATAGGCCATCTTCAAATGCTCATACCTCTATGGACACATTGCACCAAAGGAACTAGGCATACTTGAGGAGGGCCCTGAGCTCAAACTCAATGGTATTTTTTTTGGAGAATCAATGTTTGGTTTTTATGAACAATTGTTAATAGTCTGAACCATGAAAAAACCTCTTAAACCCTTGTTTAAGACCCGATGAAGGAAATATTCAAGAAGATACATTCAATAGGGGTAGTTTAGCCCAAAAATGGTCTTGAACTTCTGGAAGATTCTCTTAAGATCCATCACATCAAATTATTTTGTAGCCTACTTGTACAGATAAGCTTAACACATGGTTTTTTTAAGGATATGACTTGTTCTATAGGTACAAAGGGGATTTGAAGTATGAGAATAATTTGGGGAGGACAAGTGGGAATTTTTATAACTCCCTATGTCTATTTATCACCTCAGATAAACATACAAACACATTTTCTACACCATTCATCATAGGCAACCTTAGACAAATAGTGAAAATAAGGAGGGATTGCCAAGTTAGAAGATGAGAAGTCTATTTTTGTGTCATTTTAAGGTATAATTCATGGAGTGGAAGGAAAATAGACTCTAAATAGTGTCCTAACACCTCTTACATGGATTTTATTGAGCAACTAAAGGCCACTTTGATGAGAAATAATAGGAATGAGGCCTAGAAGACCAATGAATGACTGCAGATGGTGAGTAGAAGTGTTTAGAATATGGCTAATAGTTAGGGGAAAATATGATAACTATCATAGAATGTTTCAAACCTCCCTAATATATTTCATATGTGTTAACTCTCCCTAGTCCAGTTTCAAGTGCTCAAAGATGCTTCATGATGAAGTTTCAAGAAGGCAGTTGAAGGTCTCTATGCCAGTTTTGGAGAGTTTATCATATTTCATATGGAAACTTATCGAAGAGGATGTTAATGGTATATTTCACACTCCATTCTCCTACAATGCAACTAATTCTCACAGCTTGATACTTGTTCTTGTGACCCTTGAGCTCCACTACTTCTCTCTCTTCTCACATACTCTATAAATGCAAGCCATTTTGGCTTTTTTAATGGAATCCATACCTGGTATGGTGAAGCCCTATTGGTTTGATACTATATTTTGACTTTGAAATAAATATTTAAAATATAGTTTTGAGTTCATTACTTTCTTGTCTAAGTGTGTGAAGTGATGCATAATGAAGTGTCTAATGATAAGTATATATCCTTGCCTTCTCTTTATCCTTTCATGTTTGGTGGAAGTAGTTCTCACTCTAACAAGTCACATGAAGTGTAGCTAGTGTGTTTGACTATCTTCAAGTGTAAAAGTAGCCTTGGTGTCTATAATTTGACATTTGGTTCATTTATCTTGAGTTTCCCAATGCATATCACCTTCATATTTGATATAGTAATGTTAGAACAATTAAGGATTTTGGTAAGTTAGTGTTCTAGGTCATGTTTCATAGTGAAATGGTTTGGTAATCTAGAGGATATATTTTATGGTATATCACCTCATTAAATTATTTTATTTTCCATGTTATTTCTATCCCTTTTCATCCAAGCAAGTAGTTAGTGTAGGTGATAATCAAGCAAAGGGTAATCTAGGGAGCTAACCCTTAAACCTAGAGGTATACCTCTATTATAGGCAACCCACAGGCTTAGAGGTATTCCAATGTTTCCCAAATATTAGAGTAGGCTTGAAAACCAACCTTAGGGTGGAAAATTTTTGTGAAATTTTTTTTGGCATGCTCAATGGGACCATTGTCTTAAAGACATCTTATCAAGGTAAATGTTGGTCTTGATAACATCATAGTTGCATATGGTGTTCCACTCAGTATTTGGTGACTCTATTCAAGTTAATTTCTAGTTGTATACCAAGTTTTATTAGTTATGATGTTCATACTTCATGGTCATTACTAGGTCAACTTTTGGTAGAGGTATCAATCCTATAAACCCACTCCTTCTACCTAAACTTCCTCTTGAAGTTCAACATCCTCAGCCTATCTTGACCTTTGAAGAACAAGAGGACTTTGCAAGCCAAGAAGATCAAGAGAGGGAAGAGGAACTTGAGGACAATATGGCTAGGCATCATGCCTTCCCATCCTTTAACACTAAAAATCCCATCCACCCCAATGCATATGATGATATACCCCCTAATGCTACCAAAAGTGTTCCCACATTCAATGGTTAAGGTCATGTCACTCCTAGTAAGCATATTAGGGATATATCAAACTTCTACAGCTTTCATAATGTTACTAAGGAACATTACCATTAGACTCCTTGCCATAGACCTTAGATGGAAAACACTTGTAATGTCCCTTTATGCATGATCACTCTAGGAGGACTTATTAACCTATTTAATTCCTATAGGCTATAGTTGAGACTAAGCGAATTAATTAATTTAATTGTTTAATATTGCTTGGTAAAATTTTCACTTGAAAGGTAATATTAAATAATTAAATTAAAGTGATGTTATAAGTGCCATTAAGGAAATTTTTAAAAAGAATACTTTATAAAGTCACTTTATAAAAAGGAGATTAATGTTTACTTAAGCGTGGTGGAGTTAATGAGGAGTGTCTAAGGAAACTTTCCAAATGGGGCGTTGATTTCTAGGAGAGGATATAGATGGGAGTTCAAGGAAAAAAAATATTTCATAAGTGGGTCAAGTTTGGGAAAGATGGAAGTAGAAACAAAGAAGGAAGAAGTGAGATCTAACTGGATTGTGGAAAGTAGGTAAAAGAGGAAGTTGGTTGCTTTTTCTAAATCATGCCTTCCCCAAAACAAGGAGTGGGGATTAGGCATCTTGTATATAAATATGTGATTATCTCTTTATGGGATGTCTTTTAGAAAATTAACAAATTTCTTATGCTTGTTACACTTGTGCTACAACTACAAGATTTGAGAATGAAACCCCTTGGATTCTTGGAGATCATAGGATGAAAACCCTCTAATTTCATGTGGGTAATATCATACAGAGATTAAAATGGAGCTTCACAAAGTTATAGATTTGCAATCAGTTTAGCATGTACATTTGTAGGATTTTCAAGTTTGCATTTGCAGGTTTAAGATCTATTCAACTTTCAATAGTGGTTTAATATGTTGTATTGCCATTTTGTTAAGATGGGCATAGTAGAGTGTAAGTTTGTATTTCAAAGTTCATTATGAGATCTATTGCTATAAACTCCTAATTTATCCATCATATGATTGTATCTTTCTTAAGCATAAATTAAATATATCAATTTGGTGTGTTCTTTTCCATGCATGTGAACTTTGAGTGGTTTCAGGATCATGCATGTCAATTAAAAGTGTGTGCATGTTAATGCAGGTGTGTGATTTGGGGAAATATTTCAGATTTGAGTAATTTTACATAAGTTTTAAATTTGGGTTATTACTTTGTGAGTGTATTTGCATGAAATTTAATATCAGGATTATTACAGTGGTATCAAAGCCTATGAACTTGCCAACCTATGTGGTTTTTATGGTAAAAACTTTTCATGAATCTAAAAAACATAGAGTATATCACCTATAGGAGTATTAGATAAAGAGGAATTGAGAATATATTTAATTTATAATTAGAAGAGGAAAACATGGGTGACAGAGAAAGAGAGGGCAAAATCAAGCACTAGAGACATGTTCAATGACCTTGCAAGGGGACAGCGTGACCTACAACAAAGTTTAGTTCAATTAGTAGCCCTTATGACACAACACATGGAAACCATTAATAACAACAATGGTGAAAATTAAGGTAAAAAATAAGGAAATGAAATAAATAATGGAAAAAGAGATGTTTCAATGAGCAATGGAAGAGGAAGACCACATAATAAAACTAGAATAGCAAACACTAGGCCTTTGATGCCAAATTTCCCTCATAGAATCACTCCTCAAGTTGAGCATGAGCCAACACAATAGGAGCTATAGGATCAAATCCTATAATATTGGAGGAATTTAGACATGGAATTCCAAGCTGAGATGTCTTTTCATGATTACATGGACCTCAAGATGAGGCATATGCCAAATAGAGGTGGTAGACCACACAATCAAGACCTGCAAAGGAAAGTGGGAAAGTTGTCTATTCCCTATTATGATGGTTTAGGTAAAATCATAGCTAGGGCATGGGAGTAAAAATTGGACACTTTATTTCAGCTCAACCCAATGCCATAGGATGAGGCCATCAAGTATGTTACAATATATTTGGATGGGAGTGCACACGAGTGGTGGCATCACGGAATGGTGAACTTGGGCCATGAACAGATTGATAACTATGTAGAATTTACAAAAAGGTTGATTGATAGGTTTGATAAGAAGGATCCAAAACTACATTTTAAGGAGTTAACTTAGCTTAAGCAGTGGGGTTCATTCGACAACTATATTGCAGAATTTTAGAGACTCTTTGTGCTAATGACAGATATTTTTAGAGAGGAGACTGATAGTGTCATTCATGGATGGTCTAGTTGATCCATTGAGAGGGTGGATAAAGGCCCTAAATCTATCTACGCTTCAAGAGGACATTAAGAAGGCAAGATACATAGAATCCTCTACCTCAAAGCACAAATTTCAATCGAATGGATTTCCATGAAAGAAGGATAAAAACAAGAAACCTTTCTAGAAGGAGTGGCTTAATAAATATAGATTAGATGATGAGGCTCATAATGAAATAAGGATAAAGAAATTATGTTTCAACTGTAAGGATCCTTGGTAACTAAGTCATAGTTATATGGGAAAGGGTAAGGTGCATTACATAGAGGTGCTTTTTGATAGTGAAGAGGAAGAAGAGGCAAAATTGGTATAGAGCAACAAGCACAGTGGCTCAGATGATGAGTAGGTGAGAGATGGGGAACACTAACCTAAGGAGGTGAAGTGTGGAACCATTGATACTCTTTTAAGTACTCTCAAATTTATCTCTTTTAGAGTGCATGAAGACTTACAAGGGTAATGAGTTATAGTTTTGGTTGACAGTGGGGCAACCCATAATTTCATAGACTCAGCTCTAGTGGCCAAGAGAGGAATACCTAAAAAAAATTGAGGGATTTAATGTGATGGTAGAAGATGGTTTTAGCATGGCCTACACTCAAAGAGTACCTCAATTTGATATCACTTTGGGTAATTACACGGTGACAGATAACTTCTATGAATTTTACCTAGGAGACATTAATGTCATTTTGGGTATTCAGTGGCTTCATGCTTAGGGAAATACTCTCAAAATTTCCAAATTATGGAGCTAAAATTTAGATCAGATGGAAAGAAGGTTGTTTTAAGGGGTATGTCTAATGGTGTTCCCAGGATCGTATCAACTAAGAGGATGGAAAGCATATTCAAGCATGGAGATGTAACATGGGACATAGAGTGTCTGATTACATCTAAGGCATATTCAAATAACAGTGATCCATATCATGTAGATATTTAGACAATACTAGATAAGCATAGTTTGGTATTCGATGAGATTCCTCTAGGGAGACCTCTAGATAGAGATTTTGAGCACACCATCGAGTTAGAGGAGGGAGTCAAACCAATTATCACTACTCCTTACAAGCACCCAAAGAATTTCAAGTAAGAAATAAAAAAGGCCATTGAGGAGTTATTAGACATGGGGCATATCAGATTCAGTTCTAGTCCATTCGCTTCTTCAATTGTCTTAAAGAAGAAGAAGGATGGAACCATGAGGATGTGTATTGACTATCATGCCCTAAACAAGAAGATCATAAAGAATAGATACCATATCCCCATTATCAATGAGCTATTAGATGAGTTGTATGGGGTAGCTTACTTCTCAAATATTAATCTTTGATCAGGGTATCATCAAATCAGGGTCAGGGAGTAAGATATACATAATATTACATTCAGGTGTCACTATAGGCACTATGAGTTCTTGATCATGCCATTTGGGTTGACCGATGCTCCTACCACTTTCTAGTCTTGCATGAACCCTGTTTTCAACAAATAGCTACCAAAGTTCCTACTAGTATTCTTTGAATATATACTCATATACAATAGGATATGGGAGGAGCACTTGAGACATTTGGATGAGGTGTTGGGTATCATAAAGGCACGGTCACTATATGCTAAGGCATCCAAATGCAAGTTTGGTATGATAGAGATCTTATACTTGGGTCATGTGATTAGTGATTAGGGTGTACAGGTACATTCAGAGAAAATACAAGTGATTTTGGATTGGCCACCACCTAGAACACATACAGAGCTACATGGTTTATTTAGAATATGAAACTATTATAGATGCTTTGTTAAGGGTTTTTCATAGTTGGGTGCACCTCTAATAGACCTCATGAATAAAGATGCATTCAAGTGGACTGATGAGGCTCAATAAGAATTTGATAGGCTCAAGGAGGTGATGAGCACTTGTCTAGTTTTAGTACTACCTGATTTCACTTAGCCCTTTATGCTAGAGTGTGATATTCTAGGTGAGGGTAAAGGAAAAGTTTTGATGTAAACTATACATCTGATAGCATATGAGAGTCAAAAGCTTAGGGATCTATAGAGACTCTACTCGATCTATGACAAAGAGATGGTTGCCATTATGCATGCTTTGGTGAAGTTCAAACAATATTTGGTAGGTGGGAGATTTGTGGTTAGGATTGACCACAACTATTTAAAATATTTCCTGGAATAGAAAGATTTGAATGAGAGGTAGTAGAAGTGGGTTAGTAAGATACAAGCCTATGACTTTGACATTGAGTGTGTGAAGGCCAAGAAAAACATTATTATTGATGCCCTTTCCAAGAAACCCGTTACATGTTCCCTTACTAAGATTTTAGCTAAATAAAAGTTTCACCTTTGGGTGGAATATTCAAAAAACACTTTTGCTTGTGAGTTGATGGATGGGAAAATTTAGGATGACAAGTATAAGGTAGTAGATGACATTATCTAGTACAAGGGTAGAATTTATTTGGTTCCTGAATTGAAACTTAAGGAGAAGATTCTAAGAGCCATCCATGACACACCATGGTAGGACATTTTGGATACTTCAAAATATACAGATAGGTTAGAGAGAGGTTCTCATGGAAGGGCCTCAAGGATGATGTCTTCTGACATGTGAGGGAACACATGACTTGTTAGTAGAATAAGTCAGAACACACTCATCCAGTAGGGTTACTTCAGTTGTTGCCCATTCCAAAATAAAAATGGGAAAGTGTGTTGATGTATTTCATCACTAGTCTATCGAAGGTGCATGATAGGGATTGCATTTTTATAGTTGTTGATTAGTTGACCAAGTTTGCTCACTTATTCACAATTTCATCAAAGTATAAGGCACTACAAGTTCATAGTTGTTCTTCAGGGAGGTGTTCAGATTCCATCGATTGTTGAGGAACATATCAATGATAGGGATAGTATATTTCTTAGTGTTTTTTGGTAAGAGATATTTAGGTTAGCTAGCATAGAGTTGATTCCTAGTACTAGTTACCACCCTTAGATGGATGGTCGATGGAAATTGTGAACAAATGGGTTGAGGGGTATCTACATAACTGTGTTTTGGGTCAATAAAAGGCATGGATTAAGTGGTTACATCTAGGGGAACATGACTATAATACCACTTATCATGTGTCTATTGGGATGACCCCATTATGAGCATTGTATGGTTATGATGCTCCTTCATTTGTGGATTTGGATTTTGGTGATAGCAGGGAACCCAAAGCCAAATATTGGATCTAAAAAAGCTAGTATATCCTTAAGACCCTTAAGGATAATTTACAAGTTACCCAAAATCAATAGAAGACTTATGTGGATAGACATAGGTTTGAGCATAGCTTTGAGGTAAGAGACTTGATTTTCTTGAGATTACAGCCCTACAAATAGTCTTCACTGAATAAAAGTGGTGAAAAAAAGTTGAAACCACATTTTTATGGCCCCTACAAGACAATCAAGCATGTGGGAGAAGTAGCTTATGAGCTTGAGTTGCCCAAGAATAGTAAGATCCATAATGTCTTTCATATATCATTCCTCAAGAAGGCACTATGGTAGCAAATTGATTCTTTAGTTGAGCTACCTTCATTGGATGAGTAAGGGCATTTGGTTGTGGTTCTTGACAAGATTTTGGATGTCAGGGAGAGGAGGTTGAGGAGCAGTATGATTAGAGAGTATCTCATTAGATGGAAAGACTTGCCCATAAAGGATGTTACTTAGGAAGGAGATTAAATTTTGTAGTATCCTAATTTGTCATTGCTTGAAGTTGAGAAATTTCAAGAAGAGAGGATTGTAATGTCCCTTTCTACATGATCTCTCTAGGAGGACTTATTAGCCTATTTAATTCCCGTAGGCTATAATCGGAACTAAGGGAATTAATTAATCTAATTATTTGATATTTCCTCACAAAAAGTTCACTTAAAAGGTAATATTAAATAATTAAATTAAAGTGATGTTATAAGTAACATTAAGGAAATTTTAAAAAGGATACTTTATAAAGTCACTTTATAAAAAGGAGATTAATGTTTACTTAAGCGTGGTAGAGTTAATGAGGAGTGTCTAAGGAAACTTTCCAAATGGGATGTTGACTTCTAGGAAAGGATATGGATGGGAGTTCTAGGTAAACTTTTTATTTCATAAGTGGGTCAAGTTTGGGAAAGTTGGAAGTAGAAACAAAGAAGGAAAAAGCAAGATCTAAGTGGATTATGGAAAGTAAATAAAAGAGGGAAGTTGGTTTCTTTTTCTAACTCGTGTCTTCCATAAATTAAGGAGTGGAGATTGGGAATCTTGTGTATAAAAATGTGATGATCTCATTTGGGATATCTTTTGTAAAATTAACAAATGTCTTATGCTTATTTTACTTGTGCTAGAGCTACAAGATTTGAGGATAAAACCCCTTGAATTCTTGGAGATCGTAGGATGAAAACCCTCTAATTTCATGTGGGTAATCTCATATAGAGATTGCAATGGAGCTTCACAAAATTACAATCAGTTTAGCATGTACATTTGTAGGATTTTCAAATTTGCATTTGCAAGTTCAAGATCTATTCATCTTTCAACAGTGGTTTAGTATGTTGCAGTGCAATTTTTTTAAGACAAGCATAGTAGAGTGTAAGTGCGTATTTCAAAGTTCATTGTGAGATATATTACTGTAAACTCCTAATTTATCCATCATATGAGTGTATCTTTCATAAACATAAATCAGAGATATGAATTTGGTGTTTTTTTTATGTGCATGTGAACTTTGAGTGCTTCCAAGATCATGCATGTCATTTAAAAGTGTGTGAATGTTAATTCATGTGTGTGATTTGGGGAAATATTTTATATTTGAGTAATTTTGCATAAGTGTTAAATTTGGGTTATTAGCTTGTGAGTGTATTTACATGAAATTCAATACCAGGGTTATTACAACACTTGACTAGTATAGGACATTGCTCAAAGGGTGTATCATAACTTGGGATGATTTTAGAGAGTTGTTGACATTAAGGTTTGAAGACAAGAGTGATCACACATCACTCATTCATCAACTCAATGTAATTCAAAGAACTCCCAAGGAGACAATGTATGATTTTAATGAGAGATTCTAAAGAACTTGGCATAGGCTACTTCCTCCCATGAGACAACTTGAAAGCTTTGTGTTTCCTACATATCTAAGGGCTATTGGAATAGACATAGCTATCATGTTGTAATCCATGGGTGGTTACACCTAAATCTTATGACCTTGCCATTAGAGATGAGAATGGCCTCATACAAGTTATAAAGTTAGGTCTAAAAGTCTCCATGTCTTTGTTGCCAAATATGTCTACTACTGCTCCAAGTATTTTTCTCAAATCCTAAGTGTAAACACCAAGTCTATAACTACCCATAAGAAGGTATAAGATATTATTGATTCAGATGCAAGGGTCAAGGCCTTATAAGCTAAGATTAAGCAACTACAGCTGCAATGGAATTAACCAAAACCCTATCCTTATCTTTAATAAGGAAATATGCTCTCACCTTAGCAATATATTCAAGGTAGAGGGTAATGACAACCTAACTTCAATAGGCTAGCTAATGCATATAATTCAACTTCCACTTCCAACACAAGAGTCATGGTATTGGTGCATATTAACTTGGTGCAAGGAGAAAAATGTCATCAAGGACATTTTATGGAAGCAAATGAAGGTGGAAATCAAGTTTTGGTTTCTCAAGGATGAGTCACTCCTTAATTGTCAACAGAAGATGGGAAATTTATGCAATTAAATGAAGAATGGCAGCCCCAAAAGGTGAACCTTACAAAATTTCTAATGAATTACACATGTTTTCAATCAAAATTCTTCAGTTTCAGATAATACTAGAGTAAAGAGGAAGGCCTTGGGAGATGCCCATGGTGTTTATACAAGATCAAGTAACCCCCCTACAAGGTAACAAGTTATGAGTCCAAGTATGACAGTCCCTACAACTTATGCACCTTCTTCAAATTAGAATGTTGGATGGGTGAATCAAAGTGTTGCAATGCTTCAAGCTCCAAACACTTCCTAGCCTTTAAGGATGCATGAAAAGGTAAATGCTCCTTCTTTGAACATTGTTGATTCTTTGAAGAGTGCTAAGGCTAGCCTCTCTCTTTGGGAAATGCTTCACTTTCTTGGTAAAAAAGAACACTTTTCAAGAGTAGTTATCTCAAATTCATGTTAGCCCTCAACCACCAAGTCATAGTAATGTTGTACTCACTAATGCTTCTGATCACATTGTGGAACCATCTACTAAATCAAAAAATCCTCCACCCTTATACCTCACTCTCATTGTTGGAGATAAACTTGTTCACAACTACATAGTGGATAGTGGGGCTAGTACTTTAATGATGCCTAAGGTTGTGGCAGATAAAATGGGTTTGAAATATGAAACATATAATAAGAAGGTGATACAAAGTGATGGGACACTAGCTAAGATAGTGGTACTTGTCAAAGGTTTGAGATTTTTTCTTCATGATTGTCCAATATTCCATATTCTTCAAGATATAGTAGTGGTTGACTTGCCTACTCACTTTGCTATTTGCCTCTTAAAGGATTAAGCATGGGAATGAATACCAAGTCACTACAAAGAAGGTTGCAGTCATGGAGGAGTCAAATGAGCATAAGGTAGAGATGTATATTTAAAGAGCACTCAACACCTTAACCTAAGTTTGAACCATCTTCAGATGTGTTGGATTAGAAAGAAGAAAAGTTTGATGTTTCTAAACATCAAATGCAGCAGGTCCTAGAAGAAGGTAAGATTGAGACAAATTTCATGCTTCCCAAGAATCAAAATGAAAAATATCAATTAAACATGATAAAATTCAAGATGATTAAAAATCCAAACAAGTTTATTGAGGCGAAATATGGGGCATTCATGAAGGCTCTAAGTGGCATACTTGTAGATAACAGAGGACCCAAAGGTGGTAAGTCATTTGACCATCAACATGAGTAAGTATTTGTTGAGAAGCATACTTCACATCATGGATTGTTTTCATGGAGCGTTAAGGTGAAAGAGGTATTATCTTTGATCTTGGTTGAAGTAATGATGAATTGTCCTTTACCTCAAGTATTTGAGGTCTTGTATATACTAGGATAGGTGTGTGTGTCTTTGCTTATGTTATGTGTGTTTTTTGTAAGTGTTCTTGAGAACACGTGTTTGATTTAGTGTCTTGTTTTATGTGTTATTTCTTATTGTTTGGTGTGTTTTGGTGTTCTTTCAAATGCAATTTAATGTCAAATCATTGTATAGGTGACTCCATAGCCCAAGGAAAAGGATTAGGCTACTGGTCTTTGGCATAGCTAGCTTGCCACCCTTAGGAAATCACCAAAATATTGACTAATTTAACCACAAGTCAAATTAGGTCAACCCCCTATATAGTCAAACTTGTTATAAGGGTTTTTTAGGGTGTAAAATGTGTACCATGGTCTTAGTGAGGTCATTTAATATGTCTTTAGCCTTGATCATATTTGTTATTAGTCCTTAGTGTCATTTCATGTCATATAGGGTCACTTTTGAGCCACTAAATGGATTTGTATGATTTTCATAGAAGGAAAAATGTTTCAAAATCATATTTAACATCCTACATGTCATAATCATGTTAGAGATGGTAGTCTTAGACTGACAACTATAGGTGCAATGGTTAAAGCAAGAAGATCAGGTAATTTGGGTAGTTTTCAGTTATTATACGGCCCATATCATAGCTTTGGCACATGGTAAGAATTTAATAGTGCCTATTTAGGTCCCCTAAGTCCATTTACATGCTTGGACAGCTTTTATAGACTTAAAATTGATCAAAATTGACCTATCTTCTTTATCACTCTCCTAGGCAAGGTAAAATGGTCAACCAATTTTAGTTTGGTATGGCTAGGAGGAGTTGAGTCAGAGCAGGTGCATTTGGTGGATGATATTAGCCTCTATGTGCTAAAAATACATGGTAATAATCAGAGGTTTGGTTGCTTGTGCACTATGAACCATTTCTAAGAAGGCATTTTCCTCTTTTTTTCCTGTACATCCCCATGGCCTTTAGGTTTCTCCTCTATCTAGATTGATCTTTGCAAACCAAGTATTATACATGATTTTGGAGAGTGTGTCTACATTTATCATGTATTTATTATCCTATTTTTCATGTGGGAAGATGGAGGAATGAGCATAACATCCCATCTTGTTATGACTCCATTGACAGTTTGTAGATAATGTTTTCACTCTTGCAAAGCTTACCTTCCTATAGTGGCTTCGGAACAAAGATGGAATATTGTTTCCACTCTCATATTACAAGGTGATTTGTTATCCTTTGAAAGTTTTGGTCTCAAGATTATTCTATGTGGAGTGAAGAGACCAATACATAAACACAATCAATTTTCTTTATGATTGTCACCTACTGTCAAGTGTAAAGAAGCCCTGAATAGTTATGCTCATGACACATGAATACTTCAATATGATGAGAAGGATTTTAAGGTGGAAATAATGAGTTGGAGTTATTAAAAATGTTAGAAATTAGTTTTGAGAACCAATCTAACATACATTGTCTTATATCCCGCAGTAGCAGCTACAGGCAGCTTCATCAATGATCTGAGTGCAATCCCATAGAGGTCTAAGCATAATTGAAATAAAGATGTTTGAACTTATTTGAAACCTTTATTAAGGTCTGAGAGAATTGAGATTATAAAGGTGACAATGATGATGCCATGATATGCAGTCATTTTTGAATCCATGTTCATAAGTTTGAAAAGTTACAAGAGAGATAGGTTACCTTAACCTCTTTGAATCACATTTTAGATCATATGATATGCCACTCCATAGTAGAATGTCTTGAGGTATGGATAGGCTCAAGTGTTTCCATTATGTAGCCTAGGAATAGGGAAGATGCCCTAATAAAAGGAAATGGTTGCTTCATTAAGAGATGATGTTTGAAGGGTTTACAACTAAAGAAGTTTTTGGCCTATGACACTCAGAAAACATTGTGCTAAGATGACTAAAAGCAACCAAGACTGTAGTGACCTATAGTATGTAGTGAAACCATGGTTTCAACGGCATGAAATAGACTCATGTAGGTATAGAATGTTTCAACTAACTTAAACAAGGATCAAGGAAGGTGAAATCCAATGTCAAGAGACACACCACTACCTACAAGAATCCCTATTTCCTAGGGTAAGCATCTATAGTCAGTATGCAGACCCACAATATGTTGATAGTGAGACATAAGAAACATAACTTGCAAGCATGATGAATATTTTTGTTTTGAAATGACCTAATTACCTTGATAAGATCTTATGACATGGAATACAAGTTTCAAGTATTGAAGATCACCTACAGGGGTCTCATTTGCCTAAAAAGAAGCACCTACGGTTTGCTACAATTGATAGACTAGCCTAGATAAGTAGTTGAAGCAATTTGGAAAGATGGTAGAGATTTTAGGATGAATTTAAAATTTTAAGCACCTATTAGAGTGATGATTCCATATCCTATGAGATTCTTAGATAGAGGAAATATATTAGGAATACTAACCTATAGTCACACTCAGTTCAAACCTTGCAGACAGTACACTATCATATAGGTCTATCTTGAAGTTTGTGAAGTTAAGGACTACAGGAAAGTGATCCAAACCTAAAAATTTGTGTAGAGGGTCCTCATGACCCAAAATATATCCCCATATATTTAGGGTGGCAAGAAAAATATGGGAGATGCCCTTTGTTTTGTCTCAAACAGAGGGCACTCCTAGATAATCCAAACTACAGGCTTGGTGTGTAGATGATAGGAGGATGACATGAGGAGTCTTGAGATGTTGAACAATGATATTTAAGGTTGTCTTAAGTATGAAAAAATATATATGAGACTCTAAAGTCAACATTAATGCTCAGTGGTCATCCTAAATACATAAGAACATAGTCAAGCCTATTAGGCCTAGACTAGGCCTAAGCCTTAATGATGCTCAATTAATTTTCTAGGATCATATGACCATTCCAGTCTAGTTGAGAGCCTTCAAGGGGAGATATAAGGTTGATTCAAGATTTTATTCTATAGGAAAACACATAGAAGGGTCACTTTTGTCTTAAGATCATCTCAGGGGTGCTTAGAATGCATGAAAGAGCTTGATAAGCCATCTTCAGATGCTCATACCTATACGGACATAGTGCATGGTGACCCAAGGATTTGGGGATATTTGAGGAGGGTTTTGAACTCAAACTCAATGGGCTTTGTTGGGAGTTTCAACATCTAGTTTTTATGAACAATTACTAATAGTTTAAACCACTAAAAGCCCTTTTAAACCCCTGTCTAAGAATTGATGAAGAAAATATGTAAGGAGATGCATCAAAGTGGGGTAGTTTGGCCTAGAAATGGTTTTGGACTTGTGGATTACTATCTTAGGATCCATCACATCAAATTAGTTTGTACCCTACTTATACAAACAAGCCTAACATAGTTTTTTTTACAAGGATTTGACTTGTTCTATAGGTATAGAGGAGATTTGAAAAATGAGAATCACTTGGGGAGGTCAAGTGGGACTTATTTTAACTCTATATGTCCATTTCTCACCTTAGATAAA
The DNA here is from genome assembly GCA_037957365.1 of Torreya grandis. NCBI lineage: Eukaryota > Viridiplantae > Streptophyta > Pinopsida > Cupressales > Taxaceae > Torreya > Torreya grandis. The sequence continues at coordinate 67,361 of JARHVA010000416.1, forward strand.
GATATAAACACCTCTTCTACACCATTCATCACATGCAGTCTTAGATAGATAGTGAAAATGAGGAGTGCTTGCCAAGTGAGAAGATGAAAAGTCCAATTTTGGATCTTTTTAAGGTTTAATTCATTGAGTGGAAGGTAAATAAACTCTAAAAAAGTGTCATAACACCTCTTCCATGGATTTTATTGAGAAACTGAAGGCCACTTTGATGATAAATATGAAGAATGAGGCTTAGAAGACCAATGAATGACTGTAGATGGTGAGTACAAGTGTCCAAAAGATGGCTAGCAGTTAGGGGAACATCTAATGACTATCATACCATGTTTCTAACCTCCCTAAGATAGTGCATGTGTGTCAAATCTCCCTAGTATAGTTTCAAGTGGTCAAGATATCCTTCATGATGAAGGTAGTTTCAAGAAGGTAGTTGAAGGGCTCTACACCAGTTTTAGAGAGTTTGTCATAGTTCATATGGACACTTGTCCAAGAAGACCTTCATGTTCTATTTCACACTCTATTATCCTAAAATTCAATTGACTCTCATATCTTGACACTTGTTCATATGACCCTTGAGCTCCACTTCTTCTCTCTCTTCTTGCATACTCTATAAATGCAAGCCATTTTGGCTTTTGTAATGGAATCTACACCCAGCTTGGTGAAGCCCTACTAGTGTAAAACTATATTTTGCCTTTGAAATAAAGATTTGTAATCTAGTTTTGAGTTCATTAATTTCTTGTCTAAGTGTGTGAAGTTATGCATAATGAAGTGTGTAGTAATAAGTATTTATCCTTGCCTTATCTTTATCCTTTCATGTTTGGTGCAAGTAGTTCTCACTCTAACATGTCACATGAAGTGTGGCTAGTGTGTTTGACTATCTTCAAGTGTACAAGTAGTCTTGGTGTCTAAAATATTGCCTTTGGTTCACTCAACTTAATTAATCCAATGCATATCACCTCCATGTTTGAAATACTAATGCTAAAATAATTGAGGATTTTGAGACTAGTGTTGTAGGTCATGTATCATATTGCAATGGTATGGTAATCTAATGGAGATATTTTATGGTGTATCACCTTAGAAGAGTAGTTTTTTTTCCATGTTATTTCTATCCCTTTTCATCTAAGCAAGTAATTAGTGTACATGATAAACAAGCAAATAGTAATCTAGGGAGCTAGCCCTTAAACCTAGAGGTCTACCTTCTATCATAGGCAACCCACAAGCATAGAGGTATTCCAATGTTGGCTAAATCTTAGAGTAGGCTTGAAAAACTAACTCTATGGTGCAAGATTTATTGACAACTATAAACACATACATTAAAGGTGTGGTTAAAATCCCCATAAGGAAATATGTTTGAGTAACCTATGCACTATGAAAGCCTTCCTTTTCATTGTTTAATGTGTCATTCCCATAGTCATTTGGCCCAAGATTATCCCCTAAAAGTGATTATTGAAAATAAAGTAAAAAAATATGAATTGTAGGTAGTTGGCAAAAAGGGGAGGAGAAACCCTAAACTTGACTCCAAAGGGATAGATAAATGTCTTAAATCTAGGTTAAGTATTAATCCATTTTTAGTTTTAATCACCAAAGCAGATGACAAAGCTCCTAAGGTAATGGTTGTTTCAGATACCTTGAAGGAGCTTATTACTATTATTGACTCACATTGAGATATTTTGAATTAAGTAAATAGTCTTGTTGAGGATGCTACTTGTATTAGCTAAGAGATTTTGGACCAAGTAAATAGACCTTTTGAACTAGTTACTTAAGTTATTTAGTTGCATCTTTTTAGTAACCTTGATAGACTAACATACTTTGATCTCTAAAAGATTAACATTTATTCTTTCAAATATATTTTAGAGTTGTCTAGAGGTTTAAATTGAGATACAAGCATCGAGATTCCTTTAGAATATGAAATAAATTTGATTGTTTATTTCCAAGATAAAACTAAAATGCATAGTGCAAAAGATGGCTTATAAAATATCATCTCTAAGAGTACAAGTAGAAGATCCACATGTTCAAAATGATAAGTGGGTAGATGTTATGCCCAATTATGCATTTATGCAATTTTATTTGCTAAATTTTATTTTTATCTAGTAGTACCATTATTTCATATATTTTTGGGGTCTCAAAACTGTTGGGTTATTTTGGTTAAGTCTAGCTTCAACATGGAAGTCTAACCCAACGTGATAGTGTGATGGCCCTTTCATGCAAGACCTGGGTCTTGTGTGCTCTCCTGAAGCACATAGTAAAATACCAATTCTCATAGGTTTTGTAGCACAACTTAGATAACTTATTCATATTCATCAATTAAGCAAAGATTATGTAAAAGCATAAACTTACTAATTCAATCTTATGATTTATAAATTCGATTAGCATTATCATAGAAATTGTAGTCATATTATTACTTAGAATTAAGTGCTTAGAAAAGAAAATAATAGGTTTCTTTCAAATAAAGAGTTTAAACAATAATTCACACCATCACTGATAGTAACACAAGTTGATACAACATGTTATCATATATTAAGCTTAAGGTTTTCCACCATAAAACTATAAAATTCCTACATATATATATATCCTATCACAATACTTTATAATAGGGGTATTTATACTTGTTTTGCCCTGACTTTCAATAGACTAAGAGTCATGGTGCTTGACAAACAATTCTTCCTCAAGATCTGGACCTCTATGCCCCCTAGATTCTCACTCTATACTCTATCTCAACAACCATATATTTATTGCCTTATGAGTTGGTGGAAGACCTCCTATCAATAAGGTTAGAGTGTCCCATTTGAACCATTCTTCCAACTGCATCCCACTTCCTATGCACTCCCTTAGTATTTTGCTTTCATTTCGAGTCCTATGTTCTTGAGTTCCTCATGACTTGTTCTCCTCTAATTAGGCCTCTTGTGTTGGTTATTATCCTCTATTATCCTTTTGCACCCAGTAGGTTATGTGTCATGGTGATTTTACACCTATTAGTTACATGCCATTGTCCTCTTGTGTCATTTCGATCCCACACCAAAATAGCACAACACTTAGTCAAAATTGATGGGCCAACATCACCCCACACTACGCTCTTAGTCTATCCTAGACTAAGCCACACTAGCATCCTCCAAAAATTTAGGCCCCTTCTACTCAAGTTCCTTCTTAAGGTTGTCCTAATGGGATAATGCCTTGAGAACCTTTGAAGTTATTCCTTTTATGGCCTCTTTTGATGATTTTATCTCTTTGAGTTGGGTCAGAGTCTCACTGGTCTTCTTTACCTATTTGTCCAGGGCTACAATAGCATCCTTCTAAACATCAAGTGTAGAGACCTTCTTGTCAACCTGTCCTTAGAGGGCTACAAAACTTGCATTTAGATGTTGACAATATTTATTAATAGCATCCTCCATCGTCTCTACATCTATAAATGCATTGGCACACTCGACATTGTTCTTTATTAAAAATGTAGCATTAGTCGAGTGTTGCCTCAATCCTCTTCAGCTTGAAGTCAAGCCTCCAAGACTTTATTATGGCACATGATCTATTAAAAAATGTCATCCAAAATGGGGATAATTTCCCCTGATTTCTCTAAAGTATGATTTCAGATGTCAATGATCATGGTGAACTATTTAATCAATTATAATCCCTCATCTTTCAGGGCAGGTCACTCTTTGAGTTTTTTGAGTAGTAGTTCCACTAGGGTTTCTAGTTTTCCTATGGCATTCCCATTAAGAGGTACACCATCTGATATCATTTCCTTTTTTAAAAAATTACAAAGGGTTAAGACCCTTAATTTTGCCTTTGTGGCCTCTTGGAGCTTTTGTTTCATTGAGGCCACTTCCTCGGTGAGTGATTATTTCTCTGCAAGTACTTTATTATACATGCTTACAACTCTAGCATGTTTCTGTTCAAGTTTGGTACATCAAAATTTAACAAAATATTTTATTGCATTATTTCCATGCCCAACTTCAAAAATATAGTGCTTGTGAGTAGAGGGGAGATCTTTTAGGGATCTAACCATAATGGTTTCAATAGTGCATGAGCATTTGGGCCCAAATAAAGGCTATCTTGTAGGAATTTGAATTCATGTTCTTCATTGTACATGTCAAGGAGGAAGGACACTTGCTTCCTCATTTTGAGAGTTGCCTCCTTGGGTATGAAGTGTAGCCAAAGATAGAGCATATTTTACTACATGTTAAATTGATAACATTCACATGTATTATTGGTGGCACCTTCATTATGTCCCTTAAAAGTCTCGGATGATCCCTTCCCCTTATTTGGGTCTCATTCAAGCTTGGCCTCCTCATGACCATCCACTATCACATCCCATTTTCTTCTACCAGGTTTTAGTCCAGTGAACTATTGTCCCTTTGGCATACGTGTCATTGTGACACGTTGGTTGTGGTACATATGCTTATATTTATGTGAAGATTTAGTCTTGATATTAAAATCAAGAAATTATATATTTGATTTTATGGTAAATTAATAAAAATAATAATATTAATGTTATAGTTAATTTGTCAAAAATTATTTATTATAATCTTAAATTTTTTAATTATATTAGATAATTATTAATTTGTGATATTTAACATATTATTTATGCAGAGTAAGTAAGAGTATAAATCCTAATTAAATACTAGGATGGACTGATACTTTAAAAAGACTTATCTAGTATTTATCAAGTGGAGTTGATTATTAATTATCAATGCATGAAATCTTTCGATGACTTTACTTAAAAAGGGGAAGTTGAGTTACCTTATTCTTAACTTGGGAAATCAAGGGAGATAAATTGAAAATTTATCTGATAATTACTTGTGGGACTCCCAGTTAATGATTTGGAACAAAGCCTATAGTTTTGGTTTCAAGTGGCATGCAAAAGGGGAAATGATGAAAAAAAATGGTATTAGGGAAAGGGAAAGGAAAAAATTTAGACACAAAAAATTAATAGGAAATAAAGCTTTAGAAGAAAAAGGGAAATTTTATTTGCAACAAAAAAGAAAGCATACCAGATGGGTACTACACTTATTTTAATGGTGTAATTTGTATTGAAAGAATTTTGGACTACATGGTATTTTAAAATTACGAAAAATCCTATAAAATTTGAGTAAACCCTGTAGAAGCTTCTGGGAAGTATATATTTGGTAATCTCTATTTAGAAACTAGAATTCTTTTTGTATTAACCTAAATAATTCTTCTTAAAATAATCATGTATATGAGAGTCTGGTATTTACCTTTCCTTTCCTAATTATCTTTTCCTTAATCAATTGATTTTGGTTTCTACAATTATTTTGTTGTATGGCTCCTTCTGCGCATTCTTTAATTAATCCTTTCAAAATATTATCATCTAGAGCATACCCTGTTGTTTGCATTTCCTCATATATAGCCAATGATTATTGCATATCAGTAATATTTCCATAATTACTCTGAGATCTCAACAATGTATTGTATGTCACCAAGTTTGGTTGCATGTGATGTTTTTTTTAATCATCTCAAAAATCAAGAAGGCCTTTTTAGGATTTTTTGTTTTTTCATGCATGCCTTGAATGGCAGTGGTATATGTAACGACATTGAGCCTCATACTAGTTTGACACATCTTCCTGAAACTCTATAAACCCCCTCTTGGATCATTTTCATTTCCATATGCATCAATGAGGATGGACTAGCTTACACGATCAAGTACAAGACCAATCAATTTCATTTCTTTCATGCAATGCTTGTTGTCAGCATGTTTGGGTTTAAACCTCCTGAAGTAGTCTTCTCATCCAACAACATTAACATGTTGCCATATCAAGTTTTGTTCTTTTATTTTCTTTAACTCAGCCCATGAGCAGTGTTGCCATTTTCTTTAATTCAGCCTAAGAGCAAAACTACCACCAATCTTTTATCTCAGTTGTTTTCAACTCAGTTAAAACTATGTTCCACTTAAACAAGTTTTCAATAGACTTAGAAAGCCTCGATGCTTTCAGCAGACTACAAATATACATTTATCTAATGTCAGGACATGACATATATATAATGTATATATATTGTGCTTGTGTTTCTTTTTGTTAGGGTGAGGAAAGTCACTTTATGTCTATTTTTTGCATTTAACCATTACATCATAAAACTAACTTTCTTTGATTCTGTCACAATTTTCATAATTCTTTGGCTGATGCATATTTGATTTTAAGTTATTGTGAATTGACCAGAAGGGTAGAGGGAGACCCATATTTATTTAATAATTTATGTTATGTATAACTATATAATCAAAATGATTGGATATATTAGTATGTTTTGATATGATAAGCAATGTATGAACTTAAATATGTAATAAAATTATATGTTAGTAAATCAGTAATAATATTATTTTTAAAATGAAGTATGTATGTTTATCAGGGTATTGGGAATCTTAAAATATATGTGCAATAATGATTGATGGTTGTTTGGAAATCAAAGTTGAGTTAATGAACATAAAATTAGACTTAACATAATAGGTTAGACTGAGAGTAATAGGAGCACAAGTTTAGATGCTCAGGGTTTGAGTTTAGAGTATTTGATATTTGAACTTAACCCAAATTATTAGGGGAATTGGTTAAGTTATCTTGTGTAGCTAGATTTATGACATCATGGTTTAAGATGATGAAGGCATTTGATTTTATTGTATAGATAAAGATGTTTGTTATTAAAGTTTACATAAATTTGATGATATTTGGAAACAAATTTACTTATGAGTGATTATAATGAGAGGCTCTTTTCAATAAATTCACTTAGTCAGTATGAACAATATTAAACTCTATTTTAACTATCAATTATAGACTAACTTTTATCATACTCGGTTGGTGTGATATAGTCAAGCAATATTTATTGATATTTGATATTGCATGCATGAAGTTAAAGTCCTTTGATATGTATACCCGGATGGTATGGTTATGTAAGGACTCTCAAATCAAAAACCAAAACATAATTACTCTATGGATAGGTAACCCATATTTATGTAAATATTATACCTGAGAAGATAATATTATGATTTGGATTTACTTAGCGATATACAAACTATTTGATACAGTTTCTGTAGGTAGTTAAATTCATAGTTTGGCAGTATAGGAGGACACGAGAATGATGTTGGACATCAATAGTCTTAGCTTATACACATTTGATGTAAGTGATAGGATTATAAAGATCATCGAGTCTTCTCTTTATAATTAAGGAATGTATTTATACCTTTTCCTTACATGCATTTGTATGAGGAAACTATTGAGTAAACATTTATACTTTTAGTAATTTTTGGTAGAACTACATCTAGCCCTGATTCTATGTATGTAGATGACATCGCAGATATGTATGGCAGCTCAAGGAGTGAGCACAGGCATAGGAAACTAACCTTGATAGGTATTCCTTAGTATGACATCTACTATAAATTGTTAGTGAAAGCAAATAGCCTTTTTATAGCACAGTATTGTTATGCAAACTTGTTGACAAGATCAATTTTGTAACATATTTTAAGGATGAACATTATATGTGGTATATTTCATGAGGATGTTAACTGTGCAAGTGACTATACATTTATAGAATAACATAGTGCATTGTGAGGTGTACCTATAGATTATGTTCTCTTCAGAGTATTAATGGAGGTATACTCAGATAGTATAATCCTGACTTGCTTTATTATTATGGTTAGGTGTAAGATTGTAGTTGGTGTTGAGTCAAATGCTCAAGCATAAAAACCTATGACAGTATGGGATGTCATATAGTTTTATAGTATAGAAATTACCTAGATGGTACATAATGTATTCATTATGTCTTGACCCATACCTAAATAAGTATATATGTTATGGTTGTTAATGTTTAGGTAGTGTGATCATGAACTATGATAGTATGGGATATCATAGGATACTTCAGCTTAGATGTATATACTCAGGTAGTAAATACTATAGATGTATGTTTGGACTCTCACCTAAATTGATTGTTTTAACAATTTTTGTTGGCTATTACTTGAGAAATATATTCATAAAAGTTAGCAGGAGAACATGTATGCATGCATACAATCTTGTGAGTATAAACTAATGATAATTTTGACTATTACGTACTATATGTCTCACTTTGTTTTGTATACTTAACTATGTCTATAATGTGATTTTCTTTGGAACTAGGAATGTGGATTCCTTCATCATTGCTTATATTTAGGTTTATATGCCAGAGTGCTTAGGTAAGCACACAAGCCTGGATTATCAAGATGTTATGCTAGAGTGTGTCACTTAGCTATGGGATTAGACAAGAGCTTTAGAAGCTCATTTGTGACATGATTAGTTTGTTCCATATTTGGCTTAGAGTGTCACTTCCTTCAGTGGTGATGTTTCATGGAGGAGACCATCACATTGGAAAGGAGAACTATATCGGACCCTGATTCCAAAGAGCAGATATATAGGCTGCCCAAGATTGTGGTGGGGCATCAGGTCTAGATCTTTAGCCTAGCTTAGGGTAGACTTAATTGCATAGTAATCCATATGACTAGTTGAATTGGTACTAGTACTTAGTTTAAGATTTTAGATTATGCTAATGTCCCTTGTGAGATAGTAAAATTTTTGTATCTTGCATTTCATTTTTTCTTGTAGTATTGAAATGTTGAATATTTACTACTTGAAGTTTTTGATGTTATGACTACCTAAAGTATTCTAGCAACTGTGGTTGAAGGAATGTTCAATATTTAGTTTTTTTTTTTTTAATTGCTTTTTCTAAGAACAACTAGGTAAGTTGTTACATTTGTGGCCATCTCACTTTCTTCTTCACCATCCCCCTCATGTTATGGTGATCTGACATCAAGCAGGGAGTCATCAGAGGTAGCATGTTCCTCTGATAATAAGGAGGGAGTTCTCTTAAAATCTAAACCTAAGTTATAAATCTACACCTTAGGAATGTCTGGTTGGGGTGCTTACCTTGGGGGCTACTAGTGGGTAGCTCTTGTAGTAGTGCTTAGGGGAGATGGAGGTAGAGAAGGTTGGGGTGGAGAAGGTGGTGGTGGAGGTGGAGAAGGTGGTGGAGAAGGTGGTGGAGAAAGAGGGGGAGTAGGCTGAGGAGACGAATCTTGGGGAATCAAAGAGTGTGGAAGAGAAGAACATGGAGGAGATGGAAAAGTGTGAGGAGGAGATGGGGATGAATGTGGGGAAGGTAAAGGATGAGGTGGAGGTGGAGGTGGCATAGAGGGATGGGAAGATGTAGGTCTAGAGGGATGCGCCTATGTAGTATTTTCTTTTTTCTAAGGGGCATTTTATCCCACTTGCACTTGTACCCACATTCGGTTACTTCTTCTTTAAAGGTGGTGTTAGATGGGGTTTTTCCTTAAGGTCTCCACCCTATGGGTTCTTATGAGGGCATAGCATGTAAAAAAACTTGTGAATTTTCTCCTCGACTAAATTTTACTTGACTTGGATGTCGGTGAAGTTTGTTTCCATTCTCTCCACATAGGCCTTCTTGCCTAGATACACATATAGCTTTCAGAGAGTGAATCTTTGTGTCTATCCTCTTAGCTTTCAAAAAGATGGGTTACACGTCATATATATAATTTTTGGAGTCTATGAAGTAATACATAGAGAAGGCATAAGGTAGCTTAAGCCATGTTGAAAGCTATCCTGAGGGATTCATTTGGATTTGCATGAGGCAGAAGTGTTGCTTACAACAAACTAAGCTTATTTCATAGCCAAGGGGGGTAAGTCCTTGGGGATGCACCACTCATCCCCAAATGTCACCTTCATCCTATCAAACTAATACATCATCTTAATTTTGTAAGAATGGGGTGATGTGTTTAGGACAAGTGAACACCTTGTAGTGCTCAGTGGGGGAATTGTGTGTTGGGGGGTACACCCACTTCAGTGCTCTAGAACTATAACTTGGTACCCCAATTTCATTAAAAACCAATAAAAGGAGCATCACCCCCAATGAAAACCTGTACTTAGGCTCTCAATGAGCCCTCTCTACATCCTCAACAATATTTTAGGTGAAGTACATGGCCCAATTATACTTTAGCACTTGTGAGAATTAATGAGCGAGGTAGAGATGCACCATGTCCACCTCTTTCCATCAATCAATCCCTCCAATCTTGGTCAAGATGATCTTTATTACAACTTGGAGGGTGAGATCTTGTAGGTTCTTAATGTGCATATCATGGCCCTACTTTTGATACATCAACATTGTGGTGGTCTTCTATATCTCCTTAGTGTCAGCCAAGTTATCAATTACACTTAGTCCTGAGCACTATAGCCTCGTGATCTTGTTGATTGTTTCTATAGTAATATTCATTTTATGCCTAGAAAAGTAGATGTAGTCCTCATGGATGAACAAAAGGAGGAGTTGTACTACTTCCATAGGCTTACCAAAATATGACAAGTTAAAGAGTTGGAATAACCCTGTAGTGCCCAGTTGGTTGAAAATGGTAAGGTCATATACTAATGGGTTCCTAGTGTTGGTGGCCTTCACTTGATAATCATTTTGTAGATTAACCTTGTTCCTAGGTTGGTAATGATTGTAGTAAAAAATAGTGCTAGTTGAGACCTTGGGAACCCAATTTTCTGCACATACCACCAAATCTAGGTATTGCATCTCTTCAATAAATAAGGATTAGGGTGGGGATGCTTGGGCCTTCTACATCGAAGACATCTGCACTTGCTTTCCTTTTTATACCATTATTTCCTTCTCTTATTTCGCATGTTGTTCCTCTTCTCCTTCCATGCTTTGTACTTGTTCTTCCAGTCACTGTGCTTGTTCTTCTAGGGTCTCTTCCCTAATTGGGTCCCAGTCTCTTTTGCTCACCTCTTCCTCTTCAGGTATCATTGGAAAATTTTCAAGTCTTTTGGCCTTATTTTTAGGCTGCATTACCCTTCGAAGAGCATACAACACCAAATTTGGGTATTGTATCTCTTCAATAAATAAGGATAGGGGTGGGGATGCTTAGGCCTTTTGCACCATAGAAGTATGTGCTTGCTTTCCTTTCCACACCATTCTTTCTTTTTCTTCTTCTACATGTTATTCCTCTTCTCCTTCCATGCTCTGTACTTATTATTTTGGTTACTACGTTTGTTCCTCTAGGGTCTCTTCCCTAATTGGGACCTAGTCTCTTTCACTCACCTCTTCCTCTTCAGCTATTGTTGGTAGTTTTTCAAGTATTTTGGACTTCTTCTTAGGTTGTATTACCCTTCAAGGTGCCTAAAGGTTAATGCATAGACATTCAATGTTTCCAAAGGAATATATGTTTATAGAATGATGCTTCAGCTATTTAAACTTAAGCACCCTTCAATGGCAGACCTGCAACCTACAACTCTCAAAACTAAAGATTTTCCCAATGAACCAGCGTTGGAATCTCTCTTCTCAGCTTGGTAATGGCCTTCATGAATTATTAAGGATGTGAAACTCTTTGCTTCACTCAAGAATTGATTAGCTTATCTCTAGTGGTCAGTTGCTCTTGACTCTGCTAAATGTTTGATCTCAACTCTAGATATTTGAAGTTAAATGCAAAGTAAAGTATGAAATGTGTTTAACTTGTCTATTTATAGGCTCCAAGGGGGTTTTACCTTTATTAATTCCCCTCCATTAAACATCATCTGATAGAATTTAATGTAGGTCTTATAATGGCCATTGTGTTTATATCCTTGCCTTTTTGTAATTAATGCCTTAATAATATTATCCTATTACACTGTTGGCACGCTTTTTGCCATAACTAACCTCATCGTATATATGGTATGTCTTGTCTCGCACTTTTCTTTGAAGTGGATGACAGTTGTATCCCACACTTTTTTTGAGGTGGGAGACAGTTGTCTCATTTAAATTTCTAACTTATGGTGGGAACCTTCCCCCTTCATGCCTTAAATGACTCATGCACCTTAAAACCCTACTCACACTTAATAACTTTCATGCCTAAGTAACTTGCACACTTAAGTGACTTTCATGATTTTCAATTTTACCTTTCTAAACCTAAGTTCTTACCCCACACTAAAACATGTTGTGATCCTCCATGAAAAGAATAAAAACTTAAAAAATTAAATTATAAAAAGGGAAAATGGTATGCAACAAAGGTAGAACTTTTATTGAAAGTATTAAATCATAAAATAAATGGCATTAGCCTTATTGATTACAATAATTTCATTATTGTGAAGTAAATTACGATCAAAGTTGACTTCCATTATAGTGCCTTGAGAAGAATTGACCATCCATCCTTTATAACCGACATGCTTCGGTAGGTTGAATGTTATGTATTATAAATGGGCCATCCCTATAGATGTAAAGCTTTCCAAGGTGATGCATGAACTTAGAGTCATACAAAAAGACCTTCATTCCTAGGGAAAATATTTTGTTCTTTATATGGTGATCATGCCATGCCTTCTACTTGAATTTTTCTACATCTTGGCTCCAATGAGCGAGGAACCAAGTCTCATCTAGTTGCATTGAAGTGTCTAAGCATGATTTTAAGGATGCTTCATCATCCAATTGTCCTACATGTGTGATACAGAGGGATGACACCAAAAAATCTACTAGCATTACTCCTTCATTGCCATATACTAAATTGAATGACGTGCTCTTGTTGAGGCACTTATAGGTAGTTCAGTAAGCCCATAGTACTGCAGATACCCTATCATCCAAATCAATGCAACCAACATTATAGATTTTATTTAAAGTAGTACCTGTGATCTTATTAAAAGCCTCAGTAGTTTCATGGGCTTGTGGGTGATAAGGTGTTATTTTGTAGTGCACGACCATAAACTCAGCCAATAATATGTGAATTGTTTCATTTAAAAAGTGGGTACCATGATCACTAGTGAAACTCAGGGGACATCTAAATCAAGTTATTATGTTCTCCTACATGAATCAGGTAGCAATAGCAGTAGTATAATCTTTCATTGATGTTACTTCAACCCAACACATAAGGTAGTTAGTTACTGCAATAATATATCAAGAACCTATTCATCATATTATTATAATGATGGGACCAACAAAATCAATAACACACTTTTCAAAGGGTTCCTAAGAAGGGATGGGTCGTAAGAGCATAACACCTCTTCGTTTAGGTTTGCCTACACACTGAAAAATGTCACATTACCTAACATTTGCTTTAGCATCTTGGAATAGAGTTGGACACCATAGTCTATCTAGCATAACCTTTCATGTAGTAACTTCTCCAACATAGTGCCCTCCAAAAATACCCTCATGAACTTATTGAAGTATCTCAAGGTGTTCATGTTGCATTACACAACATCGAAGGACTTCATCACAGTCTATTTTGTAAAGATCACCTACTATGAGCTAGAAGGGTATGATGTGAAGCACAAGTAACTTGTTTTCCTATGAGGTGAGAGATTTGAGCATAGAGCCAGTGGTAAAAAATGTTTCAATATCTTCTAGTCCTTCAGGCACCTGTGTTACATGAATGAGTTGTACATCAAGAAGATCATCTTTTATAGCACACGATGGTTCTCCATTCTTGATCCAAGATAGGTGGTCAGGTCCATAGTTGGCCTTTCCAGGTTTCACCATAACTAAAAACTAGAATTCTTAAAACAATACAATTCAGTGACAGATCCATCTATGTAGTATGGGTTTGTTGACAAGGTACTTCAAAGCCTCATGATCTATATAAAAAATAAAAGGAATGGCTAGAAGGTATTGCCTAAACTTCTACAAAGCCTAAACCATAGACAATGTTGGTATAGTTTCTTTTAGCTAGTGTTAGCTTCCTATTGGCAAAGTAAATTGGGTGATCTAAGTGACCTTCACTTGGTTGTGCAAGAATCATGCCAATAGCCTTGCCATATGCATCAACATGGACATGAAATGGCTTTGTCCAATCAAGAAATTGTAGAATAGGAATAGTGACCAACTTTTCCTTGAGTGTTTCAAATGCTTCCTTATAAAAGCAAATCCATACAAACTATTCATTTTGTTTTAAAAGTTCTTCTAGGGGTGTGACAATCTTGGCATAATCATGAATGAACTTTCTATAATAACCTCTGTGGCCTAGAAAGGCATGAACCTCACACTGAGTCTTGGGTGCTAGAAGGCAAAGAATAACATATACCTTTGTCAGGTCTACCAGGAGTCCTTACAAATAATATGCCCTAAGAGCACATCAAAAGGTGTCATAAATAGGCACTTTTTCAAATGTAAGGAGATTTGTAACACCTGATAGCACTCAAGCATGAGTCTAAGATTAGCATAATGGTCTTTGACCAAACCATATATTGTCCAATCATCCAAATAGACTTGGAGGAATTTATGGATGAAGTCTTTAAAGGCTTCAACTACTATCTATGAAAACATTGTTGGGCATTTTTTAACCCGAAGGGCATAACAATATAGGTAAATGATCCCCATTCTATGGTGAATATTGTTTTAGGCTAGTCTTCCTTAGCTATTTAGCCCTGATGGTACCCTAAGAATCCATCTGTAAAGGTGTACACTTCATAACCAGTGACACTTTCAAGGATTTCCTCTATGAATGGTGTTAGAAAGGGATCTATCACATAGGATGTATGGAGCACTTGGTAGTCCACATAGATATTGATGCATCCATCATTTTTGATACTAATCACCATGGGACTAACCCATTCAGACTCAGTAATGGGAGTGATGACTCTAGTGTGGAACATAATGTCAATTTCCTCTTTAACATGCACTTAGAGATTAGGATTCATATCATATGGTCATTTTTTTATTGGTCGAGCACTGTTGACTAGCTTGATGTGCATAATCTCTAAGGATGGGTGGAATCCATTTCATTATAGTTTCTTGGGAAAACATCTTGATATTCTTTTAACAACTCAAAGATTTTTGTAATCTCTACATCAATCCAATAGTTTCCTATTATATCCATCTTTGGTTCTTGGTTCGAGCTGATGTTACACTAAATAGTTTGAATAGGTCCATGGTAAGGGTTATTCATATCGATACTTGTGTCTTGAATAGTTCTTGTGCCAACTTCTATAGGAATATCTAGACAGTTAGACTTTGGGTCAGGTGGAGTTGGCTCTTCTCCTTCATCTACCTAGAAGACAAGATTTTGCTTTCCCAAGCGAATATCTTCATGTCAGTCTACATCAGGAACTAGCATAGGCATAAGAACTTGATGTGTTGAAGATTCATGAAACAAATGTAATGGTTCCTCAAGGTTCTGATGGATTTTTGATGACCTTAAAGCACTTCACACTTTATTAATCCTTAAAACATGAACAGAAAAGCATATATTCTGACGGAGTCCACAACTTAGATAAATTGGATAATATTTTAAAGGCCTTCATCTGATATTACAGACAGATGCTGAAATTCCATTGAATTCACAAAGAAAACAATAACAATCATTCCTTATATTTGGACGCCCAGCATCATTTGTAAAATGATTAACAGTCAGAATATTATGATAGGATCAAATTTTATCTTCTTTCTTCTTCTAGGCGCACTATTACACCAACAACACAAGGATATTTAACATACTAGTGTGAAACCGGCTGCATACTTATATACTCATATACTGAATGCAACGCTTACCAAAGCAGAACTTATATGGTATGCCACGTCACTTTTATTTGCAAGGCGTTGAATGCGTCCCAGCAAGGTTACACGATCCAGTAAGGAGGTTTAGCGCTCAACACAATTTATATGAATACAGGCTTTACATTTAAGCGCCCAAAACATATTTAATATGGCCAGCCTTCATTTAAGTGCCCAAACAGATTTAATATGGCCAGTCTTTGTTTCATTTAATACAGAGAGAACTCTAAACGCTGGTGACATCAATACAGAGAAAAATAAAAAAAAGAACTACGGTCCAGCCAAACTGAAATGCTCAAGCATTAATATTTTAATAATGGAAAGGAACAAAGGAATCATACTTAGCTTCAAATTTTAGTATAACATAGATGAATTGTGAGAAAATTAAGATGCCCCTGTTCTCTTCTGCATCGCCTTCCCCTGTTTCTCACAAAAATCCTCTTCTGCGCCCCCTTGTCTCCCTGTCTCACCTTCCAACAGCTATCCCCCCTGTTTACAACGAAAACAAAAACTCCATACAAAGCATACGGTTTTTTTAACTGATCTTATAATAGGCTAAATTACAACAGCCTTCAACAGAACAAAAACAAAATGGAAAATGATTGCCAGATATCCCCCCAAACAGATTTAAAAATCATCAGAGGAAGATATCGGTTCTGTTTTATTTAGAAAATAGACAACTTTTGAAAACTAAAGATAAATAAAGAAATGGCGGAAAAAAAGAAATCCTATGTTAATTAAATTTTCAAGCATAAGGATGCTCCTGCATCAATTTTTCTCAGGTGGTCCTCCATGGGACTTGGGTTTTTGAGAACTACTTCGCACATGGCCTGGAGTGTGAGGCACAAGTCCATCCTTGGCTAAGAATAGGATAGTGCCAACTTCATGTTCTCCTTTAGTAACTACCATAACCTGGTACCCATGTTTCACTCCTCATGAATATACCATGTTCATGCCCATGTGTGTAAAGTTTCATAGAATGCATGCACCCATAAGTACTTTGGTAAGTATGTTTTTGTTGGAATTAGTTTTCACATTAGGTAAAATTAGGTATTTACGAGAAGGTAAAAAGTAAATTAGTATTTACTATGATTGATATTTACTGAGAGGTAAATATAGTTAGTAAGTTTGTATATCAAAATATTGCTATATTAATAATATTACGATAATAAATATATAAGTTAGGATATATTGTTTATATTGTTATAACAATATATCATGTGCTTAGTTATAGGATTTATGTGAGAGATTTTGGGAGAGAATACTGGGGAGAAGTTATAGGAAATACATTTCCTAAATATGTGTGTAATATACCAGAATGTATAATCAAAGAATTTAGAGAATAGTGTGAAATATAATATTATATTTTGTGATTTTAAAATATTATCCAAGTTTGACTTCTCTAATAATCTTTACATGATTTAAATCACTGAACAATCTCTATAGATTATTAGCAATGGTATCAAAGCAACGTTTAAATCCTGTTAGTAATGGAATATTGAAGATTTGTGAGGGACAATAGTACAATGCTTTGTCCCTGTGTATGGTGAACTTATTATTAGTTTTTTATTTTTACATAGACTGTAGAAGTGTGGGTGTGAGCTTCATATATTTTCCTAGTGTGTTTATTTTGAATATCACATGAATTGAATCTGTCTTTGGCTCTCTCAATTCACATGAAAAGAGAACGTACACTTGGAAGAATATGCATATATAAAAAGAGCATCCAAATTTTATAAGACTATGAAAGGAAGGATATTTAGAGGATCCTACATAGAGCCTATGGCATTCAATCCCAACCTTTAGCCTCTACAGGAAATGATCATTGCATTTGTTTGTCTCAATTTGTAATCAAGTAAAGTGTTGTCCATTGCCAATATCTATTTCATCGCCTGATTCATGGAATAATTAATAAGAATAGAAGTACAGAAGACTATCATTCAAATTGTTTAATTTGTGTTTCTCGTACATTATGTAATAAGAGTTTGGTTGGATAAAAGTGTGCATTATGTAATATCATCATACTAGTGTACCTACATTCAATCCTCCATCATATTCTTATTGTGTGCAGCGTGAAACATGCCATGCATAGATGATCCACATTGAACCTACTAGCATTTATCAAATCCATGCAAATATATATCTTGCATTCCATGCAAGCCATGCTTCGTGTAAGTATCTCAGTCATGTGTTACCAACTGGTGAGGAATTCCATGCAATTTTTAGATAATTGTGTAAATCTGAGTTTAGGCAGTGAAAAAGTATTTTTGTCTAGTCATTTTAGAAGGTAAAATTTAAATATTGTTTATACTAGAGTGTCTTTGAGTATTAGATTTAAAAATTAATAAAGTTAAATCACTTTTTAAATTTTTTTGTTTAAAATCTTTTATTTAGTCTAGTCCTTTTTCATTAATAGAATCTTGTCAAAACAACAAAACATTAAGTCATTTTGAAAAAGAGTCATTTTTTAAGAGTATATTGATTTTCATCAAAGTCCTTTTTTGAATTATTGTCATTTTAGGTGAATTAGGTTAATGTCAAAAATGAGTCATTATCAAAATATTTGTAAAAAAAAAAATCCTTACAGATGTATTATCGGTGGAAACCAACTTCCACAATATGAAAAACCAAGACATCAAAATTTGAAAGAATTTTGAAACAGGATACGAAGTAGACACCGAACCAAAAAATGCTTGACTAAAAAAATGTCAATGTTTGATAACAAAGCAATACATCTAGCACCTAAAGAATAAATATTTACTAATTGAGTAAGTAATATCCATTACTAGAGGATGGAGGATACACGGAGGAAGGAGGTCTTTCGATGACCTCTCATTAGTTGTCAATGACGGGGCTGTGCCAATGATGTGGTTACTTGTGTGTGGTGTGATATTTTATTAGTCTTTTAGTATGGTGTGTTTTACATTTATGCTATGTGTTGTAAATAAGAACTGAAGTATATAACTGTTCACATGTGAATACTATTCCCCTGTAATGTTTATATATATTTACATTAGAGAATATTGATCTAAAAAGCATTGTAGCAATCATGATGAAAGGTTAGTGGTAACCTTGAGAAAACCATCCTATAAGGTTAGTGGTGAACCCAAGAAAACCATTTTGTAAGGTTATTGGTGAACCTGTAAGAACCATTTTAGAAGGTTATTGGTAAACTTGGAAAACCAATTGTAGATGAGTGTGATGGAAGAGATGTGTGATGGCACATGTATGCAGATCATGAGCACACAGAGGTGGAGCACACTACAATCAGAAATAGAGATATAGTGTACCATATAAAAAATATGGGGAGGAATGATGGGAATAGTTTTCACATTAGTTGAAATTAGATATTTACGAGAAGGTAAAAAGTAAATTAGTATTTACTATGATTGATCTTTACCAAGAGGTAAATACAATTAGTAAGTTTGTATATTGAAATATTGTTATATTAACAATATTACGATAATAGATATATAAGTTAGGATATATTGTTTATATTGTTATAATAATATATCGTGTGCTTAGTTATATGATTTGTGTGAGAGATTTTGGGAGAGAATATTGGGGAGAAGTGATAGGAAATACATTTCCTATATATGTGTGTAATATCATGGAATGTATAATCAGAGAATTTAGAGAATAGTGTGAAATATAATATTATATTGTGTGATTTTAAAATATTCTCTGAGTTTGGCTTCTCCAATAATCTTTGCATGATTTAATTCATTGAATAATCTCCATATATTATTAACAGTTTCCTAATTCCTCCATATTGTCTTGCAAGCCTTAATATGAGATTCAGGTGCTTGTATGCCAATGTAACTAATTGTTTCCCTGACCTTATTATCATAATAAAATTTGTGATATAGAGTAGAACATATTGATCCCAGTACAGAAGGCGCTCTTTATGGGTATGCAACTACCTTGCGGTGGTGCCATAAAAAGGTGATCTAATGATCTCATTTGATCATTTTTAGTGTCATAGAAATCTTTGAGGTGCTGGACAAAATCATGTACCTCTATTTATCCTTGGAACCATGGGGATTCATCAAGTCTTTCCAGTGGTAGTCTTACTAGTGGCACTTTCATTGCTAACCCAGTAAGGCGAAAAAACTTGTGATGTTTAGGAAGCTGGCACAAAAAGTTCTCGTGACTGTTGATAGTGTTACACATCCTCCTACTGAGATCATAGTCACCATGAGCCCAACAGTTATAAGCATTGCTTGTAGTATCAGAAATAGACTGGTTATCGAAGAACACCATTTGGGGTGGGGTCATGTTGTCCATCACTTCTAGCTGTGACATTATATATTCGGTTGATGTCTTAATCAACATTGAAAAGCTCTATATAAGGGGGTCCTTGTGCTTGATCTAGTGGTATTATGACATGTTGATTAGTGTTCTCAAAACTAATTATCACTTCTTAAAGCTCAAGTCTGTATTGTTTTCATAGCACCAAGGTCTTCTTAGTAGAGCTAGATAATCATCAGCTTCAACTAACTCCAAAACCTCAAAATTTGCTTTGAATGGTACTCTAAT
This sequence comes from Torreya grandis, assembly GCA_037957365.1. NCBI lineage: Eukaryota > Viridiplantae > Streptophyta > Pinopsida > Cupressales > Taxaceae > Torreya > Torreya grandis. The sequence goes on from JARHVA010000416.1 coordinate 87,377, forward strand.
TATGTCAACCATGGCATTCTTTAGGACCCCAATAGGGTGCACATGAGTCTTATTTGCCATGAATAAGACTTGAGGTGAAGACTATAGCATTGTACTAGACATTTTGCACCAAGCGTCCTTGGTGAGGACATTGACTTCTATGCCAGTATCCACAAAGATGTCATGGATTACCCATCCATCGATGGTAGCATAACCAATATTTCTCTATCTTCTAAGGGAGTAGAAGAACTAAGAGTGTCCTATTGTTAAACATGATTTAAACAATGGTCTTCACTTTGCCTAATGAGATGAGGGTAAACCACATTTTGGTATTTAGGGTTGACTCTTAAGCCAAGCACTGAGTTGAGGGATAATATCCTCATCCAGTATACACTTGCATAATTCTTGAAAGTCATCTTGTGCCACTGGTCAAAGTTTAACTTCTCTTTACACTGCAGCACGCTGCATTACATCCTTGTAGTTCATGTACAAGCACCATTGTATCTTAGAGTAAATCCTTTTCTTACTAAACACTAGGGTACTTCCTAGCTTGTGGTTTGTCCTATTGTACCTTCTAGATCAGATTAGTTGTCGATTGGGTCTATCCCCCACTACAAGTGGTAATGTTTACTTGTTGAACTATAGGGATGGTTGGGCATGCATGCCATTATGGTTTATCAATACAAATCATACTGACACCCTTTATATTTTTCTCCTTGGTGATAATTGCATATAGGTTAGGACACTCTTCCAATCAGTGGTCTTTTTTACAAAAAGCGCATGTCAGGTAATCTGGGCTATCCCATTGATAGTGGTCTAGTGACCCACATTTGTAATAGGTCTTGGGTGGGAAATGCCCACCTCTTCATCCATGCCCTCTTCCACATCCATGATATCCACCATTATCTTGAGTTTTTGCTATTGAGGTTTGGCACGTGCCACATGCTCGAGCTTCATGGATGTCACTGATCAAATGACAGTCATTAGTGTCATGAGTGTAGGCATCACAAATCTTATAATAATTAGACACCTTAGTATGTGTATCTCACTACAGAAGAGGAAAAGAGTAGACATCATGCTCCTCATGGTAGATTTCACATGTTTGTTTAAGTATCGCATAGATGTTCTTGCATGGGTAGTTGCTCCTTGTATGTCCGTTAGTTTCACAATGGATACACCAAACACCATTACGTATCTCATGCACATTATTTGCCATCAAATTCTCAAGTTGTGATGCCATTGAGGCTATCTAGGCCTCCATAAAGAGACTAATCCTAGTATTAATGCTTCCAACCATTTCAGCGTGGAGAGCAACTTCCAAAGCCTCATGTGGGCTAGTGAAGGTCCGTTGTGACAAGGTTCACTGAAAGGTAGTAACAGTCCTCCCACAAACCATTGTGTGTGCTGTGTAACATTAATCTCAAATGATATTTTAGATATTAATGTTTTGAACCTTGCATCATATTCTCACACACTTTTGGTAAGTCCTTGCTTTATGTCCTTCACTGTTGCTATGCTTTGTTGTTCAAATTCAATAATGTCAAACTCTTGAAGGAAGGCTATTTTGAACTAATCAATGTTGACCATCGCTTAATGAGGGTTGAAATTCTGGTATTACTTATGCGCGTGCTCTAAAAGTGTAGTTTCAAACTATATAACCTTACATTCAAAAGATGTGATGCCTTGTGCCCTCTAAATCAATTCACATTTGTAGACATGCTTAGTTGCATTCTCCACCCCTCAGTATTTAGGTAAGTGTAATGTCATTTTGTATTAGACCATAATTGGTTGAGGTGTTTGAACATGTGGTTGCTGGGAACCTCTAGCTCTGATCCCTTGAGGAAGGAGTCCACTTCTTCCTGTGCCACCGCTCAATCCTCCTCTAGCACCTTCGATAGTAGTGCTTGTGGTATGGGGCATGGTAGCCAATTGGTTAACCAAGTTTGGGCCTGTACTCTGTCCTTGAGGGCCAGGTCAACCAGGTATCCCAAGTTATGCCATAAAATTCCCTTGAAGAGGGAAAAATAGTGTTAAATCTAAATGAGTATCAATTGGCTCAGTTTTAGTATCCTTTATCAGTTCAACTTCTGACTTCAAACTATTTGTATCCCAATTTTGAATGTATACTCTGTTTAACTCAAAGGTATGAGTGTGCACTATGTTGGGGGAGCCTAGTTAGTTCAAACTTGGTTCCTCGGTTCTTGTCATCCAACTTGTTTTTCCTTTGTAGGATAGAAGTGGCATATAATGTGGCTCAAAAGTGATGGGATCCTCATGTGTTTTTGCTTCCCTATGGCTCCTAACATCACTCCTTGAGTTCTCCTAGTCACTTCTCACACCGCTAACTCCCATGATCCTTTACTGAGCTTCATCATACTTTCATTTTTGTAGTGCACACTAGCTGGCCACCATTTTCAACCCACAGTCTTCTATCAACCCCTAGTCTCCCCTTCCAAATGTGTGGCTCATGCACAAGTGGATTTAACCCTCCATTGGTATAGTTTCCAGTCCAAAGTCAATAAATAACTTCTTAATTTCAAAAGCAAAAAGTGTTAGATAGTGATCCCGTAGTTCTCAAAGGAATTGGAACTTGGATTCTTCAGGGCATTAATAGGTGGTCACAACATACTCTAGAATTTAGTTTTTTTGAAGTCCTTTCCACCAAAAGTTGACTGCTCCTGTCCATAGAACTCCAAGTCATTATAAAACCCTTTATCTTTCTAGCATCCAAGACTGCCTATTTCCAAGATTCCTTGATTGTCCTTGAGCATATTCTATCAACCAAGCATGTAAAAGAATCGAGACCTCCAAAAAGAAGGTTTCATATAAGGGACTATAGAGATTCTGCTCTACCCACTATCGTGTGGAGATTCCTGGCTCAAGATACAAAACTGCAAAATTATCTTCAACACTGGTAACCCATTCTTCTATATCTTCCAACATAATATGCTCAAACATTTTTCCATGATTGTGCTTCAAGTGTTTCGAGTCCTAGCAACAAAACCAAAATGTTGGGTTATTTTGGTTAAGTCTAGCTCTGACATTGAAGTCTAACCTAATGTGTTAGCATACTGGCCCTTTCACGCAACACCTAGGTCTTGTGTGCTCACTCAAAGTGCGTGACAAAAGACCAATTCCCATAGGTTTTGTAGCACAACTTAGATAACTTGTTCATATTCATCAATTAAGCAAAGATTATGTAAAAGCATAAACTTACTACTTCAATCCTATGAGTTCTAGATTCAATTAGCATTATCATGCAGATTATAGTCATCTTCTTACTTAGCATTAAGTTCTTAGAAAATAAAATATCAGGTTTCTTTCAAATAAAGAGTTTAAATAATAATTCACACCATCATTGATAGTAACACAAGTTGATACAACATACTATCATATATTAAGCTTGAGATTTTCCACCATAACACTGTAGAATTCCTACGTCTATCTATCCTCTCGCAATGCTTTACAACATGGGTATTTATACTTGTTTTGCCTTGACTAAGTGTTTACAATCATTAATGGTATGTATAGGTGGCCAATGAACTCTCAACAGACTAAGAGTCATAGCGCTTGACAAACAGTTCTTCCTCAAAATCTAGGCCTCTACACCCCCTAGATTCTTGCTCTATGCTCTATCTCGACAGCGATGTGTTCCTTTCCTTGCGAGCTGGTGCAAGACATCCTATCAATAAGGTCAGAGTGTCCCATTTGAACCATTCTTCCAATCGCATCCTGCTTTCCACACGCTCCCCTAGTCTTCCACTTTCATTCTGAGTCCTATGTTCTTGGGTTCCTCATGACTTGTTCTCCTCTGATTGGGTCCTCTCGTGCTGGTCCTTTTGTGTCATTGTCCTTTTACACCCAATAGATTCCATGCCATGATGCTTCTGCGCCTGTCAGTTATGTGCCATGGTCCTCTTGCACCGTGTCGGTCCCACACCAAAATGGAACAACACTTAGTCAAAATTCAGGGGCCAACAAAAACTCTTGCTCATTGGGCCATGAATACCAAGTGGCCACCTTTTTATTGTAAATCTTTTGTGTACTTTAACCCTTTATTCATTGATTAATAGATATGACAAGGCATTTCCAAAACAAAATTTTAATAGTAAATTCTAAACAAAATGGTAAATTTGTAACACAAGAATATAGACTAAATTTAATGCTTGACCCTCCTTGTCATGGAATTATTCGATAGTTGTTATTTATTCAACATTAACTTCAAATGCTAATATAATTTATAATAAAAGAAGGAAACAATGGAAATAATATAGATGTATTGGCATCGTGGTGACCTAGAGTCAAATCCCACTAACGATTAGACGAACCATAGTAGGGAACATATATTGGTGGATTGATATGGTGGAAGTACGGGGATTGGAACCCCACTTGTGTCCCAGATCGAGCGTGGGCCCACCAACCAACCAACCCCATATTTACCATGTATCAAAAACATTAGAAAGAATATATATGTATTATAATCCTTTACAATATTTTTTACCTTGAATGTAATATGATTTCCTAAAAAAATTGATTGTATTTTACAACTAAACACCACAAATATGGCCATATGACCATGAAATTTAGTCTTTGCACACAAATAAATGTGAGCCATGACTTTGCCAATGAGATCTGTGTGAGTTAGTTAGGTGGTTTGGTTGTTCCAAGCCCCACCCGAGTTCAAATCTCAAGAATGACATGTGAGACTAATTGTAACCGTTTACATTCTCAAAGTTGGTTATAATCGTTAGTACGATCCTCAAAACTATTCATAACTACTAATACAATTCTTGGGACCATTCATAATCACTGATACAATTCTCAACTCATTAATGACTAATGATGATATCCATAACCCTATTAAATATCCTATACAATAATAATTAATATTATCTAGTCACCTACAATACAAAAAATAATCTATGATTAATAAAATAAAATATGGGCCCAATTATATCTTATACCGGTTTAGCTATTATCTAACCTAAAAAATAAAAATAAAACATGAACCATGACTTTTTGGTTTCCACTCTAAATTTTAAACAAAATTATATCATACAACAAATACATTTTAAAAAGATACAAGTGTCTAGAAACTTATGGTAGGCCTCCATACGAGTATGTCACTTTGTTTTAAAGTTGTAAAATATGGTTAAATTATTTTATTTTATTATATATTTTAATTTATTTGACCGTAAAAGAAGTGTAAAAGATTATTATATATACTTTTGCCATTATCATTAAGTGTTTAAGTTTTATATTATTTTCGTAAAGCCGGCGAACACTTAAGACCACTGTTTTTGAACTATTCAGAGTTAGATTATTCCTCTTGCAAATAGACAAGCCAATGAAATTTAAACCTTAAACTTCATCTTGATAATTCCCCGAAATTTACCAATCAAACAAAACCTCATTGACAATTCTTCGTATTATATTAGAATTTAAAAGACAATCTTAAAGAATAAATAACCGCCATCAAAAAATTTCACGACACATGGTCGACCGTCAAATTTAGTGCTTTGAACAATCTTTTTAAGAATAATATTAGAAAAAACTTCACCCCCGGTGACCCGTATAAAAGGGGAATCGTGTTTTAGACGTATATTTGTTGAACGAGGAGTCCAAATGAGTGTATGATAGCCGCCCCTTTCCTTCGTCAACTTAATTTCTCTCTCTTCAAAGTACACACGCGGTATGTCGGCGTTTTAAAACCCTAGGACCTCAAACATAAGCGGTTTTTAAAACACTCCGCCGGGTTTGGACTAGAGAAACCGAGCTGTTTTGTTTAACTTGGCGGTTTTCAGACGTAGGATAAAACGGTTTAAAGCGGTGAAGAAAACAGAGAGCCGTGGTTTTGCGGTTCAAAGGGCGTAAATTGGACAGAGTGGAGTGGGCGTTTTGTCCTGAGTGATTCGATGCTTGGAAGGTAAGGAAGTTTCGTGTCGCGGAGAAAATCATTTTTGTTTTTTTTTTTGTTTTGAGCTCCTCTTTAACAAGAGAAGTGAGGCCCACGAAAAACATTAAATATTTTCCCAGATAAGAAAAGGAGGAAGCCTAACTGAACACGACGAAGAGAAAGTGATTTTTTAAATCAAAGGATTTAAAGAAAAACCGCTGTATTTTAAAGTTCAGTTATATATTCCATATTCCTAAGATTTTAGAGAGAAAGTGATTTTTTAAATCAAATGAGCTTAATATTGAAGGATTTAAAGAAAAACCGCTGTATTTTAAAGTTCAGTTATATATTCCATATTCCTAAGATTTTGTGCGGAATCTAGGTCTTGGTCAAGCGTTCGATCCTCCGGAAAGAAACTATGGTCAATGCTATTAAACAAATAAGAAAATAATAAACTTAGGGTTGAAGAACAGTTTTAGATTTTAAAATAAATCGGAGAATTTACTTAGGGTCACGCATGTTGTTCAAATTAGAGTATTTATCTACAATCGGTCTATTAGATAAAATTGAACACAATTTAGAGTTTGCTGAACGAAAAAGTTTTATAAATAGATGATAGAATTTACCGGTTCAAGGCATTAATATAGAAATAACTTTACATTGACTCTTATTTTTACGGAGGTTAAAGGATCGAAGCTCCTAAATTGCGTTTGAAGCAAACGTTAAATCGGGAAGCCGTCGTGAGTATTTCTCGGTACAAGTTTGTCACGCGTGGCTTTTTCGGGATGGTGTGTTTGATCTCTCTGGCATTTTCTGTGAACTCTTTCGCTGTTCTTTGTGGAGTGTTTTAGCGGTAATAATTTTTGCGAATTTTTTAATTCAATGTGGATGATTTTTTTTGAAAATTTTAAAGCGAGAATATCTGAGGTGTTGTTGAAGTCTCTGACACGGGCGGTTAGATTTATATGGCTTTGAACAAGATCCGGGTTTAAAGGTTCTGTCTGCTGTGATATTTTTTATATTGTTCTGTTAGTACAGTTACTATAAAAGGAGATTTAATGATGTAGCGTATTGTGTGTGTTTGTAACTGGATCTGATGTAGGATGATGTGTGGCTTCGCAGGAAATTTTAATATTTATTTCGATTGCTGGCCGGGTCCATTAAAATCATATTTGTCAAGAAAGTATGCTATTTTGATCCTCGGAAAAAGCAGGTGACAGTGATTGGGAGTTTTCTTTTTCAGTACTTTTTTTGGTTCGTTTTCGTTTAGGAGATTCTGAAGTCGAATCAGGGGAATGCTAGAGGCTTACAATCTGATCTCTCGCTTTGCGTGCCATGTTTTCTGCGTTCAGGCACATGGTTAAAAGTTTGAAGGATGTGGTTCTGTATGTGATGCAGGTTCTCTTTTTGTAGAGGGATCTTATATACCGAGCATAGTTATGGTGAGTTGGCATTCTGACCCGCATGTGGTTTGAATATATATGTTTTATTATAGCGAAATGTTGCACATCTCTTTTACCTTGAATTCTTAGGATTTTGGTGAACCCCTCAGGACGCTAGGCCGTCCTGTATACACGCCCTTCACCGCACAATGCATTCACGAAGTGAATCAATTGAGGAGGTTCATCTCTTGGGATCTGCCCTTCCTGTTTTGTTATAGCTGCATTGCAAGATTTGATTGTTTGTGATGCTTTTTCGTTTTGTGTGCGGTAGACGCATGCCTTTTTCCATTTATGGATTATAGCTCTTGAGGGGTAGATCACAGCTGGAATGACGCATTGGTTGGCCGTTTGTGAGCCATGGCTCATTCAGATCACATTTTGACGAAAACTATTTTACCCAAGTGAGCTCTATATACATATAGACACACATACTGGCATACATGTGTGTATGCAGGTAAATGTGGATTGACAATTTCAGAGTCTATTACTGAGCTTGATCATGAGGTCAAAATTGAGGAGTACAAAATAATAAATTCGAACAATATCTAAAATAAATAGAAAACATTCGGCTTGTGGGCTTCTAGAAGGGAGGTTTTGTATACCAGATTGGTGTCTTGCTTGCCCTGGATCTTTAAAAAACCTACTTTTACCTTTACCTATGTATGCATATATATAGACACTCACAAACATTGAACATATACATGCATAGTATATTCATATAGGCACACATATATACCCCCCACACACATGCAAACTTGGATGTGTATATATAAACACACATTCGAGTATATTCTACCCTTGCTATTTTAATTTAAAAATATATTTTTTTTTGATTGAAAGCATGCTATGTATTTTATTAGATAAAATATTAAAGCATAGTACATGCTTGATCAAAAAGGCAGGTGGTATGAAAGCACACCCTGAGCAAGCAGCACAGCAGGAATCAGACAAGGTTTGGTAACCTGAGAGAGAATCAAGGCTCAAAGCCAAACTTCAGGGGAAAAAGTAAAAAAGCATTATCTTTTGAAGGAACGTGTGACTCGCTTAGCAGAGCTTTCCCCTTTTACCTTGGGCTGTTGCTCCTTTGGTCGCGTGGGGATCAACTACTGAGTGCATGGCTGCATACCAGGGATCCTGATTATTACTAGCAGGCCATTTAATGACAACCACAGGTCTCTTTGAGGAAACCTTACTCTCTAAACCAATCTCATCTTTCTCTTGACAAACATTTTTCTTCCTCTTTTCAAGATCTACTTGTTGCCTATTTCCCTGAAACTCTTTTGAACCAGATTCAATAGGCTCTTTCATAGAATTGGAAGCAGCTGTTACCCTAGGATCTTCATTGTCTTTTTGGGTGCCCTTTAGAGATTCTGATGAAGCCATTACCTCAGATCCTTCATCATCTAATTTGGTACAACCCAACTTGAACTTTCGATGCAATCCAACTTGAACTTTCTCCTTCTCATTTGAGTTAGAATTAGGGCCTTTCTTCCCTTACTTGCCTCCTTTTTTGAAATTCCTCCTTTTCAACCTTTTTTTCAGCCATTATTTTTTCCGGGCATTCTTGGGCCAGATGACCATGGGCATGGCCCTCCGAGCACTGGAAGGGAAGACTTTCATAGTCAACAGTTTTCGCAAACATGTCTCCTTGTGGAGAATTTAACTAAACCCTTTTAGGAAGGTGTTTACTCACATCCATTTGAACACAAATCTTAGCATAAACAATATGTATTTTGCTACAAGTTTCAGTGGAAATGTACATCATGTCTCCAAGGGAGTTACCAATCTGAGTAAGAAGAATGGAGTCTACCCACAAATGTACAAGGAGGTTAACCGTTAAGTAGCCTTAACCAATCCGAAGCTACCATTGGTTCCTCTTGCATAAAGTCAAAACTGGGGTTCCATGGCATCATGAATAGTACCGATCAACCAAAAAACCAGGGTCCTTGTTCAAACATTTGAGCTCGATCTTCTTCAGAGTTGAAGACAGCAATGAAGAAGCCTCTTGATCCGTAGCAGACTATGTCACAAGGTATACTGAATTTGGTCAAAAAAGTTTGAACTTTATCCTTGTTGATCCTGTACTCAAACTTTATTCATGATTTTTATATTGGAAGGTTTTTACATGCTTTTGCATTATTTTACAAAAATGTGTGCATATTATACATTTTTTTAGAAAATAAAAATGATAAATAATTTTTTTGGTTTGAACTTGGACGTTTTTTTGAACTCTATACATTGATGAACTTGAACTGAACTTTATTCTTGTCGAGCATGAACTTGAACTCAAACCTTGTGACTTAGGTAGTGGATATCCACCTCTCCCTTTACTTCCCAGTTTCCAGTGACCTGAAATCCAAGACCTTAACTCCAGCTCATGTGGCCTCCAAACGACAAACTTCCAAACCAGGCCCAGTTTGGTTAGGACAACTATTTCTTGTTCCACTCCATTATGGTCGAATGTAATAATCAACTCTTTCTCAGTTGCAATGATGCAACCAGACTTCATCCAAAGCCTTCCATTCTTTGCATTGTTAGCATGCACCTGTAGATATGCAGTAAGCTTAGATTTTCTGGCAGCACCATGGAATAAACCCTTAAAATCCATTTAAAAGAAAACAGAAAACAGCAGAATCGATCTGCAATACAGACCAGCATCAGCCACCTGCAATGGCGGTGGTTGCCGAACTCTGTGCGCAGGCCCTAGCAGGTGTACTCTATGTTTTCTGTCGGCTGTTTCATTCTGATTTAAAAAGATTATTGAATAGGCTTTTATGAAAAGACTTTAGCATTGTGCTGCTGATGAGGTCCCTCTTAACTGCTGGTCCTCAATACCAGTACCATATGGTTTTTGAATAATTTGCTAGGGCTTGAATTTTTTAAGATTACAAGAAACATCTCTCAGAATTAGCGGGAGCCCTGATCGAGTCAATGTGAAATCCTCCAATAATTGAAAGCTGCCAGAGCTTTACTTTCTTGTGCAACCTTTTGCAAGTCTGTTAGGGAATTTCTTCTATAATGCACGAGTGTCGGGTACATTGTTGCTGTGAATTGACATCCTGATATATTTTGCGAACTTTATAAACTAGGTTTAAGTAAAGAGAATTTTTAGCTTATCGACTCCGACAAGTAGACAGGCACTGCTTCTGGTAGTTTTGTAGGAGCTTTTGTGGACTTCTTGTGCTTTCAGATGAGCATATACCGTATACTTCATGTAGGGTTGGTAAACAGCATGCCAATTGTTAGGAGCGAGTTGCTTTAGGCACCACTTATTCCTATGATTGCCAGCTGTACTTTTTAGTCTGATTGTTTTGTTTTGGTCATTTTTGATTCAATTCTTTATTTCTCGAGTTTCAGAATAAAAGAATAATTTTGAAGTATAATTATAAAGAACATACCAGTATAGTGCCTTCCAAAGGTGGAATTGGTCTTTCCTCAAGTTTGAAGCTACCTTGTCATTGTTTTATTGTTGTTTTCATTTGAAAACTGTGTATGGCTTTTACATTTTTAGCTGGTTTTCCTTGCGTAAAACCTAAGTTATTTTTGTGCAGGGAGATTTGGGAGATTTGCAAGGACGTGCTGAGGAAGCTTGTATAAGTATGCTGGCCAATGGGATTTGTCCAGATGCTAGATTTTCACACTCATCTACTGCTGTTGGTAAAAGAATAGTGCGTATCCAGAGATATCGATCATGGTCATAGATGAGCATTGGCAGTTTATTGTTTCTTGATTATTGAATGTTTCAGAATTCTGATATTCTTTATTGAGGATTTATTTATAAGACTTTGAAGTAATCATTGTTCTTCGGCATTTTTGACAGTATATATTTGGAGGGGAGAAAGGAGGTAGCTTGTCTAATGATGTACAAATTTTTGATACATTGACTGGAAAATGGTAAAAGTTTAAAACAAATTGACTAGCTTTGAGTCATCTATCACAGTTGGGATGTTTCCATTTATCATGGTTCAATTTACATCTGTTTTGGCAGGATTACTCCACTGGTTTTAGGAACTAGACCATCTCCTCGTCGGGGGCATTCTGCTGTTCTTCTGAGCAATGATCGGATATTGATACTTGGTGGCAGTTCCAAACCAAAGGACAATATCTGGTTTCTTGAGGTGAGGATCCAGTTCATAATATCTTTAATTAGAATAAAGCTTGGCAAGATCAATATTGACTTGTATGCATACGGGTAGGTTGACACCTCTTTTGTCAAAGAGCAAAGGAAAATTCAAGGGAAGGAAGTTGTGGCGTGGAGCAAGTCTGTGATAGGTGATACCCCTCAGCCTGTGGTCATTAGTGGACCATCGGGTGTTGGTAAAGGAACCTTGATAAATAAACTCATGAAAGAATTCCCAGCTACCTTTGGGTTCTCTGTAAGTCATACAACACGGGCTCCAAGAGAGAGAGAGATGGCTGGAGTGCACTATCACTTCACCCAACGCAAAGTGATGGAAATGGATCTTCAGGAAGGAAAGTTTCTAGAGTCTGCAAATGTCCATGGCAATATGTATGGCACTAGTATTGCAGCAGTGGAGGCGGTAGCTGATGTAGGGAAGGTATAGACTTGGATGCTACAAAGTGAATTGATTTTGGTCAACCATAGAATCTCAATCTGCTTTTGCATATAACACTTCTGTTTTGACTGCCCTTTTCTATTCTGATGGAATTTGTCTGGTAGGTGATATTGGTGTGAATGTACCTCTAAATTAATCTTATGTGGAAGAGCCAATGGTGGTTTTCTTTGCTTTGCAGATATGTATTTTGGACATTGATGTCCAAGGGGCAAGATCTGTGAGGAATAGTACATTAGATGCCCTGTTCATCTTTATCTGCCCGCCTTCATTTGAAGAGCTTGAGAGACGTTTGCGTGGGAGGTAAATAGAACAATGTTACTGTGGCTTAAAGTAACTTGATCAAGTTTTTCTTTTTGTTTTCATAGAAGGTAAATGCATAATGTTTTGGGAACTTGGAGTTGGAACCTGATGGAGGGTAATTCTCTGTTCCAGAGGAACGGAGGAGGAGGAAGATGTCCAAAAGCGTCTAAAAACTGCAAAGGCAGAGCTTGAGCAGGGGAGAAACTCAAATCTATTTGACCACATTTTAGTTAATGATGACCTGGAGGCATGCTATCTCACTCTCAAGGTAAGCTTTACTCTTGGAGGGATTTATTGGTACTTGGGGTTCTTGTTAAGATGCAAATTTGATTATAATCGTGTTTTCGTCTTTAAAGGAAATTCTTGGCCTCAGTAAGGTGTCCTTTCCATCAGGAGCAGCAAATGGCCTGTCACACTCATGTGCGTACCTGCCTTTTTTAGTTTCCTGGTATTTTCCTTGTTTTGTTTTAGAATGGTTGGCTATAAGATGTTACTAATATTGTGACATCCCTTCATGGCATATGAAACAAATGTAGCAATGGTAGATATTGAACTCCTTCCCGGTCATTCTGCATCATTGGTAGATCAAAATGTAATAGTGTATGGTGGTATTCCAGCAGACGGAAGAGCTTCAAAAAATATGTGAGTAAAAAGTCCATTCATATTTCTATGAGGGTCCAGACCTTCTGTTTATAATAAGAAATGCAGGGTATTAATCTTATATTGATCGGTCTCCTGCAGGCATGTCCTTGACGTTTCTTCTCTTGAAGGTGGAGCTCCGGGAAGAACTCGAGGCTTAAAAGTTCTGGCAGCGGATGAAATTTTTGGTCCATACACGTGTCTCAAGCAAGGTCCTCCCACAGAACAAACAAAGAGGTTCAATCCAGAAGTTCTCCTGCTTGCAGGGAATGGCAGAGTCGGGCACTGATAAATTTTGTGATGATTTGGATTTGTTTTTATCCATAAGCTAGTGATCATGCGGCTTTATTGATAACTAATAAGGCAAACCAGAGGGGTGGGGATCTAATGTTGACCATGTACCTGATATTTTGCTTTGGAGTAATAATTTAGGAAAAGGCATATTTTTTGAAAATTCTTTTTCAAGCAGCGACGAGCATTCATATGCAAAACAAGCTTGTTTTAGGTGAATATTAATGGTACCAATGATGGTTGTGTTGCTCCAAGGTTGTGTTATATGTTTCTTGATTCATTGGAGGTCCATGCTAGCAAGGACATAATAAAGGTGTTACTGTATTTGGGTGCAGATACAGTGTTCTATGTAGTCCTCATTACTGCAATTTTGTGATCTTTGATGTCCAGATATGAAAAATATGTTACCAATTCGGATTTATAGCAACCATGAGGGAATATGATTTCTCACTAATTGATAATGGCTATTTTAGCACTTTCTTTGTATTGGCCTACGAAGACTTTTGCAGACGGTACTCTATTTTCTTCAGATGATTTTGTTAAGTATTGGGGTCAAGATTATTACGGTAAATTGATTTTATTTTCATTTAGCAGAATGAGCTTTTAACCTTGGCAGGCAAATGATCTGAATGAAGCAAAAAAGACAAATGAATTTGAAATTTTGTTTTTAGATCATGCCTAGAAGAACCCCTATGAGCACATGCCGCCTGAGTGTATGCGGTACACATAAGAGACAGAAATACAGGGCTTGTCCATTTGCCGGATTAAATCCAGCATTCTTAATCTGGCCTATTGTGACCGCTCCTGCTTGACAGGCAGGTCCCCTTTTCCCTGGCTGATCAGGTGTTTGACCCCGGCTTAGTAGGTCTGCAGTGGGGATTCTGGAACCCAAAAATGACAATTCAAAAGATACATAAAACATAATTTTGAAAGATGCTTTGCAGGGAAGTGTCGCTAACATATGAAAGCTCCACGCCTCTGATTGAAAGTTCCATCCTCCATCAGAGGCGTAGAGCTTAACTAAGCCCTGTAATACTCTCTGAGGAGATTTTCCTGTTTTATCTTCCCTCCACCAACTGGGGATCGCATTGCTGTCAAAACATAAGCCACCTCTTTATAACCAAAGACCATCTTAATTAACGGAAATAAAGATGAAAATCAAACCTCAAATTTCCAGTTTTCGAATTAATGAGGTCTATCATCATTAAAATTAAAAGTGTGAATAAATCAAAGAACAGTGCATGATGTATGTAACAAGATGAGTAGGAATGCGCAATCATACCGTTTTCTAATTATTCCATTCTTAGCGCCAACCGGACGGAGTACTTCAATTTCAATCCCGGGTTCATGGATTCCTTTAAAATAGGCTACATAATCCTTTTGTTTCCTGTTCCAACATTCCGAGGTCTTTTCTTTTCGTGTCCTAATATTTAGAGGTCCTTGAATGTTGTGTGCCAATGCTCTCATCATCTGAATAGAAATATGTACATTTTTTGGTGACCCTTTGAACTTACTATTATATATGCAAATATAAAGAGCAAAGAAATTTGTAAAGCAAGGCTGGGGTATAAAGACTAAAGCATTGAGAGAGGAATTAGTTTAAGTTTCGAAGAATGAAAGTGTTTTATGGTAAGCGGTTTTAGATCAAAATGCAGTGCAATATGCACTTAAACCTAATCAAAATAAGATCTAACAGCTATTTCAAATTCAACGTAATAATGGCAAAGAGGAGCTTTAGAAGAAATAGTTGTCACATGCAGTCAGTGCAAAATAAGTCCAGATGAAAGACAAATTGAAACCAGAAAGTTTGAGCTGATCAAAGAATGCTCCCCGAGTTGGACAAATGTTTTTGGAACCGTAGGCCTGCTCCAAAAAAACGTAGTGCATTTATTGGCAGACAACAGATTGGGAAAAACTCATTTGATGACTTTATTCGTGAGTTCTAGGGCTTTGAAAACTGTGCTTGCATTTTTGAAATTCTGCATAGAACCTTTGAACTTAATAGGGCTGTTGAACTTGAAAATGGACAAGGAAAAACTTTGTTTTTGGGCCATGTCCCAAGATTGCCATGGTTTTTTAAGCACCAACCACTTATCAGGGCCCTCAAAAGTTCACAAATATAAAAAATACAAAGCTAAGTCCACTATAGTTCAGCAAGGGAGTCCAAATGTGATACAATGTCTACTTTACGATTTGCAGTGCTATTATGAATGCTGGAAGCAGCAATAAATGCTTCAGATTTACTTAGATTATTAAATGTTTGCTCTAAATGCTTAATTGATTGCTCTTGCTCTTTCAATATATGTTATAATGAATGTTTGAAGTAGTAGTCAATGCTTTAGATTTCTTTAGATTATTGAATGTTTGCTCGAAATGCTTGAATTGATTGCTCTTGCGGTACCAATATATGTTCTAAATGCATTGAAGCATGTGTATTTATAGACTTCTCAAATTCAAATTTGGATCTTATTAGTGTGTAAGCCGACATTTAATGGGTGGGCAAACTGACAAGGAATAATCCACAATCCATCTGAGACCCATAATTGTGCATTGTATGTTTCTTGGGCCCTAACATCGTATTGTGTACATTTTTGGGGAAATCATAGAAAATCCATGGAAACATAAGGGGAGGAAAGAAAAATAGGGGAAACATGATAAGAAACAATCACAAGGGAAATGTGCCACTAAGAATCTAATTGGGACCAATACTAGAATAATGTAATCTTACAATTAATAAATGCCCTTATACCAAAATTAGGTGTCTATATAATGCCCCAATTTGACGTGTGTTTGCATACATATCAAAGTACAAGACGCAAGGTATGGATACAAATTATGCATCATGAAGTGTGTGCAACAACTCCAATGCTTTTGTAGAAACTTACAAAGATAGGTGCATGTGGATAAGTGCCTAATCCATCGGTGATTTGATAAAATATAGAAATAAAAATATGAAACTAATACACTTGGTTTTGCTGGAGGTGTGACCACAACCCCTATATGAGTCCCCAACATCTTTCACTCTGTGCTAAAGTGTGTGGATGCCAACATGAAACCTACAAGAACAATTACATGCAAATAAATGTTTATGACAACCTACTAAAATCTAGAAAAGACAATGGAAATGATACCCTTGGTTTGTTAGAAATATGAGGGCACCACTATAGGAGTTCCATGCATCTCTAAATTTGTTCCCAATGAGAATGACCTTTAGAATTTCATGCCTTTGAATGTGTGGTAAATCAAGCGTGTATTTTTTAGTACAATTTTCAATGGCTATAAAACAAAGCTAAATAAAATTGATGTAATAGAAAATAGTAATGTTTCAAAATGCCCTAAATGTATCTTGTGGTGGGAACTAGTGCCATGCGTTGTAGATGTCTAGGAATTAAAAAAATGTAATTACCTTCATACAGAGGAGCAAGAACAATACACAATCTCTGGAGTCCTAGAGACTAAGAATTGAAATGAGTGAAATATATGCCCCCCTCTTGAGATGTGTGGTAACGCTGTTATTCACATTATCTCAAAAGAAAAGGATTAGAGGGAAGATAAATTGGCTAGTCCTCAGTAGGCACTAAATTCTTGGGGTTGGGGCAATTACCATCAAAGAAGAGGGATATATATATATATATATATATATATATATATATATATAAAGAAAAGGATTAGAGGGAAGATAAATTGGCTAGTCCTCAGTAGGCACTAAATTCTTGGGGTTGGGGCAATTACCATCAAAGAAGAGGGATATATATATATATATATATATATATATATCCCTCTTCTTTGATGGTAATTGCCCCAACCCCAAGAATTTAGTGCCTACTGAGGACTAGCCAATTTATCTTCCCTCTAATCCTTTTATTTTGAGATAATGTGAATAACAGCGTTACCACACATCTCAAGAGGGGGGCATATATTCCACTCATCGATCCCAGTAAGGCAGGGGGCTTGGGAAACTATTGGTGTGGCTAATGTGAGAACAAAGAAGCCTATACATTGACATAGAAGATACCCAAGGTAAACAAACTGCGTCTCACAAGTGTAGATCGAGGTTGGCAATAGGCTTGGAATTGGAGAAGGCACCGTCGAACTCAATTCAACTTCAGTGAACTAGTGACTTATCAAATATATTCCAAGAGAACGGGATACCTACTATATAAATATAAATGAGTTGGTTGGTTTCATATTTAGCAAGTGAACCAATGACTTTATCAGTTCAACACATTGTCCCTTTCATGAATCGAGTTGGGTTGGTGTTTTAAAATAGTATGGAAGTCATGTGACTAGTAACTTGTGAGATTCCAACATCAATCACATAGGGAATCTTGTTGGGATTTGGGTTAGTCCTATAGTCAAGTAACTGACAAATATTCAACATCAAGTCGAGCTTTCCTTTGGAAACACGCTGGGTTTGATTTCATAGGCAGTAAACCAACAACTTTATCTACTCTATTTGTGCTCGATCTATAAGAATTAGAAGTTGGGTGGTGAATCGGATTACATCAACAAATAACAGTATTATAAACGTTATATCATAACATAATGAGTTGAACCAACAATATCATAGACATTATATCATGAGCATCCCTTGAAGTTAACATCATTCTACCTAACTCACTCATATCATGTATGTAATAGAGGATAAAGGATACAACTTACGATTGGTCTCACTCATCCATTTAAAAGGGACAAATGTTGGTCTCACTCATTCATGATAATGATAGATGACACACACCTCATTTGTAAGATAGAAAGAAAATCACTGATGTCTAACACAGTAAGATATCATCTTCGAAGCATGTATCTTATAACTAATTTTCCCCATACAATGCTCTAATGTAATCTATACACACATAAGTGTAATATGCCCCACATGGGAAAAATGTAAGCAATGTAAGTATAAGATTAATATGCCCCACATGGGAGATATATAATTAATGTAACCGTAGTAGTAATATGCCCCCATGGGAAACATATAATAAATAGAGAGCAAAGGTATTAGGCCTCATATGAAGGCAATATATATAAACAATGTAAAATAAAAAAGAGATGTCCAGAACAAAGGAAAGATAAAATTAGCGTATTACATGTTATAACATAAAATATAGCAATATCAAGTGCAAACATGGGTTCTTGCCCCCAATAGACACATGATATAGATCAAAGCAACGTAGGCAAGAACATGAAAGACATTTGCATGATACAGACCATGGAAATTAAAAGACTCTTAAGACATGTCAACACAAGACAAAAAAAGATCAAATTGAGAAGAGAAGACAAAGTGCAAGGACACAAAAGGAAAAAGAAGTCATGAAAAGTCGCGATAAATTCCCATGAATAAAGATAAATAAATAGTGACAAATAACTAAGAAACAAAAATGTAACAACCAGTTCAAAATAGAAAAGATAAAAAGTGTAAATAACTAAAGAAATTGAAGTAAAGAAATGATTGGTAAAATAGAAAATCATAGAAATAAAACAGACATATAATCGGAAAGTAAGAGGCAAGGCTCAAACATAAAATACCCACAAGTGCATAATATTAATAGGAATTTTCAAAGGCTTACCTTCTAATGTAGCATCCCTCAATCCATTTTTTCTATTATAATGGAGCACTCAATCCAATCAGGGTTGAACTTGCCTTCTATTTATCACAACATATGTATTTAACTGATTTTTTTCAATATTTTATTTCCACATTAAATTCTCTTGATTTTATCTTCTTGTTATAAACCTTCTTAAGGGGATTTTGATAAACTTTGAGATGCTCAATGGCATGGATTTGGGTTTCATCCAAAGTTTTCAATTAATGTAATATTTCTTCTTTGTAATTGTCATCATCAATAATTCCTTTAAATGGAACTCTTAATGAGGGAATCTCAAGCTCCAATGGCAACACCATCTCTGCCCCATAAACCAATAAATAAGGAGTTATCCCCGTAGATGTTCTTACACTTGTCATGTATGCCCACACAATGAAATGTATATGATTATGTCAATTGTTACTATGATTATTCAATATTTTGATAAAATGTTAACAATAGTAGAATTTGATGTTTCAGCTTTGTCATTTGCTTGTGGACAATAAGGAGTTGATCATTGTCAAAACCCCCACAAGTCAACCAACAATAAAATTCGACTTCCATAGTTATGAAGATCAAATTCCAACATTATGCTAGTCAACTAGGAATGTTGATTAGGAACCATTCGTTAAACATGTCTTAATGAAGGGAAAGATATTATAAGTATGAGTGCATGCATGCACATTCGAACAAGGGTTCCAAGTGTACACCATACTCTTACAATCTTTCCTTCAAGACAAGGCCGACCTAAAAGATTGATTAAAAACCTTTAATGAGATCATTAACCATTCATTACTTTAAATCTAATAGAGAAACCACAATATCCATCCTTAGGAGTTTTATTAAAACTCTAAACATTAAATCTCAATGTTTGTTTGTCTATAAAACCATCACTATACCATGGTCTTTTAGAGTAGTGAAGATAAAGAACATATTATTTCACCACACATTATATTCATATGAAAGTTAAGTTTCATAATCACTATGAATTTAAAAAGGTTTGAAGTATTAATCAGGGTAACATTCTTCTCATAGAAACTAGGTACAATTCCAATTAGTGATGCCACATAACCACATGATTAAAAAAGATAAATAAAAAATAATTTAAATTTTAAACTCCATGTTAGTGTGTTCCACATGGAAAACACTTTATCCTTTATAAAGATCACTAGGCGAGTTTGCCTCTGGTCTTTTATTGAGGTCCAAAATCTAAGGCAAATCCAACCTTCACATGTTAGTCATCATTCAGTATTATACCTAAACCATAGTAACAACTTCATCATATTATCATCAAATTGAGAAGGGTTATTAATGATTATAAGACATGTTCCAATCCATTCAAAGTAAGTAGTCGTGAATCAATTTGCACATGGCTACCATGCCACCCAAACAAGTTGGCACTACCAAACTAGCGGTGTTCTGTTTAAAAATGAATTTCCATAACATGCGTACAAATATTCTTGACCACCAATTATACGTATGTAATTAAAATAAATTTTTATCATGTATATTAATGAATGATGGTGTTATCAAATCATTGCATTAATGTTTTGGAGACAATATAATTTAAATTAATAATACCTACTTCACTATTATAAGAATAAGTCAACTTACCAATAATTGCATCCCATAACTTGATTTCAAAGTACATCAAGAATACATGTAATCTTGAAATCAATAATTGAATAAATCTTAAATTGCCAATAAGTAAATATTCAATAAACATAAGTTTAGGTGATTCAATTAAATAAAAAACATGATATCGATCCTAACTCATATACACAATAGATAAGAAAGATCAATTTCAAAATTTAAATAAATAAGTAAGAACTATTTACACTCCTGAAATGAAAAATCCTTTATTGAGTCAATTGTAACCTTCAAATGCATCAATTGCTAACTTATAGACATGTCAACAGATCTAAACTTAACTTTCTATTTCTAAAAATGCTACAACTATTACTAACATGTTACAACTAAGAATTTCACATAGCAACAAGATAAAATTACTATATAATAATTTTAATGATTGTAACGACTTTCAAAAACCACAACCTTCTTAGTAATACTAAGAGTTAGTTTATAGCATAAAATAAAACTACTATTGTTTTTCATTAAACAACATACCCAAACAAGCGTCTTCACAAACAAGAAACAAATAAGACCTCTCATAATTAATATATAGTAAGGTATCAAATTTGAAATAAGAAACCATAATGATTGCAATCATGTTATCAACAAGTTAATCAAGCTTATATACATTTAATTGATCCCATAAACCCAAGCAAGAAAATAAATCGATATCCACAAGAAACTACAACTATACACATTTACTCTAAAAATAGACAAATATTCAAGAGAAGCTACATCTGAGTAAAGTCAACATTGACTAAGAGACACTTAAACAAGTTAATTTTAGAAATAAGAATAAATTACTATAGCCGCACATATGAAAACCACTGTCACAAATAAGTGATAGATGTAGGCACCCCATTCTTGCCACAACTAGCTTCCGACCAAACTTCAGATTGATTTCTACCAAACATTGCAAATTAAGTCTAATAATCATTGAATTCCCCAATTTCATCCATGCGTCATTATTCAATGCTCAAAATCATGTTAAGGCATCCTTATTTGGAGTATTATACTGTACACAACAATAACCTCTCACAAATTCATCCTCAGTCATCTTGCGACATAACAACTGGCAGTTTGGCCTATGGACCCATTAAGAGGGGCACTTGATCAATTCTTAAAAGAGCTAAAATGCTAATAAAAATGAATCATATATTAAACTAGAATAAATGATTAGCTAAATTATCCATTTGTAATTAATGAATATCTAAAAATGGAAATTTTAAAATTTAAAATATAAAGCCTTTTCATCATTGTTTTTATGAGTTGTCAAGCTCTCCCCAAATATCTCAAACTATCTAATTTGAGAGCCATCGCTATTAATTGAAAATCATAATTACATGACACCTTTTTAACTCAATTGAAGTTAACCTCAATTCACTTAGGGTTGGTTTGAACTCATTCCATATTTAAACTCAGCCTTAACTCATCTTGGGTGAGAGTTAACTTTGGAGGCTATAAATACAAGGTCTTACTTATTGATCAACAAAATTTCTTAGTGAAATATTATTATGCCAAAATACCTCCAAGAAGCTCTTTTGGTGTAAAGTTATTATGCTCAAATAAGTGCAACAAACCTTTCAAGTAGTGTTACCATTCCAAATTCATAAGCCAACCAACCAAGCCAAAGTGCCAAGGAGAGGTGGAGCAAATGGAGCTCTGTTGATAAAGATTTCTTGATGCACAAAGCTAAGCAAGCCACTTCAACAAGCCATTTTGGAGCCGCAAGGAAGGTAAAAGGATGATTTCTTTTGTTTTCTAGTTGTGTTTTGTATTCCAAGCTTGTTATCTATGCTCTCCCTAATGTATAGGCTAAAGGTGTTAGTATTTAGTGTGTTTATTTTCTTAACTAACATTATACTAATCTCCCCTTTATGGATTTCTTGTTCACATGATGGCATGCTCGATGGGACCCGCACCCCACAAAGTTATTCCCATGACATTTTAAGACCTCTTTCTAACAATTTTCATGTCAAAATCCAAACTTGTTGACCAAAAAAGTGGGAAGTGAAAGCTTGCAGAAATCACATTTTTGTTTTGTGTAGTCATGATTTTTCTCTCTGTAATCATGGTATTGCACCGAGGAATCATGATATTGCATTGCAATATCATGACTTTGTAATTCCATTATTATCCCGATAAGTCACGATTTTATCCTAATAAGTCATGATAACTTACGATATTGCCTCAAGATTTGTGATATTGCTTTAAAATCCATGGTATTGCCTTCATTACTTACATTTTTTCATATAAGATTTGCAAATTTACTCTGTATATTATAGATATTGCACTATATAATTATGTTATTGCTTTGTATAATAATAATTTTGCACTAATACCTTATTCTTCAGAAAGTTACAGTTTTGTGTTAACTAGTGGTAGTTTTGCAAGAAAGTTGTGGTATTGCTCTATGTTTCTACGATTTTGCACTATGTGAAGAAAATTTGAAACCTAAGAACTAAATTCTAAAAGTCATTTACCCACTTGGTTTTTGCTTCCAAGCACAAGGACCCCCACCACGAAAAGACATTTTTTAGCACTCTAACATTCAAAACTCACATTTACATTTGGTGTTTTAAATTTTTTTTACTTGAGTCATTTTTGTTTTTCAAAGTTCTTAAAAAATACCAAGGGGATAAACTTCATGACATATTTTTTTTGGTGCTATAAAAATGAACTCTCACTAGTTAAATATTCATAAGAGTTTTCATTTTTATGATTGTTGTGTGTTTGTTTCACAGTCCGTGTATAATGTGTATGCTCTCCCCTTGTCCTCTTTAGAGAACTTGGGTGATAAAAAAATACTTCTTTTATTGAATTTGTCGCTTTGTTAAAAATCCTGGAAGGAAAGTTGCTAAGGCCCTCCCCAAATTCGAGTGATTTGGGTGACCCCAAAATGACCCTAAAGTTCTTCCACATTTTTATTTCATGCATCTTGGCTTGTGGGTAGGAGTTCATCGCCTCCCTATAGGTTCTCTAGGGAAGTATTGACCAGGGAATTTATCACCCAATATCGCTGTTTCTATACGATTTTTGCTTTCACATTCAAAAGAGGAAATGAGAAACTAAGAGAAATGGTCTAAGGCTTGTATGTACCTAGATGAAGTCTTGCGCACCGTTATCCAGACGTCGTGAGAACTCCTCTTTGGTTGTGGAGGATGACACCTGCAGAAGAAAGAGACTAAGACAAAAAAGGCGTTAGATGAGGAGATGGTGGGTTGCCAAGCAAAAGCTTGATCCCAGAAGTACAAAGACTTCCTTGAGGGATGTCAACCCACTGATTGATAAAAATAATGTTTGATAAAAGGCAAAATGATAAAAGATTGAAATGATTAAAAACTAAAACAGAAATAGAAGCAAAATGTTTACTTGAATGTTGCTGTCGACCTAGTCACAGTCACCGATGTCAGTTAGTTTGTCGACGTCGATTGGTCAGGGTCTATCGATGTCGGTTAATCTGTCGACGTCGGTGAAGGCAGTGGTCTCTGCGGCTGGCATCAGTCGGGGCAGTAGTCTTTGGATGAGGTCTGGTTTGGCCTGGACGGGTTTCAATGCTGTGGATGAGTATGAGGAGGAGTTTGGGCCTTGTTAATGGTATGTGCAAGGGTTTGGGTAGAGTTGCAGGGACAATGGATAGAGTGTATGTTCTGAAAAAGGGGATAGAGGTGATAAGGATATGGGAAGGCCTCTCAGCCTTTTCGGGGGGGGGAGTCAAGTCTGGTCTAGCTGATAGTCTGCTCTGGGGGGTGATATTACTTGGAAGTAATAACTGAAAACATAATGAAAACACAAACAAAATACTTACCTGTGGCTTGCAGGAGGAGTGCTGCTGGTGCTTGTACCTGTTGTTGATGTAGAAGACTGATGGAGAGTCCCTGCTGTTGCTGTAGCTGGTGCAGAAGCCCGGTGAGAGAGAGAGTGAGAATTTTGGTGGATTGAAGACTGAAAGATTGGCTGATTCTTGAAGGTCAAAAGGCCAGATGATTGAAGGTTGAAGGAGCGGATTGAAAGAGCCGATGCAAAGATTGGAAAACTGGATGTGAGAGATTGGAAAACTGGATGCAAGAGAGAGACCAGAAATCGCCTTTGGGCTAGTCTTAAGCAACTGATGTCAGCAATCTTGCCGGCGTCAATCGACAAATAATTGACGTTGGCAGTTGGAATAACGGCAAAAAGGCTAAAATTAGCCTTTCGCTCGTTCTTCCAACTGCCTGGGTCAATTGGTCATGCGAAAACGGTCGAAGGTGGATAAATAAACGTGAGGATTAGTGGAGAGGAAGTTGGAATAGGTCATAGGGTGATAAATGAGGGTATCCAAGGGAAAGGAATCCAAGGAGAGGAGAGGTGGCATGGGTGAGGTGGCAAGGGATTTTATTAATTTAAAATAGCTAATTATTTTAAATTAATAAGTGTGTAGGGGTTAGGAGTGGTTAAGTGAAATGGGACGAAGGGGACCAAGGAGGGAGAGGATGAGGAGGATGACCAAGGGAGTAGACACGATTTCGGTGTCTACATTTGCCCCTTTTTGTCTTGTTGGTTGTTCTGGACGAACTGCAAGACAAAAACAGGAGTTGATTGCCCTAGGTATAGGATAAGGTCGCTTTCATCTTGTTGGTTGTTCAAGTGAACTGTAAGACAAAAATAGGAGGTTGATTACACCAGATGTGGGATCAAGTATTCCCCCTCAAAGCAGGAGTCGAGGGAAGGGAACTTGGAATCAGGTACTGATTTGACAGAGAGATGGATGAAAATGGTGAAGATGGTCAGGTCAAATTGAACGCTGTAAAAGTTGTGATTATGCGTATACCACTTCACAAGATGGTCAGGTCAAATTGTCACAGGTCAAGGTCGAGGAGTGCCAAAATTGAAATAACTGAGCCCCAGCATTAGTCGTAGCTGATCGGGTTATTTAATCTAAGCTGAAGCTCTAATGGTCGTCGTGTTCCAGGTATCCTGGGCTCAAGAAGTGCTCTTAGAAACACGAAAATGTCACAAGTAGTGGGGATCAACTGGCTTGCGATCCTATACTTGTGAAGGTCATAAATAGTCTGCGCATAATTTTGCTAACCATTCGTTAGGTAGCATTGCAAAAACAACCAAGGCAATGTTTGTCTTGGAAGTGGTCGGAGTCTGAGGAGATAGTCACGGTCTCCAAAGTCATTGGTTGAGGTGGATGGATGGACGAAGGAATGGCCGAGCTAACCTCAGAAGACCCCATGTCAGCTGAGTGCTGCCTACATAGCCCCTGTCGGAAGGGCCTCAGGCCAATGTAGTTCTCCCAAAAGGGAGGAAAAGGGTCAAAGTTATGGATTGGTCTTGGTCGAGGTCAAGTCATGGTTAAAGGGAGGAATGGTTTGTCCATCAGGGAGACAAACAAATGAGGGTGGTCGAGCTAACCCCAGAAGACGTCGTGTCATCTGAGTGCTGCCTACATAGCTCGAATTGGAAGGGGCCTCAGACCAATGTAGTTCAGGCAAGGAGGCAAAATTGGTCGATAGGTTGGTTTGGTCATGTGTCGAAATGATGAGGATAAGATGATGTCACAATTTTTTTCCAAATGGTGTATTCTGTAACATTGGTCGAGGGGTCTTTCATCCCTAGCAATTTTCCATATTCGTGATGGATGTATGCTAAAAATGAATTGAGGTCTATTTATGCTTCAATAAGTAATGGTTTATGCTTAAAATAAATTGTGTCTGGTCAATAGTTTCCATGTGTATTGGTGTCCATATAAACTATGTGAAATGGACTAGGATGATGTATGATGTCATGATGTCATGTTGTTGGTCTGAAAATGCTTGGGTTGGCTTGGTTTGAATTGATTTGGTTGGGTAGAAAAAGGTTTGGTTGAATGTGACCAAAGTGTGAAAATTAAGTGAAAGGCGAATTGCTCTTTCATTGACATGGACCAGAATGACAACATAGATAGGGGTTGTTAGAACCAAGAGCCCCATTCATGCATTACGTCGTTGACCATGGGTTGATGCTAGAGAAGTAATCGAATCACTTGACGTTAAGTGAGCTCAAAATCCCTTGAGTATGTTAGGGTGATAAGTAGGATGGGGTAACCATTTTGTGGGAGGAATAACCTTGCCCCTTTTATAGGTGACCCAAGAATGACTATAGGCATGTCCATGACTTAATAATTTTTCAGTCATTTTTTTTTGCATAGATTGATCGATGCGAGAAGTCTGCATAGGGATGTTGTTTTGCTTGGTGGTCATATATGTGAAGCTGATCGATGCGGGAAGCTTCAAAAAGAGTGCTGTCTGTAGCAATATTTAGTCATAGCCATCCTTCAAGGGAGTGGTCTATATTTTGCTTTATATATTTAAGGGCTTTTGAATAGCTGTCCTTCGAGGGAGCAGTCTACTAGCTACAGCAATGATAGTACAGCTGTCCTTCGACGGAGCAGTCTGCCTTTAGAGTTTTGTGACCTTTGATATGATAGGTATCCCATTTTTGATATGTTTTGTTGACTAAAGTTTAGCCATGGACGAGCCTCTAGAAGTTTAAGAGTTCCCTTTTACTAGGACAAAGCATTACTGCTTGACAAAAGGGTTGACGAATGTTGGGAAAAAGGGGTCGAAAGGAATAGGAATGACGAGGACGGGGATTGCTCAAGGGACGAGCTCAAGTAAAATGTCAAGTGATTGAGTACTCGATTAACAGTAGAATAGTCACAGATGCAAGGCATAAAAGGGGCTCAGGTTCAGATAAGTCCCTGGGCCATGCTTGTGCGTTATGATAAGGTCCGAGTCAATTAGGAGCAAATTTGCCCCATTTGCCTCTTCGAGATTGGTCACGGGTGGATTGATGTTGGATGGGAAGATGATGTTTGGTCGATGGTCGGTCGATGTTTGGTTGAATGTTTGGTCGAGGAGGTTGGTTGATGTTTGGTTGAGGTTGAGTTGAATGTTTGGTCGAGGTCGGGTCGATGCTTGTTTGGTCAAGACTGGTTGATGTTTGATTGAGGCTTGGTCGAGGTTTAGGATTAAAAGAGTGATTGATATTTGGTCGAGACTGGGTTGAAAGGTTGGTCGAGGCTTGGATGAACGTTGAATTCCCCCAGCGGCTAGGGAGAATATTTGATAGATTGGTCAAGGTCAGTTGAGGCTTGGTGGTCAGATTGACTGTGTTGATGTCGAATAAGGGGGTCAAAGGCAATAAAGAGACCATAGTCTGGCATGGAGATCCTGATTTAGGTGATGAGGTTTGAGAAGCATGGGTCGGTGTTGATGATTTGTCGAAGGGGTGGTCAAGAGGATCCTTGATGAGAAGGGTATCCTTTTTTCAGTGTTGACGAGTGATAGCCTTAAGAGCGCAACAACGCTCAGTGTCATGTCCCAGAGTGTGATGATAGTGGCAGAATTTAGAGTTGTCGAACCAAGATGGTCTTGATCTGAGAGTTGATGAGTGGGGCGGTGTTGAAGGTTTGTGGATAATATGGTCGAGAAGAAAGGTGTCTTTCTCTAAACATTGGCGAATGACAACCTTGAGGGCATAACAATGCTCAGTGTTGTGCCCAGGTGTACGATGATATGCACAAATCTAAGTGTCATCAAACCAGGGCAATTTTGGTCTGAGAGATTGATATGGTTTAAGAGGCGGGAGATTGATGCGAGAAGATTGCAATAATTGCCGTAATAGCAAGGCATAAGAACCTGCTAACGGGTCTGGATGTTTTGTTGTAGTGGGGGTTGATGACTTTGGTTTTAGAGGCATAAGAGGCATTGGTCGTACCATCAGTTTCGTGGGTGGTGTAGCCACATGTGTAAATGGCACTTTGGTGGTGATAGGCGTTGGATGCTTTGGAGGAAATATATGTCTTATGGGTTGAGGAGATAATGGAGGCAACTTGCCTCTATGAAGTATGGGAGTGGGAAACACTCCTATTAAAGTGGATGGATTCAGGCCCAAAATTGAAGGTAATGATGAAGGTGGGGGATGAATTCTCCGGTGTGGTTTAGTGGCCTTCTTTGGTTTGGGTTGAGTGCCACCATTGTGTGAGGCGAGGTTAGATGCAGGTTTGGGTTCAGATGTGGACGGAGGTGAGTGAGATGTAGCAATCTCAGGGAAAAGGCAAGAGGAAATCGTGACTGGGTCTTCCTCAGTTGAAATGGGTGAAGAGACTGGTTCTTCTCTTGGTGGAGAAGAAATAGGAGAGTGCAGCTCTCAAGAGGGTAGGGGGCAGGGATGATTGTGCCTTCGACTTGTGGTTGAGGAGTAAGCAAGGTAGGGTCCTCCATTGGTAGGAGGAAGGACGAAGGTGGGGCTAATGGTATAGGTATGGTCAAGGCATCCTCCAGTATAAGAGAGGTCGATGGAGGACTAACAGGAGAAGAGGATTCTTCTACCTATGGAAGAGAAATAGGGGAAGAAGGGTCTTCCACCTATGAAGGAGGTTGCTCAGGGACAAGAGGCGAGACCATGTTGACCGTGTGTATGTCATGCTCGTGGGAGCTATCAGCCATGGTCTGGACATTATTTTGGGTAGGCAGATGATTAGGAAAGGGTTGTTTGAAGATATCGATGTGTTGGTTGGGTGGGGCATTTGGGTTATCCAAAACAAGATCCCCCTTGTCTATCATGTCTTGAATGATGTTTTTGAAGGTTCGGCAGTTGTTGATGTCATGGCCATGGACGCGATGATAGTGATAAAAGTTGGCCTCCCTATACCATGTAGGGAGGGCTTTTGAAGGGTCAAATTGAGGTGGTCGGATTGGAGGGAGATTGAGGACCCCCTGCTTGACAAGTTTTTCCAAAATGGAAGCGTATGATTCTCCAAGCAGAGTGTATGAAAGCTGGATGTACCATTGTTGGAATTGTTTGGTGATGCTTAGAGATGTAGAAGGTTGAGATTGGTCGGTTGTTGTCAAAGATGGTGATCTAATGACCACAGTGTTGGCCACTCCTTTGGATTTGGAGTGGGAAGAAGAAGGTCTGGAAGAAGAAGGGTCATTGGCTTTTGCGTTGATATTATGCAATTTGACCTTGTCCTCTTCAATGGCGTAGAGTTCAAGCTTTCGGGCCATGGTGAAAGCCTCGTCAAAAGTGAGAAATGTTTGAACCCGCAAGGTAGAAGAGATGTGCCTGGCACATGCTCGAGAAAAGAGCTTGATGAGCTCAGGTTGAGGCAAGGAGAAGGAGAGTTGGTTAATCAAACCTCTCCAATGGGCGACAAAATCGACTATTGATTCGTCGTCAAATTGCCTGATGGAGTAGAGGTCTGTGATTGAGACTTGTTTGGTGATATTGATAAAAAAGTGGTCGAGAAATAATTGGGCTAGTTGAGTGAATGAAAAGATATAATGTCTGGTAAGAGAGCTATACCAGTCAAGGGCGAGGCCAAAAAGTGACATGGGGAATGTGCATAGAAGTAACGCATCATCATGGGCTATGAGATAACAAGCATGTCTGAATGCTCGCAGGTGCTGTTGTGGGTCTTCCTTACTCTGGAAACGGGTAAATTTAGGAAGCTCCCATTGGTTGGGGTATGGTCAGATCGGGACAGAGGGATGAATGGGTTCATTACAAACTTGCTCATATGAGAGGGCATTGCATGAACCAGAAATAGAGGTCTCGAGACTGGACATTTTATCCATCAGCATTTTGTCCATCAGCATTTTGATTATATCTACTGATGGATTTGTGGGTGGAGCACCCCCTAGGTTGTAGGGTGCTTGGAAGATGCTAGAAGGGGCATACGACGTAGTTGGTTTCACTTATAGGGGTGCAACGTATTGATAACTAGTCGTTGGGACAGAAGTGGAGGCCAAGGGTGGTTGCGTTGTGAAGGTAGAAGGCATAAGTTGACTAGATACTGCCAAAGGTGGTTGCGTGGCAGCATTGGCAAAAGGGGAGGTAGACACTCCTGCATTTATGGGTGCAAGAGTGTGTGGGGTCGAGACAATCAAGTTTTGGTATGATGTAGAACTTGGTTGAATTGCGTATGGTTGAGGGGGTAATGAAACCCCAATGGAGGTCGGTCTAAAACTAGATGGGGAGGCCAAACTTTGCATATTGGCCATGGTTGGGTTAATGGTTGAGGCAATAGTTTGAGTCATAAAAGGCTGGGTAGTGGATGGTGTTGATGTCATCGCCGCTTCACACGAAAGGTCTCGCATTGGGTTTCTTGCGAGATAGTTTTGGAGGGCTTTGACATTGAGGTCTAAGAATCTTTCGAAATCTTGGTCCCCTTCAGGGACAATGGGGGTCTGAGTCAGGGTCGGTCGAGTAGGAGTTCTTTCAGTCTCTGAGTGGAACTCCATTATGGGACTGGTTATGGACGGGGAAGGCGGAAGCGGTTGATGCCTCACTTGGTCAAGAAGAGCCTTGGTTTGACTGCGTGTCAAAACCATTCAAGGAAAGAAAGGGTCAAGTTTCAGAAACTGTGTTTTTTTAGTTTCAGAAACTCAGAATGTGGTTTTGGCAAAAAAAGGGTCAGGTTTTAAGGCTGTTGTTTTAAAAAAAAAGGACTGTAACAGTGATCGACGTCAGTTGAAAAACTGATGTCGGTGAGAACAAATGGCCGACATCAGTCAGATAACCGATGCCGGCGAGGTAAGGTTACCAACGTCGGTGGTAAAACTGATGCCGGTGACTGTGTTTTCCAAAAACTTAAAGAATTTGAAAGTTTTTTGGAAAAAAGGAATAAGAATGTCCTCACTAGCTCAAAAAACAAGATGGGAATAGAAAAACAGATGGAGACAGGCATACCCTAAGCGTTAAATCTTAAGAATTAACTTTTAGAATCCTGTTGGCTTATGCCTTAAAGTGATGTTTGGGAAGGTTCGCTGTTAGAATGGGTCCTAAAAGAAGTTGTCTAAGGATGGTTTCAGGTTTGTTTAGGTGCTCAAGAGTCTGTGTTAGGTTCCATACATGGCCTGGTGCTAAGAAGCAAGCTCCCCTCACTTCACGAGCCCAGTGATAAGCTGGTCTCGCTTAGCCAAAATATACTTTCCCTAGAGATTACCCTCTGTTAGAGAACAAAGTGGGCTTTCCCCTTGGTGGTGAAATCCAAGTGGGATTGCCGAGATGGGTAAGGTATCCTTTGGGTGATGAAATCCTAGTCGGGCCTTGTCTCAGGTGAGTTAAGATGTTTGATTTGTGCAAGTGATTCGGTTGTGTAACATAAAGTGATCTACGATTAATTCATGATACGGTTGTTAATTACTAGATGTGGACTAAGTATGCAGTCAAGAAGAAATGAAATGCAATTAATTTTAAGCCCAAAATGAAATATGAGTTTGGATGAAAACAAGTTGAGAAAGGGTTGAAGAGTATGATTTTTGACTAGTCTAAGATGCAAGAAAAGAAAGAAGAGTTATTTTTAATCCCATTTATGATGTCTTTTGGAAGAGAGAGAAGAAAGAGGTGAAAAGGAGAGACCTAATACACCTATATGAAAAGAAAGAAAAGAACCCAAGGAAGACCCTAGGGTCCCACCGGGCGTGCCAGAATGTTTCTATACGATTTTCGCTTTCACATTCAAAAGAGGAAATGAGAAACTAAGAGAAATGGTCTAAGGCTTGTATGTACCTGGATGAAGTCTTGCGCATCGTTATCCAGACGTCGTGAGAACTCCTCTTTGGTTGTGGAGGATGACACCTGCAGAAGAAAGAGACTAAGACAAAAAGGCGTTAGATGAGGAGATGGTGGGTTGCCAAGCAAAAGCTTGATCCCAGAAGTACAAAGACTTCTTTGAGGGATGTCAACCCACTAATTGATAAAAATAATGTCTGATAAAAGGCAGAATGATAAAAGACTAAAATGATTAAAAATTGAAACGAAAATAGAAGCAAAATGCTTACTTGAATGTTGCTTTCGGCCTGGTCACAGTCGCTGACGTCAGTTAGTCTGTCGACGTTGATTGGTCAGGGTCTATCGACGTCGGTTAATCTGCCGACATCGGTGAAGGCAGTGGTCTCTGTGGCTGGCTCCAGTTGGGGCAATAGTCTTTGGATGAGGTCTAGTCAGGCCTGGATGGGTTTCAACGCTGTGGATGGGTCTGAGGAGGAGTTTGGGCCTTGTTAATGGTCTGTGCAAGGGTCTGGGCAGAGTTGCAGGGACAATGGACAGAGTGTATGTTCTGAAAAAGGGGATAGAGGTGATAAGGATATGGGAAGGCCTCTCAGCCTTTTTGGGGGGAGTCAAGTCTGGTCTAGCTAATAGTCTGCTCTAGGGGGTGATATTACTTGGAAGCAATAACTGAAAACATAATGAAAACACAGACAAAATACTTACCTGTGGCTTGCAGGAGGAGTGCTGCTAGTGCTTGTACCTATTGTTAATGTAGAAGACTGATGCAGAGTCCCTGCTGTTGCTGTAGCTGGTGCAGAAGCCCTGTGAGAGAGAGAGTGAGAAGTCTGGTGGATTAAAGACTGGAAGATTGGCTGATTATTGAAGGTCAAAAGGCCAAATGATTGAAGGTCAAAGGAGTGGATTGAAAGAGCCGATGCAAAGATTGGAAAATCGGATGCAAGAGATTGGAAAATTGGATGCGAGAGAGAGACCAAAAATTGCCTTTGGGCTAGTCTTAAGCAACCGACGTCGGCGATCCCGCCGGCGTCGACCGACAGGTAATCGATGTCGGCAGCTGGAATTATGGCAAAAAGGCTAAAATTAGCCTTTCACCCATTCTTCCAACTGCCCGGGTCAATTGGTCATGCAAAAACGGTCGAAGGTGGATAAATAAATGTGAGGATTAGTGGAGAGGAAGTTGGAATAGGTCATAGGGTGATAAATGAGGGTATCCAAGGGAAAGGAATCCAAGGAGAGGAGAGGTGGCATGGGTGAGGTGGCAAGGGATTTTATTAATTTAAAATAGCTAATTATTTTAAATTAATAAGTGTGTAGGGGTTAGGAGTGGTTAAGTGAAATGGGACGAAGGGGACCAAGGAGGGAGAGGATGAGGATGATGACCAAGGGAGTAGACATGATTTCGGTGTCTACAATCGCTTCAACCCCAATCCATGGTAGGGGTATACAAATTGAGGTTGACTTATTGGGATGCTTATTTGAGTAGTTAACCAAGCTCCATTGCCTTAAAACATATGTTTAACTTGAACATCACACTACATTGAGCAATTAATGGATGTAGTGGTTATGAAAAAGATAAGACCTTTTCAAAATAAGCTAATTAATGTGGATCCAAATGATGTGTTTCACCCTAGTGTTAACCATATATATGGGACCATTTAGAACATATGAAAATTAATAGTTTTTAGATGACCCCACTTGCCACATATATACTGTCAATGTAAGTTGAGTAGCTCGAAGTTCCATGTCGTTGTATGAACTCTTGAGAGAAGAGGGGGCCTTAAAAACCTACTTTTCATGTGAATTTTAATTTTTGGATTAACAACATAATTTCCTCTTAAGATCAAGTATATAGATGGAATTTGATATTATGAAGCTACCTTATAACGATACACTTAGGTGTTTTTGTCATTTTGTCATTTTTACTTACATTGACTTGAATCAAAACTATTTGTTTGTTTAAACCACATTAAAAATTAGTCATGTTTTCACATCACTATCTTGTTTGAAGAGGTGTTATGCTATCCGTTTGACACCACACTTTGCCTTAGTCATTTGTCAAAACTTTTGTGTGTGTGTGCCACTTGTTTGAAAGGGGTGACATTACGCTGCTCATTTCATTCCAAGCCTTGTGCCTTAGAGTTTTAAAACAAACAATTTATCATAGCTTTAGATCAAGATAGTGTCGTTACACTACTCACATTATTTCAAAGACTTGTTGCCTTGTATGTAATTGCAATTTCAAAACCATGTGTGCCTTCTTGGTATATGCCTAATATTTTAATGTCATTCATTTTGGTCTATTTTATTGTTCATTAGAAAAACTAATCCTTATAAATCGAGTTCAAAATTGGTCTTGATAAGTTTAGATTCAAACATTGATTGGTTTATGCTTATTCCTCGTGTAAATTTAGCTTAGACATTTATCTCTCACTTTTGGATTGTACAACTTAGACTAGTTCCTTGCTCGATTTAAAGACTATATTTGTGCCTCAATTTGGGAAGTGGTCTATATTTTATGTTCCTAAAGTATAATTTATTTAGAAAAAAATTCAAATGTATGTTTGAATATGAATGCATAGCTTGAGTCAAAGTGTTTCAAATTTTATTAGATTAATTATCTTGTCTTTTAGACCTAGTATTGTGCCAAGTCTAGCTTTTGTGTTGTGTTCTCAAAATACCTAGCAAATTCCTATTTGTTTTTAGACCTAATTTGTGCCAAGTCTATCTTTTGTGTCTTGTTTCCAAAAGACCTAACAATCCCTATTGATCTTAGACCTAGTTTTGTTTTCAAAGTCTAGATTTTATGTCTTGTTTCCAAAAGACCTAGACATATTAATTATAGATTCTACCACTTGGGTATAACATATGTTTAGGCTATAATTTACAAATAAAAAACACTCTATGACTTCCCATAATATCATAGTTCATTGTACATGAGCACACTACTCAATTACGAACAACCAGTCTTATAATATCAAGAATCAAAAGTCCACAATCTTAAATAATAGGCAAGCAAGTACAGTTTATGCCAATAGAGTATATACTATGTTTAAACTACATACTAAAAATCACAAAAAACATCTTTTTGGTACACATCACAATGTAATAATATATACTATATATGCCTAAACACTTGTACATTTTAATCTACCCACAATATGTACTACTCACCAGTTTTCATTACTGTAAACAAATATTTATATCAACAATTCAATCAAGCTATTCTCTAAGAGTTAGATAACTCATAACTAAATTATACCATATAATTTTATTTAACTAACTTAATTCTATTTTTAAGGACCGATTTCATATGGTTATAATTTCGGTTCCTTGAACACCTTATGACCCAATATAACCATCCCTTTAGCTACCAACTTAGGCATATGACCCATCACACCCATTGAGGTTATGTATTTATATTGCATACTTAAATTTATATGAAGACATACTACCTATATATACACCCTTGTACATAATAACCATGTTTGCACTATGTATCGCATACAAGTACTCATCGATATAGAAATACTATATTCATCAACAATAATCTAAAATTCTCATTATCATGAATAATTTATAAATATACTACACCCTATGATAACCCACATTATCATAGTCTAGTGTTCTTAAGCATACCCACTAGACACCACAACCAATCATAATTAAGTAGCTATGAATCAATGAAAGCTTGAGCTTTTTTTCAAACAACCAATTATAATAAAGAAAGTCTCAGTTCACAAGAAGCATATAATAATTCCATTCTAACATTTACTATACTTTCAGGAGGTTGTATGCTCGCATCTATAAGATTCTATTACAGAAAAATCTATAATATAATTTATTCCCACCCATGGAACTATAATCATAAGTATACACCCCTATGTACATGTATATGATAATCAACACATGTA
The DNA here is from genome assembly GCA_037957365.1 of Torreya grandis. Classification (NCBI taxonomy): domain Eukaryota; kingdom Viridiplantae; phylum Streptophyta; class Pinopsida; order Cupressales; family Taxaceae; genus Torreya; species Torreya grandis. The sequence goes on from JARHVA010000416.1 coordinate 123,176, forward strand.
TACCTATATTCGCATTAAGCACACCGTTATTAATTCCTAAATACATTATTGATTATAATAATATGTCTCCACTATGGTTTTGTATGAACATGATCTTATATTTGCATGCTAGGTTAGGAATCTATTCTTTTTTTTTGTTGACACAGTTTCTTTTCGGAGTCTAATAACCCATTATTTTATATTTATCAACACTTAGAAGTATACAATTCGATATACCCAATTTTCATTAAACTCTTGAAATGACCCCTAAATCCTCAGATTGGTATATTTATTATATAATTATACTCAACAATATATATAAATATGGTTAAGCAGATTAATAGCCTTTTTACGATTCTCCCCTTTATTGGCATCCTATTACAGAATATATCAAAATCCCATAATACTATAAAATAAAAAAAAAACTTACGGAAGGTTACAGTCATAACATGAAAAGTCAATAACATATAAATAAGTAAAGATAGATAGGATCGCTATTGCACATATGGTTTAACAACAATGGTCTGACTTTTAAAAGAACTATGTTCATGTCCATGACACTTGTCATTAAATATCAACAGAAACTTATGGTGATATTTGTATAAATCACCCTTTAATGGTTATGTAAATGTACATATCCACTACCATATTTGACTACCATTTAATGAATATATCTCAATATATTTATGTCTGTATTATTTTATAAATATGCCAGCTTGATATGTTTTTGCAAATATAGAAGGGAGTATATATATATTGATACTGGTCTATCATAAAAATGGTCACCATAAATAAATTCATTTGGGACACCTTTGGTCAATAGAGTTCTATCGTTGGAAAGAACGCCATGACTAAAGTCATAGAAAAGATGTGTACAGAATAGAAAACATGCCTCATGAAGTTGCTTTCACCGATGGTAAGGAGATTCATCTTAGCACAAAATATGTGGGCAACTATGCCAGATATTTGGAGACTTAAATCATTGTTTTTTTAATCAGGTAGTGATTTGATATTTCATTTATAGCCTAACTCTAACTGATGCTAGTATGAGGTATGATATTAAATCACCACGTTATTAAGTTACATATTTTAAATTGCCACTATATTAAATCATATATGATAGATATTTTAAACCATATATAATGTAATATATTTCAAATTGTTGCCTGATAGATTATTATCAATAAATATCAAATTGTTGCGTTATTAAGTTATATACAAATTGTTTCTTATGTGGGGTGTTATTATAAATCATGATAACATTATTATCATTGAAGTGTTCTGCATTCTATAAAACTTTAATGTTATAAGTCACTACACAATCTTAGAACTCTAATAGTGGAGGAAATAATACACATAAATATGTATTTTGACAGTGGGGTATGAATTATATTAATTTAAAATCGCTAACTAAGCTCAACGTATGACTTCAAAATTGCTACACAACCTATCTAGATCTGTGACTTCATATTTCAACATCTTAAATTTATCCACCTCACCATATATAAATAATGAATTTATATATATTACCTATCTTGGTTTCTAGCTTAGCGATTTCATGTTTCTTATAATTGATTTCATAATGAATAAAACACCATTTATATAGTTTTCTATATTTAAGTGTTATATATAAAATCAGTTAACTAAACCATATTTTGTATATTAATTGGTTATGGCTTTTTATAGGTTCCACCCTTCAATATTTTAGATCTAACTTTTCGTACAAACTCCTTAAACACAGAGATTCTAGTCAATTAACATGATCTAATAACATACATGAAAACCAACGCATCACCTACCTGGAAATAAGCTCAGATACTCCCATTTTTGTTCACTATGTCACCTTCTTCTATAGAAACTATGCCTCTTTCCTTCTATTTCTCTCTTTCCCGTATGATACGCCTCCCTCTCAAGCTATCTTTGTATATTCTTTTTTCTTTCCTTTTTATTTTAAAGCTATCTATTGTGCTTCCTTTTTTTTATTCAAGGAGTCTCTTTTGTTTTTCTTTTTTACTTAAATATTTTATTAATATATTTATTTTTTTATTTTACCTATGTTTAATCTTTCCCCTTTTTCTTTTATTTATTATTATTATTATTTTCTTTTTTTTCATTTTTTCCTCTTAAAACATGATTTATCATATTTTAATAATTAATCTCTAATTACAGTAATTAATATATATATATTTGACAATTAAATTAGATCTTCAAATATCATTATGATTTAATCAATAAATCCAAATTTAAATCTAATTATGAAAATCATATTTATAACAAAATTTAATGGTCACACACACAAATCACGCAAAATGAGTTCCATAAAACCATTAAACTTTACTAGCAATCTTGTTTAACTATCTAATGTAAAATATATCAAAACAAATTATGCTAACCACTTTATTATGGATATAACATGTGCTAGCTAATGTGGTATGTGCAAGGTTTAGCCAGTTTCTCTGTCATCTTCTGACATGTCCATCTATGTCACCCTCTCCAATGATGCTCTCCCTTCGTCATGCTTTGAGGGATAAATTTTTCTACGTCAACCTCACAACAAGAATGTAGTTAGACCATCACATCATGATATACATACATCATGAAATGTAACTGAAATAACAAATCAACATGTTTAGAATGTAAACATATACACTATAGTTAACTCATGGCAATATAATCATGTAACCTAAGCAATATCCTACTATCCCATAATAACATATATCTCAAAGATTAGTTAAAAATAACCAAATCTAAAATTTTCAACTATAAATATCCATGGATAATCAGAAAGTTTGCTTAGTGAGGAATTGAGATGTAACATCTGATGTAGGAACATCCTATGTGGATGACAAATTTTGTGTTGTTTTAACAAATTTTTACTTAGATTAAGTCAATAGGGGTCAATAAACATGTTTATAATGTTTTAGAGGTGTTAGGGTCTAAACATGTTCCTCGTAATACTTTCCAAGTAGTTAGGAGTATTAGGATAGGCTAGAAATCCAAATTATCAATTTTCTTGTTATTTTCTCTAATTTGAATTTTTGAATAATTTGGTCTAGAATAGGTGTTGTAAGACATTGTCAAGAAGTGATTAAGATGTCTAGTGATCAAGAAACATGAATAAAGACACCATGGACCATACCATGGGTCATGAGTCACATTTTACGTAAAAATCAACCTTGATCCTTGTGCAAGGTGAAAACATTCTTGTTTGTGACCATTGAAAGGTTAAGAATTAGTTAGGGTAGTTATACTTGACATAAAATCATAGGTTGTTTTTGGATTCATAATTAAATTATCATAATTTAATCTAAGGGGAGAAGGTCCATGATCCCTGACAAGATGAATGGAAATTCTCAAGTTTAAGAAGGAAATGAAAACAACTCTGTTTTTCCTGTGTTAGCACATGAATCAAAACTATGATTTGAATGTTCATTGGAAAAATAAAGTATAAAGGTTGGTTTCAAGATTAAAATGGTGTTTTTTGAGTATATATATGTTTCCTTAATGTTATTTAACCTTATTTAAAAGCTTTCAATGTCTTTTATGTAAAGATGAATACTGTAGGCTCTATATGTCCAATTTTCAATGTTAAACAAGACAGAAATCAATCTATGTGTGAGACAGAGTTGTGAGGGAGTTTGAATACAAGATAAAATTTATTTTTATTACCTTGTTTGAGATGATTATAAAGGTTCCTATTATTTTCCATTCCTGTTAATGCATATTGGCATATGACAATGATCAAAGCTGTGTTGAGTTTAGTTTGTGAATATAGTCAAAAACAAAGTTTTGTTAAAAGGTGTAACAAAGACATTTACAGGTGTGGGTATTGATTATTTAGGGTGTGTTGGATTTTTAAAATACATTAAAACCTTTTAAAAAGTTTAAAACCCTTATAGGTAAGTATAAATCCTTCAGATAACACTCACATACCCTACAGACTAAGTCTATGTATACAATGAGATCAAAATCAATGAGAAAATGTTGAATTGTGGATTCAAAAAAGAAATAAAATGAATGAAAAGGGTGTTTTAGGTTTGAAAATTACCTCATGAATATTAATAGAATATTTAAACCTTGTTTTGAATGTGTCATAAATTTGTTTGCTCTTGGGTGCATACAGAGGCAGTGAACCCTAAACTAGGGTTCTGAACTTAAAACACATTTTTCAGGAGATTGAACCATTAATATTTCATAAAATTTTGTATTTTGATAGAGGTTCATGTTTTTAAAATTATTTTGAGGGATTTGGGTTGGTTCTATATGGGAAAGTACAATTATTAGCACTAGTGAGTGACTAAGGATCAAATAGGGCTAATTAGGCCTAAACAATAAGCTAAAGAAGGTTAGTAAAGTAACTAAAAGGTAGAAAGAAGTGATGAAATTTTAAAAAAGGAAAGTAATCAATAGAGATTACCAATATTTTTTAATGCATTCTCAATAAATGTCCATACAAAGATGTACATAAAGAATTAGACCAAAAAAGGTTACTAGGACTGAGTATAAGGGAGGTATAAGTTGTGTAGAGGTGAGTTGTTGCATAGAGAAGGTTACAAGTAGAATTAAGAGTATAATAGGATGAGAGAGATAATTTTTAAGGTGATAAGAACCAAAAACTAATCAATGAACTCAAAAACCATTAAAATTACATTGAACCAATGATTTATTACCAAAGGAGTGAATCTAGAATAAGGAGAAGTGTGAGATTAGATTGTCTATCCTCTGCATCATTTGGTATCAAAGCTTAGGAGATATTTGGAAGGAATAAAGACATCATGGTAGGTATAGGACAAGGATAATTATCATCCCAAAGGAGGTTTCAAGCAATGGATGCTTTGGTAGTTGAAGTGAGGAACCTTTAGGCAAGATTGCAAGCCATAAAGTTGGCTCAGTGAAGAGAGGTGATGTTAGTGAGGGAGAGGATGGGATTCATTATGAATAAGTAGTAGAGGAATGATATGAAATAAGAGTTGAAGAGATATTCATAAGATAAATTATTGGGGTGACTTCAAATTCCAAGATGGAGGTGCCCATGTATGAGGGCAATCTTAATGTAGAAGAATTAGTGGATTGGATCACAACCATGGACAAGTACTTTGATTACGAAGAATTTAAGGAGAATAAAAAGGTAAATTTTTTAATAATAAGGTTAAAGGTTCATACATCCTTATGGTGGGATGGCATACAGAAAGAGAGAAGAATAAGAGGAAAGGACAAGATAAGGTCATGGGATAGAATTATGGCTAAGATGAAATGTAAGTTCACACCTAATAACTATCAGAAACACTTATTTAGGAGTATTTAAAACCTGAGGTAGAAAGATATGATAGTGAAATAGTATACAAAGGAGTTCTACAAGTTGACCATTCAAGCAGGACACATAAAAGAGGATGCAAAAAAGGTTTCTAGATACATGAATGGTTTGAAGTTTATCATACAAGATGAGTTGAGTATTTTGGCACCTAGGATAATTGAGGAGGCCTATCAGGGTAGAAGATAAGTTTTAAACAAGTAAAAGTCAATTTAATAGAAGTAGAGGTGGTAGATGCTACAAAGGTAGAGGCCAAAAAGAAGGAAGATGGCATCCAAGCAGTAGAGGTCAATGGAAAGGTCAAAGCAAAGAAGTGGGTAGAAGTTCAGAGGGTTCAAGTTCATCAAATAGAGCTGGTTATAGTAATAGAGGTGGTAAATCATATGGTAGAGGAAGAGGTAATGGTTGGTTTTTAGGAAAGTGCTTTAAGTATAATAAATTTATAGGTCATAGATCTTATGAGTGTCCTGAAGATGTGTAAAGTGGCAACTCTTGGAGTGAGAGTAGAAACCAGGTGGTGCAACAAGAATATGAGAGTGTAGATTCATTTGCTAACTATGTGGAAGAGCCTAAAATATGTGAAAACTTGTTGATTAAGAGAGTTCTCTTGAAGACCAGCTATGAGGAGAGAGAATCACCACAAAGGAAAACATTGTTTAGAACAATGTGCAAGAGTAAAGGCAAGTGCTGTAAAGTTATAGTTGACAATGGTAGTATGAATAACTTAGTGTCTTCATTGATGGTGTCTAAAATAGGCTTAGAAATAAGCAAACATCCAAGCTAATACACGGTCTCTTGGATTCAGAATAGTCACCAAGTCCTAGTCAATGAACAATGTTATGTAGACTTACAAATAGGTGGGTATAAGGATTAAATATTATATGATGTCATTCTAATTGATGTTTTCCACATCATTCTTGGGAGACCATGGTGGTATGATAGGAGATATTTGCATGAAGGGATAGTTAACACCTATACCATTGAGAAGGATGTCTGGAAGCACACATTAAAACCATTGAAAGATAATGCATGAAGAGAGACACCACATAATGCCATAATGTTTGGAGAGGAGTAATTAATAACAAAAATTAGTTTCAATAGTAAGGACAAAAGCATGGCAGTTGAAAGTAAGTGCCAAGAAGGAGACAAGGTAAAACAAGTTACCAAGCCAAATGAAGAAGAGAGTGCAATAATTGAAAATCATTTTGAGGAGTTGAAGGCAAACAACAAGGATATATTGTAGATAGAAAAACAAGGTGAGTTTTTATCCATCGAACACTTAGAAAGGTTTTTTGCAAGTTTGTCCTCTCATTTGTCTTTCATATAAAACAATGAGTATCTAGAAGGCTTTGTTGAGAAGGTGAACATGTTGATAGAGTTAGTGATGGAAAGAGAAAAAAATGATCAAGTGGAGAGTGAAAAAAATAAAAATATGGATAAAGAGATTGCATAGGTTGAGAGACTTGTAGGAGAGAAGAGAAAACACATAGCAGTACTCCCACAAGAAGTAACTTCAAACATAGACAAGCCAAACATGCAAGAACAAGAGGCTAGTTTCCAAGAAGATAACCATGAGTTTGTTTTCTTTGACTTATGTGTTCCATGTGTAGGATGGTTAAAATAAAATAACCAAATGCGAAAGATGATCAGGTGGGAGATCAAAGTACAAGAAGCCAACCTCAAAGGAGTAAGCAAGGTGGAGTTGGTCAAAGCACAAGGAGGTCTATGTGTCACTCATATACCTTGGGATCTAGGAGGGTATACCATCACATATATGGAGTGAAAAAAAAGAGAAATGCTGGAGAGATCAATACAAGTTGACAAACTTTCATGGAAAGTTTCTTTCACACCCAAGTAGTATGATGCAGGAACATTCTATGTGGATGACAAGTTTTGAGTTATTTTAACAAATTTTTGATTAGATCAAGTGAATATGGGGTAAATAAACATGTTTATAATTTTTTAGAGGTGTTAGGAGTATAAAAATGTTCCTTGGAATGCTTTAAAAGTAGTTAGGAGTGTTAAGATAGGCTAAAAATTCAAATTAGCAATTTTCCTGCCATTTTCTTTAATCTAAATTTTTGAATAATTTGGCCTAGAATAGGTGTTTTATGAGGTTGCCAAGAAGTTATTGAGATTTAAAGTGATTATGAAAAATTAATAAAGACACCATGGACCATACCATGGGTCATGAGTCACATTATACATAAACATCATCAACCTTGATCCTTGTGCAAGGTGAAACCATTCTTGTTTGTGACATTGAAAGGTCAATAATTGGTTAGTGTAGTTATTCTTGACACAAAATCATAATTTTTTTTTGTAGTCCTAATTAATTCTCATAATGTAATCTAATGGGAGAAGGTCCATGATCCCTGATAAGATGAATGGAAATTCTCAAGTTTAAGAATGAAATGAAAACAACTCTATTTTTCCTGTGTTAGCACATGAATCAAAAGTATGATATGAATGTTCATTGGAGAAATAAAGTATAAAGCTTGGTTTTGAGATTAAAATGGTGTTTTTTGAGTCTTTATATGTTTCCTTAATGTTATTTAACCTTATTTAAAATATTTTTATGTCTTTTGTGCAAAGATGAATACTGTAGGCTATGTATGTCCAATTTTATGAGTTAAAAAAGACAAGGAGTTTGAATACAAGATAAATTTGATTTTTAGTACCTTTTTTGAGATGATTAAAATGGTTCATATAAATTTACATTCTTGTTAATGCATATTATCATATGACAATGATCCAAGTTGTATGGAGTTTAGTTTGTGAATACAATCAAGAATAAATTTTTGTTAAAAGGTACAACAAAAACATTTACATGCGTGGGTATTGATTATTTATGGTGTGTTGGATTGTGACAAGACATTAAAACCTTTGATAGAGTTGAAAACCCTTATAGGGAAGTCTAAATCCTTTAGATAACACCCACAGACCCTATAGACTGAGTCTGTGTATACAATGAGATGAAAATCAATGAGAAAATGTTGAACAAAGGCTTCAAGAAAGTAATCAAATGCATGGAAAGGGTGTGTTAGGTTTAAATAGTCCCTCATGAAGGTTAAAATAATATTGAAACCTTGTTTTGAATGTGTCATATAAATTTGTTTGCTCTCAGGTGCATACAAAGGTAGTGAACCCTAAACTAAGGTTTCTGACTACACATTTTACAGGAGATTGAACCATTGAAATTTCATATATATTTTTATTTTGATAGAGGTTAATGTGTTTGAAAGTATTTTGAAGGATCAAACAGGCCTAATTAGGCCTAAACGGTAAGCTACAAAAGGTTAGTAAAGTAACTTAAAGGTAGAAAGAAGTGATGAAATTTTCAAAAAGGTAATTAATGAATAGAGGGTACCAAGATTTGTTAGTGGATTATCAATAAACATATGTATAAGCCATACATAAATAATTAGCCCAAAAAAGGCTACTAAGACTGAGTATAAAAGAGGCAAAAGTTGTGTAGAGGTGAGTTGTTGTATTGAGAAGGTTACAATTAGAATGAAGAGTCCAATAGGATGAGAGAGAACATGTTTAAGGTGCTAAGAACCATAAATTAATCAATGAACTCAAGAACCATTAAAATTACATTGAACCAATGATCTATTACCAAAGGAGTGAATCAAGAATAAGGAGAAGTGTGGGATTAGATTATCTATCCTCTACATCATTTGGTATCAAATATTAGGAGCTATTGGGAAGGTAGAAAGACATCATGGCAGGTAGAGGATGAGGAGCAACATCAACCCAAAGTAGGTTCCAAATTTGGTAGTTAAAGTGAGGAACCTACAAGAAAGATTGCAAGCCATGGAGTTAGCTTAGTGAAGAGAGGTGAATAGAGGTGATGTTAGTGAGGAAGAGGATGAGATTCCTCATGAAGAAGTAGCAAAGGAAGGAGATGAAAGAAGAGTTGAAGAGAGATTCATAAGAGGAGTTCTTGGGGTGACTTCAAAGCCCAAGATGAAGGTACCCATGTATGAGGGCATTATTAATGTGGAAGAATTAGAGGATTGGATCATAGCCATGGACAAGTACTTTGATTATGAAGAATTTAAGAAGAATAAGAAGGTAAAATATGAAGTAATTAGGTTAAATGGTCATGCATACTTGTGGTAGGATGACATACAAGAAGAGAGAAGAATAAGAGGAAAGGATAAGATAAGGTCATGGGATAAAATGGTGGCCAAGATGAAAGGCAATTTCATGCCTAAGGACTATCAGAACCACTTGTTTATGAGGCTAAAAAAGTTTAGGCATAAAGATATGGTAGTAAAATAGTACACATAGGAGTTCTACAAGTTGACCATTCGAGTAGGACACATAAAAGAGGATGCAGAGAAGGTTTCTAGATACATGAATGGTTTAAAGTTTGCCATACAAGATGAGCTGAGTGTTTTGTAACCTAGGATAGTTGAGGAGGCCTATCAAGCTACCTTGAGGGAAGAAGAGAAGTTTTCAAGAAATAAAAGTCAATTGAATAGAGGTAGAGGTGGTAGAAGCTATAGAGGTAGAGGAAAACAAGAAAGAAGAGGGTAGCCAAGCAATAGAGGTCAATGGCAAGGTCAAAGCAAAGAAGTGGGCAACAATTCAAAGGGTTAAAGTTCATAAAATAGAGGTGGTTATAGCAATAGAGGTGGCAGATCATATGGTAGAGGAAGAGGCAATGGTTGGTTTGTAGGAAAGTGATTCAAGTGTAATAAATTTGTAAGGCATAGATCTTATGAGTGTCCTAAAGATGTATAAAGTGGGAGATCCTAGAGTGAGAGTAGAAACTAGGTGGTACAACAAGAAGATGAGAGTGTAGATTCATTGCCTAAATATGTAGAAGAGCCTGAAATAGGTGAAAGATTTTTGATGAAGAGGGTTTTCTTGAAGACCATCCATGAGGAGAAAAAACCACCATAAAGGAAAACATTATTTAGAACCATATGTAAGAGTAAAGGTAAGTGCTATAAAGTTATAGTTCATAATGGTAGTACATATAACTAGTGTCTTCATTGATGGTGTCTAAAATAGGATTATAAAGAAGCAAGCATCCAAGCCTATACAAGGTCTCTTAGATTCATAATAGTCACCAAGTCCTAGTTAGTGAATAGTGTTATGTAGACTTATAGAAAGGTGGGTATAAGGATATAATATTGTGTGATATCATTCCCATTGATGTTTGCTACATCATTCTTGGGATACCATGGCAATATGATAGGAGATATTTCCATGATGGGAGAGTTAACACCTATACCATTAAGAAGGATGGCTGCAAGCACACATTAAAACCATTAAAATATAATGCATGGAGAGAGACACAAGGTAGTATCATGATGTTTGGAGAGGAGTACTTACAAAAAAAATCATTTTCAGTAGTAAGGATAAAATCATGATAGTTGAAATTAAGTTCTAAGAAGGAGAAAAGGTAGAACAAGTTGTCAGGCCAAAGGAAGAAGAGAGTGCGACAGTTAAAAGGCATTTTGAGGAGTTAAAGGAAAACAACAAGGAGATGTTGTAGACATACCAACAAGGTGAGTTGTTTTATAATGATCATGTAGAAAGGTTGTTGATAAGTTTTTCCTCTCATTTGTCTTTCATATAAAATAATGAGTATCTAGAAGGATTTGTTGAGAAGGTGACCTTGTTGACAGAGATAGTGATGGAAAGAGAAGAAAATGATAAAGTGGAGAGTGAGAAACATAAAAATATGGATAAAGATATTTCAAAGGTTAAGAGAATTGTAGAAGAGGAGAAAACCCATAACGGTACTCCCATAAGAAGTAACTTTAAGCATAAACAAGCCAAGCATGTAAGAACAAGAGACTAGTTTTCAAGAAGATAACTACGAGTTTGTTTTCTTTGAATTGTGTGTTCTATGTGTAGTATGGTTATAGGAAAATAAATATATACTGAAGATAATCAAGTGGGAGATCAAAGTACAAGATTCCAACCTCAAAAGAGTAATCAAGGTGGAGTTGGTCAAATCACGAGGTATATGTGTCACTCATAGACCTTGGGATCTAGGAGGGTATACCATTGATTAGATGGAGTGAAACAGAGAGATAAATGTTGAGGAGATAAAGACAAGTTGAAAAACTTTCATGGAAAGTTTTTTCACACCCCAATAGTATGATGCAGAAGCATCTTATGCAAATGACAAGTTTTGTGTTATTTTAACAAATTTTTGCTTAGATCAAGTGAATAGGGGTGAATAAACATGTTTATAATGTTTTAGGAGTCTAAACATGTTCCTTTGAATTATTTCCAAGTGTTTAGGAGTGTTAGGATAGGCTATAAATTCAAATTAGCAATTTTGCCACCATTTTCTATAATTTAATTTTTTTAAATAATTTGGTCTAGAATAGGTGTTATAGGAGGTTGTCAAGAAGTGATTGAGATTTAAAGTGACCAATAAACATGAAAAAATACACCATGGGCCATACCATAGGTCATGAGTCACTTTTTACAAAAAAATGAACCTTGATCCTTGTGCAAGGTGAAAACATTATTGTTTGTGACCATTGGAAGGTCAAGAATTGGTTAGGGTAGTTATGCTTGACATAAAATCATAGATTGTTTTTGGATTCATAATTAAATTATCATAATTTAATAAAAGGAGATAAGGTCCATGATCCCTGACAAGATGAACATAAATTCTCAAGTTTAATAAGGAAATGAAAACAACTCTATTTTTCCCGTGGTAGCACATGATTCAAAACTATGATTTGAATGTTCATTGGAGAAAGAAAGTATAAAGGTTGGTTTCAAGATTAAAATGGTGTTTAATGAGTTTTTATATGTTTAATTAATGTTATTTAACATTATGTAAAAGCTTTCAATGTCTTTTGTGCAAAGATGAATGCTACAGGCTCTGTATGTCCAATTTTCTGTGTTAAAAAGGACATGAAGCAATCCATGTGTGAGATAGATTTGTGAGGGAGTTTTAATACAAGATAAATTTGATTTTTAGTACCTTATTTGATATGATTATAAATTTTCTTGTCATTTTTCATTCTTGTTAATTCATATTGGCATATGACAATGATCCAAGCTATGTGGAGTTTAGTTTGTGAATACATTCAAGAACATGGTTTTGTTAAAAGGTGTAACAAAGACATTTATAGGCATTAGTATTGATTGTTTAGGGTGTTTTGGATTATTATAAGACAATATAAACTTTGATATAGTTGTAAACCCTTATAAATAAGTCTAAATCCTTCAGATAACGCCCATAGACCCTACAAACTGAGTCTATGTATACAGTGAGATCAAAATCAATAAGAAAATGTTGAATAGAGGCTTAAAAATAGTAATAAAATGCATGGAAAAGGTGTGTTATGTTTAAAAAATCCCTCATAAAACTTAAAATAATATTTAAACCTTTTTTTGAATGTGTCATAGAAATTTGTTTGCTCTCAGGTGCATACAGAGGCAATGAACCCTTAAATAGGGTTTCAGACTTAAAACATATTTTCTAGGAGATTGAACAAATGAAATTTCATAAAATTTTGTTTTTTGATAGAGGTTCATGTGTTTGAAATGATTTTGAATGATTTAGATCAGTTCGATACGGTAAAATACAATTATTAGCATGTGTGAGTGATTGAGGATCAAACAAGCCTAATTAAGCCTAAACAGTAAGCTAAAGTAGGTTAGTAAAGTAACTTAAAGGTAGAAAGAAGTGATGAAATTTTCAATAAGTCAAGTACTCAATAAAGGGTACCAATATTTGTCAGTGAATTCTCAAGAAACATCTATACAGAGCTGTACATAAAGAATTAGCCTAAAAAAAGGCTACTAAGATTAAGTATAAAGGAGGCAAAAGTTGTGTAGAGGTGAGTTGTTGCATTGATAAGGTTACAAGTATAATGAAGAGTCTAATAGGATGTGAGAGAGATCATGCTTAAGGTTTCAATAACCATAAAGTAATCAATGAACTCAAGAACCATTAAAATTACATTAAACCAATGATCTATTACCAAAGGAGTGAATCAAGAACAAGGGGAAGTGTGAGATTAGATTATCTATCCTCTGCATCAACATCCTTCCTTCCCCCTAAATCTAATCATTCTCTAGGATGACTCTTATTAAAATATAAGTTTTAAATTATAAATATTGTTCAACAGAAAAAGAACATAGTATAAAGTATCAAATCAAGCAAACAAATGTGAAATTTGCCTATAAAACTCACCATAGTCTTATCATATAGTACTATTCCCAGAGTATTGATTCCAAAAGACCCTATTATGTGACATATCATGAATATGCAAACAATTTTGGTGAGTGTCACTTACTCTAAATGGTTCTGTCATGACCACCCTAGGGTCTAAAACCGACAAGACAAGCCTACATACTATAGGACTAACCACTTCTAATACCTCGAGGGGTCCTATATATCTCAGTGAAATTTTCACTGACTTTACAAAAGCACATGAGATCATCATAAAAGCCAAAAATAAATGGTAAGGGAGAGTTTCACAAAACCTTCCATTCCTCTCTATACATCTCTCTGATGTAGAGAGTGTTTTTCTCATTCTAGAGAAAAGTATTTAGGGAGCTTGGTAAAAATGATATATATACGTTAATACTATCTCTACTCCACGTAGATTCAGGTAAGTATAACATGTCAATACTACCACTACTCTATGCATCTTATAATGATGTCAAAATAAGGTGGTAGAATAACAAATCACCTCTATACTAACTAAAAATTCTTCCTAATCCACACAAACATATGCAGTGTCAACTCATGAGCCAACTCCTAACACATTGGAGTCCTCAACCAAGATAACTACACTCTACTATAAGAAAATTTCCACCGCACTATGTGGTGCCAGTGTAAAAATGGTATAATAGGATTAGTGTAAATAAGACACAAAACTAATGCACATATACTTAAGTGAGTAGCATCCCATGCTTTTTAACCAATCACAACATAAAACACAAATGATAGGGGTGACTTGATTAACAAGAGAGGACGTAATCATTATTGAGGTGTTTGATCTAAATGATCAATTTATGGTATAAATCTCTTATTCACAACTCATGAACTATTGTAAGTACTCACCTACCCAAACCTCATTTACAACCATCACCATCGAGACACTCGATAAGCCAAATCTTTAATAACTCTAAGAGGGTATGAATGCTTCTAAGACACACTCAATATACCACACACATTCACAATTCTCCTTTTTGATAAAAAAAAAGATGCAAAAACACTAATGGTTTCATTAGGTCCTAGAGTTCGAGCCACAACTCTGATACCACATGTAACAACCTCATTGAGAGCTACGTAGAATATGAGTTTTTTAAAAAAATTTAAACATATATACTATAAATAGATTACACCACTCGAATCTAATTAGAGATAATATAAAATACTCAAAGTGTGATAACTATAAATGAAGCCCGCTACATCATACGTCATTGATCAATATCATCATAAAAAAAACACATCGTAATACAAACAAATAAAGTAATTACAAATAGCCAGCCACGACTAGTACAATATACATCCACTACTGTCAATCCATAGTAAATAGGTAATTATAGTTCTTCAAGATAATGTTTTCAATAATAAAATTAATATAATAAAATGTACATAAATAAGATACATGGCTTCTTGGAGCATGAGTTCCTCAGAATTTTCAGTATCTGTGGTAATCTCAAATGTTGTCTCAAAAATAGTACTGTTGTGGGGAGGGAAAATATCATACAAATAATTTTTAACACCAACCATAGACCAATGATCCCCCACAATAATCCTATTAGGGAATGACGATGAGTAGATAGTGATGATGTGAGAATCCATAGAGATAAGTTGGTACTTGTGTGTTGTATGATTTCTAAAACTAAACATGCGATGTATTATAGAAAACCCATTCTATTTTAGGATATCACACAAACATGTAAATCATAATCATGAAATGATAATGTCTCACTAAACATGTTTTAGCCAAAGTTTTCAATAATAAATAATAGTGATATTTATATTAGTCAAAATTTATACACACCACTTGAATGGATTGCTTCATCTGACATTGTAATGCTAGTAAGCCAGTGAAGTTCATCTCACTCCTTACTCAGTATTAGCAAAGTGAGATTGGTTAACATAATATAACCAAAATATTCATACAATTTACATCCTACTAGCAATCATATCACATAATATGCTAATCATAAGAGTAATAAAAAAATATAAATTTATTCCATCAAACATATGAATGAATCTCATATTATTATCTATCTCATACTAAAAATAATGACTATAGTTTATACTATCCAAATATAATATATATTAGGCTGCACACTCTATTCTCCGTAAGTAGACACAATACAATACTTACTACTAACTGACATAAAACAAGCTATTTCTAAAAATATCTAACACACATACATTTAGTCCATCAAATGTGTGAATAAATCTAGACATATTAATTACAGATTATACCACCTGAGTATAACATACATTTAGGCTATAATTTATAAATTAAAAAACCCTCTATGACATCTCATAATATCATAGTTCATTGCACATAAGTACACTACTCAATTACGAACAATCAGTCTTATAATTTCAAGAATCAAAAGTCCACAATCTTAAATAATAGGCAAACAAGTACAGTTTATGCCAACTAGATATATACTATGTTTAAACTTCATACTAGAAATCACAAAAAACATATCTTTTAGGCACACATCATGATGCACTAATATATACTATATATGCCTAAACACTTGTACAATTTAATTTACCCACAATATATACTGCTCACAAGTTTTCATTACTGTAAAATAATATTTATATCAACAATTTAGTCAAGCTATTCTCCAAGAGTTAGATAAATCATAACTAAGTTATATCATAAAATTTTATTTAAATAACTTAATTCTATTTCTCCAGACTACTTTCATATGATTATAGTTTCAATCCTTTAGACACCTTATGACCCAGTATAACCATCCCTTCAGCTACGAGCTTAGGCATATGATCCAACACACCTATTGAGGTTATGTATTTATATTGTATACTTAAATTTATAAGAATACATACTACTTATATATACACCCTTGGACATAATAACCGTGTTTACACTATGTATCACATACAAGTACTTATCAATATATAAATACTCTATTCATCAACAATCATCTAAAATTCTCATTATAATGAATAATTTATAGATATAATATTCCCTATTATAACCCATACTAGTATTCTTAAGCATACCCTCTAAACACCACAACTAGTCTTAATTAAGTAGCTATGAATCAATGAAAGCATAAGTTTTTGTTCAAACAACTAGTTATAATAAAGAAAGTATCAGTTCACACGGAGCATATAATAATCCCATTCTAGTATTTACTATGATTTGAGGAGGTTGTATGCTTGCATCTATAAGATTTTATTACACAAAAATTTGTAATATGGTTTATTACCATCCATGGAACTATAATCATAAGTATACACCTCTATGTACATGTATATACTAATCAACACATGTATACCTATATTCGCATTAAGCACACCATTATTAATTCATAAATGCATTGTTGATTATAATAATATGTCTCCATTATGGTTTTGTATGAACATGATCTTATATTTGCATGCTAGGTTAGGAATATATTCTTTTTTTGTTGACATAGTTTCTTCTCGAAGACCCATAACCCATTGTTTTATATTTGTCAACACTTAGAAGTATATAACTTGATATACCCAATATTATTCAAACTCTTAAAATTACCCATAAATCCTTGAATTCATATATTTCCTCTATAATTATACTCAACAATATATATAGATACGGTTAAGGACATCAATAGCCTTTTTATAGTTCTCCCCTTTATTGTCATCTTATTGTAGAATATATCAAAATCTCGTAATACTATAAAAAAAAATACTTACAAAAGGTTACAATCATAACATGAAAAGACAATAAGTAAAGATAGATAGGATAACTACTTCACCTATGGTTTAACAATAATGGCTTGACTTTTAAAATAACTATGTTCATGTCCGTGACAGTTGTCATTAATTATCAATGGAAACTTATGGTGATATTTGTATAAATCACCTTTTAATGGTTATGGAAATGTACATATCCACTACCATATTTGACTACCATGTTATGAATATATGTCAATATATTTATGTCTATATTACTTTATAAACATGTCATCTTGATATATTTTTACAAATATATATATATATATATATATATATATATATATATATATATTGGTTTATCATAAAAATGGTCACTGCCACTAAATTCATTTGGGACACCTTTGGTCAACAAGGTAATGTCACTGGAAAGAATGCCACCACTAAAGTCACAAAAAAGACGTGTATAAAACATAAAACATGCCTCATGGAGTCACTTTCACCGATGGAAAGAAGATTCATCTTAGTGAAAAATATGTGGGCAATTACATCATATATTTGGAGACTTAGATCATTAGTTTTTTATTAGGCAGTGATTTGATATTTCATTTATAGTCTAACTCTAACTAGTGCTAGTATCAGGCACAATATTAAATCACTGCATTATTAAGTTATTAAATTATATATTTCAAATCGCCACTATATTAAACCATATATGATAGATATTTTAAACCATATATAAATTAATATATTTCAAATCACTCCCTGATAGATTATTATGAGTAAATATCAAATCACTACGTTATTAAGTTATACTCGAGTTGTTACTTATGTGGGGCACTATTATAAATTGTGATAAAATTATTATTATTGAAGCGTTATACATTCTATGAAATTCTAGTGTTAGAAGTCACTATATAATCCTAGAACTCTAACAATGGAGGAAATAATACACATAAATATGTATTTTGACGGTGGGGTTTGAATTATATTAATTTGAATTTGCTAACTAAGCTTAGCATATGACTTCAAAATTGATACACAACCTATCTAGATTTATGACTTCATATATCAATGTCTTAAATTTATCTACCTCACCATTTCTAAATAATGAATTTATACATATTACCTATCTTGGTTTCTAGCTTATCAATTTCATGTTTTTTATAATCAATTTCATTATGATTTTTTAATGAATAAGCCACCATTTATATAATTTTCTATATTTAAGTGTTATATATAAAATATTTTAACTAAACCATATTTTATATATTAATTGGTTATGGATTTTTATAGGTTATGCCCTTCAGTATCGTAGATCTAAATTTGTTCACAAACTCCTTTTTAAACATAGAGATTCCAATCGATTAACATGGTCTAATAACATACATGAAAACTGATGCATCACCTACCCAAGAATAATCTCAGTTACTCCTTTTTCTATTTTTTTCCACCATGCTGCCTTCTTATATAGAAACTATGCCTCTTTCCTTCTACTTCCCTCTTCCCCGTTTGATATTCCTCTCTCTCAAGCTATCTCTATGTATCATTTCTTCTTTTCTTTTTATTTAAAGCTATCTATTGCATTTTATTTATTTTATTCAAAGATTCTCTTTTGTTTTTATTTTTGATTTAATTATTTTATTAATATATTTATTTTTTTGTTTTACTTATATTTAATCTTTCCCCTTTTTCTTTTATTTATTAATATTTTTGATTTTCTTTTCTTTTATTCATTTTTTCCTCTTAAAACATGATTTATCATATTTTAGTAATTTATCCTTAATAACATTAATTAATATATATTTGATAATTAAATTAGCTCTTCAAATATCATTATGATGTACTCAATAAATAAAAATTTAAATCTAATTATCAAAACCACATTTCTAACAATATTTAATGGTCACACACACAAATCATGTAAAATGAGTTCTATAAAACCATTAAACTTTGCTAGCAATCATGTTTAACTATCTAATGCAAATGACATCAAAAGATATTATGCTAACCATTTTATTATGTATCCAACATGTGCTAGCTAATGTGGTGTGTGCAGGGTTTTAGTCAGTTTCTCTATCATCTTTCGACATCTGCATCTACGCTATCCTCTTTGATGATGCTCTCCCTCCATCACGCTTTGAGGGATGAGTTATTCTACATCAACCTCATAACAAGAAGGTAGTTAGACCATCACATCATGATATACTTGCATCATAAAATGTAATTAAAATAAAAAATCAACATGTTCGTAATGTAAACATATACAATACAAACAACTCGTAGCAATGTAATCATGTAACCTAAGTAATATCCTACTATCCCATAATGACATATATCTCAAAGCACAGTTAAAAATAATCAAATACATATTTTCCAATTATAAATATCCATAGATAATAAGATAGGTTTTTTAATGAGGAATCAATATGTAACATCTTTCTCCCCTAAATCTAATCATAGTCTTAGACCACTCTTATTCAAATATAAGTTTTGAATTAAAAATATTGTTTAACAGAAAAAGAATATAGTATAAAGTATCAAATCAAGTAAATAAATATGAAATTTACCTATAGAACTCACCATAGTCCCACTAAATAGTACTATTCCTAGAGTATTGGTTTCATAAGACCCTGTTCTGTGACATCTCACTAATATGTAAATAAGTTTTGCAAGTGTCAATTAATCTAAATGGTTCTGTCATGACCACCCCAAGGTCCAAAATCGATAAGACAAACCTATATACTATAGGACTGACCACTTCTAATACCTTGAAGGGACCCACATATCTCAGTGAAAGTTTCATTGACTTTCTAAAAGCACATGAGATCATCATAAAAGTCAAAAATAAATGGCCAGGTAGAATTCCACAAAACCTTTCGGTCTCCTCTTCACATCTCTCTAACATAGAGAGTGTTTTTCTCATTTTGGAGAAAAGTATTTAGGGAGACTGGTAAGAATGCTATATATATAAGTTAATACTATCTCTACTCTACATAGCTTCATGTAAGTATAACATGTCAATACTCCCACTACTCCATGTAGCTTATAATGATGTCAAAAGAAGGTGAGAGAACAACAAATCACCTCTATACTAATTGACACTTCTTCCTAATCCATATAAACATATGGGGTTTCAATTCATGAGTCAACTCCTAACACATTAGATTCTTCAACAAATATAACTACACTCTTGTATAAGAAAATTCCCATCGTACTAGGTGGTGCCAATATAAAAATGATTTAATAGGATTAGTGTAAATAAGACACAAATAAATGCATATATACTTAAGTGAGAAACATCCCATGCTTTTCAAACACTCACAACATAAAACATAAATGATAGGGGTGGCTTGATTAACAAGAGAGGATGTAATAATTCTTGAGGTGTTTGATTTAAATGATCAAAATATGGTAAGAATTATTGAGAAAATTAGAGTCTGCACAATAGAAAAAGAGTCAAACACTAGATAAAATAATTAATCATAATAATATTATATTGCACTCTCACTATATAATTTTTGCTATTAATCAAAATATGAGAAATTATAAACATATAAGAAATGTGTTTCTTATAATTAGGGAGATCAAATATCTTATAATAACATGAGACAACAACCAACTAAAAGCTATATATGAATATATTATTACTAACAATATATTCGAGTAAATAATAAAATAACCTTGTAAGCTATTAATGAAATATTGTTCTAATAAAAATATTTATATTATTACATATTAATAATGTGAACATACCTTAACATTCACCCCATTTTGAACATTAATAATCCTATCTACACCTCCTTAATGTGAACATGGGGAAAACAACTCTCCCATATCTGCACTTGTACTCATGATTTGATGATTTTTAAAAGACAATCATAAATCTTACATGATGATTTTATAAATGGTTGACCAACAATGAAAAATAATGGTTTTGTAAGTGGCTTACCCCAAACCACAAAACAATGGTTTTACAAGTGGCTTACCATAAACCACATCACGATGTGCAGTATAGTTACTAATTCTCATCATTACCACATTTTCAAAGAAGTTACATAATAATTTACAATTCACTTATGACAAATGTGAATAATCATATATCATCTGTTGTTATTTCAAACGACACCATGCTAAAAATAACACACAAGTAAAAACACACAATTGAAAAGAAATATGCCACTAAAGCAGAAAGTGACCCTATTATTAGTGGCTAATGAGAGGCTATGAAACCTTTAGCCTCCATTTCCTCCTTCCCATATATGATACTGCTTACTTATAAGACAAAGAATTGAAGCTCATACTTTGCATGTAGTTTTGAATGGAATAGATCCCCCTTCCACAAGATTAACATATTTGACATTTGACTTAGGACACTAGGGTCTCTAAAAAATACGTCCTTGTTTATTTGAAAACTTTTGACTATGACTGTAACTCTTGAATTTGACACTTTTGATAGATTTTTGACTATGGACCCAAATAATTTACAATAGATTTGACCAATAAAAAATATTTTGACATTTTGGATTTTGGATAATTTTGACCAAAAATGACTAAATACATAAAAAAAATGGACCCTATTAAAACTTTAAGACTCTTAATAATAAAAGGGACTATAATTATGACATCTGATTTACATATTAGATTTACTAATCAAATAATTATAGATGATATTAAAAGAAATCAACTAGATCAAACTACTCACCAACTATATTAAAACCATAAACCTAAGCACAAACCCCTTTTATCGAGAACAAAATGACAAGATGTGTTGGTTTTTAGGGTTTTAGCTATGCCACCACCAATTGGTTCAACACACACACACACAAACACACACACACACACACACACACACACACACACACACACACACACACACACACACACACACACACACACACACACACACACACACAAAGTTATGAAGATCAAAATCTTGACTAAGCTACCATAGGGAATGAATCCAAGATAAGGAGCAATAAATGTTATGCTATAGAAGACATCAAGGATGTCGAGTCACCAAGTGATAAATTCAATGTAAATGGGAGGATTTATGGTCTATAGGAGATGCCAAACCCATCTAAAGATATCCACAATCATCGAGTCTTCAAAAATAAATAATATTAATATGAAGACTGGTAGTATGGATAATAAGATTAGAACAAGTCATTCTATATTAACCTCTCTGTGTAGACTTTAAGGAAGTGGACTTGACAATAGGTGATGTAAGCTTCTAAATACAATTTGATAATGCAAAACTTTGATTGATGTGGTGAATATTATGTCAAGGGTCGAGCATTCAAACCAAAAGCATAGAAACTTTGTATGAGTCAAACACAACTAAGATAGATCAAAAACAATAAAAGTATATACGGTATGAGGTGATTATGCACATGGTCTTCCTGCTATGCATAACAAAAAATGTTACAATCGTGAATAGATGAATGAGACCATGAATGATGGACAAAATTTTTCAGATTTGTAGGCCATAAAAGATGTATGATTATGAGAATATGTCACATAACATAAAATTTGAATAGCCATGCCGTCGATGTAAGTGAAAAATTAGACTTTGAAAGAAGACAAACCCAAGTTTGTAGTGCACAATGAGACCAAGTCTGTAGATATATTATGACTAGCTAGATGGGCACAACCTTTTTTCTTAGACTCTAAAAACTATGAAAAATAATAAAAAATAAAAATAAAATTATGAAACTCTCATAGAAGGGACGACCATGAACATTAATGGATCTACCCCATACAATCTTAGAATCCCATCTACTTTGATATCGAATATTGGGAAATCAAAGTCTGCACAACAAAAAAAGAGCCAAATATTGGACAAAATAATTAATCATAATAATATTATATTGCACTCTCACTATATAATTTTTGCTATTAATTAACATATGAGACATTAAAAATATATAGGAAATGACTTTCCTATAATTGAAGAGATCAAATCTCCTATAATAACATGAGATAATAACCAATTAACTAAACACTATATATGAATATATTGTTACTAAAAATATATTCAAGTAACTAATAAACTGACATCGTAAGCTATTAACGTAATATTATTTTAAAAATAATATATATGTTATTACATATTAATAATGTGAACATACCTTAATATGAACCTCTTTTTCACAACTCATGAACTATACTAAATGCTCACCTACCCAAACCTTGTATACAACCATCACCATCAAGACACTCGATAAACCAACCCTTTAACAAGTCTAAGAGAGTACAAATTCTCCTAAGATACACACTCGATATACCATACACATTCATAATTCTCCTTTATAATAAATAGAAGGATGTGAAAACATTAATGGACTCATTAAGTCCTAAAGTTCGAGCCACAACTTTGATACCACATGTAATGACCCCATTGGGAGCTAACTAGAATACACATTTTTTTAAAAATTTAAACACATATACTATAAATAGATTACACCATGAGAATATAATCAAAGATAATATAGAATAATCTAAGGGTGATAACTATACATAAATCCCTCTACATCATACATCACTAATCAATATCATCATAAAAAACACATCATAATACAAACATAGAAAGTAATTACAAATAGCTAGTCATGATTGGTACAATATACAACCACTGATATCAATATTTAGTAAATAAGTAACTATAGTTCTTCAAGATAATGTTTTCAATAATAAATACAATATAATACAATATACACAAATAAGATACATGGCTTCTTAGAGCATGAGTTCTCCAGACTCTCCAGTATCTGTGACAATCTCAATTGTCATAAAAAATAGCATTACTGTGGGGAAATATAGCATCATTCAAGTGATTTTTTACACCAACCACGAACCAATGATCCCATACACTAATACCATTAGGGAATGGCCTTATCTTCACATATAAGTAGATAGTGAAGACACAAGAATCCAGAGAGACATGCTAGTGTGCTGTATGATATCTAAAATTAAACATGTGGTGTTTAATAAAAAACTCATTTTATTTCAAGATATCCCACAAAAATGTAAATTATAATCATGAATTGAAAATTTCTCACTAAACATACTTTGGCTAAAGTGTTAAAAAATAAAAAATAATAAAGATCTTTAGATCAGTCAAAATTCATACACACCACTTAAGCGAATTGCTTCATTTGACATTGTGAAGGTAGTAAGCCAATGAAGTTCATATCACTCCTTACTCAATATCAACAATGTAAGATTGGTTAACATAATATAACTAAAATATTCATATAATTTACATCCTACTAGTAATCATATCACATAATATGCTAAGCATAAGAGTAATTAAAAAACATACACTTATTCCATCAAGTGTATGATCAAATCTCACATTATTATCTATCCCATTCTAGAAATTATGACTATAGTTTATACTATTTGAACATGATATATATTAGGATGCACACTCTATTCTCCGTAAGTAGACATATTATAATACTTCCTACTAATTAACATAAAACATGTTATTTTTATAAATATCCAACACACATACATTTAGTCAGTCAAAAGTATGAATGAATCCAGACATATTAATTATAGATTATACCACCTGGATATAACATATGTTTAGACTATAATTTACAAATAAAAAAACCCTTTATGACATCCCATAATATCATAGTTCATTGCACATGATCACACTACTCAATTATGAACAATCAATCTTATAATTTCAAGAATAAAAAATCTGCAATCCTAAATAATAGGCAAACAAGTAAAATTAATGCCAATCAGATATATATTATGTTTAAACTACATACTAGCAATCAAAAAAAACATATGTTTTAGGCACACATCATGATGCACTAATATATACTATATATGCCTAAACACTTGTACATTTTAATCTACCCACAATATGTACTGCTCACCAATTTTCATTTCTATAAACAAATATTTATATCAATAGTTTAGTCAAGTTATTCTCCAAGAGTCAAATAATTCATAACTAAGTTATACCATAGATTTTTATTTAAATAACTTAATTCTATTTATAGAGACTACTTTCATATGGTTATAGTTTCAGTCCCTCAAACACCTTATGACCCAGTATAACCACCCTTTTAGCTACCAGCTTAGGTATATGACCCAACACACCCATTGAGGTCATGCATTTATATTGCATACTTAATTTCATATGAAGACATACTACCTATATATACACCCTTGTACATAATAACTATGTTTATTATATGTATCACATATAAGTACTCATCAATATAGAAGTACTACATTCATCAACAATCATCTAAAATTATCATTATCATGAATAGTTTCCAAATATACTACACCCTATGATAACCCATATAATCATAGTCTAGTATTCTTAAGCATACCCACTAAACCCCAAAACCAGTCATAATTAAGTTGCTATGAATCAATAAAAGCATAATATTCTATTTAAACAACTAGTTATAATAAATAAGGTCTCAGTTGACATGAAACATATAATAATCTCATTCTAGAATTCACTATACTTTCAAGAAGTTGTATGCTCACATCTATAAGATTCTATTACACAAAAATCTATAATATACTTTATTACCACCCATAGAACTATAATCATAAGTATACACCCTTATATATATGTATATGCTAATCAACACACGTATACCTATATTCACATTAAGGACATCATTATTAATTCATAAATATGTTGCTAATTATAATAATATGTCTCCACTATGGTTTTGTATGAACATGATCTTATATTTGCATGCTAGGTTAGGAATGTATTTTTTTTTTGTTGACATAGTTTCTTCTCAGAGTCTCGTAATCCATTGTTTTATATTTATCAACACTTAGAAGTATACAACCCAATATACCCAATATTCGTTAAACTCTTTTTTTGACCCCTAAATCCTTAGATTGGTATATTTATTATATAATTAAATATAGATACGGTTAAGGACATCAATAGCCTTTTCATGGTTCTCCCCTTTATTAGCATCCTATTGCAAAATATATCAAAATCTTATAATACTATAAAAAGAATAAATGTACTTACGAAAGGTTACAGTCATAACATGAAAAGTCAATAACATATAAATAGATAAAGATAGATAGGATGGGTACTTCACGTATGGTTTAATAACAATGACCTAAATTTTAAAAGAACTATGTTCATGTTTGTGATATTTGTCATTAAATATCAATGGAAACTTATGATGATATTTGTATAAACCTTTAATGGTTATGGAAATGTACATATCCACTACCATATTCGACTACCATGTTATGAATATATCTCAATAAATTTATGTCTATATTATTTTATAAACATGCCATCTTGATATATTTTTGCAAATACATAAGGGAATATATGTGTGTGTGTGTGTGTGTTTATCATAAAAATGGTCACTACCAATAAATTCATTTGGGACACCTTTGGTCAACAAAGTTCTGTCATTGGAAAGAATGCCACCACTAAAGTCACTAGAAAAGACGTGAACATAATAGAAAACATGCCTCATGGAGTCACTTTCAACAATGTCAATGAGATTTATCTTAGTGTAGAATATATGGGTAACTACGTTGGATATTTGGGGACTTAGATCATTGGTTTTTTATCAGGTAATGATTTGATATTTTATTTATAACCTAACTCTAACTAGCACTAGTATCAGGCACAATATTAAATCACTACATTATTAAGTGATTAAGTTATATATTTCAATTATCCACTTTATTAAACCATATACGATAGACATTTTAAAACATATATAACTTAATATATTTCAAATCGATAAGTAATAGATTATTATGAGTAAATATCAAATCATTGCATTATTAAGTTATACCCAGGGCGTTACTTATGTGGGGCACTATTATAAATCATGATAAAATTATTATCATTGAAGCATTATGCATTCTATGGAATTATAATGTTAAAAGTCACTATACAATCCTAGAAATCTAATAATGTAGGAAATAATACATAAAATATATATTCTGATGGTGGGGTTTGAATTATATTAATTTAGAATTGCTAACTAATCTCAACATATGACTTCGAAAATGCTACACAACCTATCTAGATCTACGACTTCATATTTTAATGTCTTAAATTCATCTACCTCACTATATATAAACAATGAATTTATACATATTACTTGTCTTGGTTTCTAGCTTAGCAATTTCATGTTTCTACATATTTGATTTCATTACGATTTCATAATGAATAAAACATCATTTATACAATTTTTTATATTTAAGTGTCATACATAAAATCATTTAACTAAACCATATTTTGTATATTAATCAGTTATGGTTTTTTATAGGTTCCACCCTTTAATATTATAGATCTAACTATGTTTACAAACTCCCTAAACACATAGATTCTAGTCAATTAACAAGATCTAATAACATACATGAAACCAACGCATCACCTACCTAGCAATAAGCTTGGTTAATCCTTTTTTTTCCTACTATGTTACCTTCTTCTATATAAACTAAGCCTCTTTCCTTCTGCTTCCCTCTTCCTTGTATGATATGCTTCCCTCTCACGTTATCTCTATATATTCTTTCTTCTTTCATTTTTCTTTTAAAGATATCTATTGCACTTTCTTTCTTTTATTCAAGGATTATCTTTTATTTTTATTTTTGATTTAATTATTTTATTAATATATTTATGATTAATAATCTATGAACAAAGTTAACATTATCATAACATATCCAAATCTATTATTAACATTCTATGAAGATAGGTTTAGAGTTATACAAATTCTTAAAAAAAGGTCTAAAATATAAATGGCCTGAACTTAATCATAAATATAACTTATCATAAATGATGGAATGCTAGGGCCATATACCAAAGGGCCTTCATGATATGATGCATGACATTTTTGAAGACTATGTCAATGACATATTGGGTAAATCAAAGATCCATGCCAATCATCTTTCCATACTATAGATAATATTTGAGAGACTTCATGAGTACAAAATTAAACTTAATCCCAAGAAATTTGTCTTTGGTGTCACTTTTGACAAATTATTAGGTTTCATTATCTCTCTTCAAAGCATTAAAGTTGATCCTTTAAAAGTACAAACTATTACTGAGATGCTGCTAGCTTTTAATTTAAAGCAACTCCATAGTTTGTACGATAAAATTCAATATACCAAGTGATTCATCTCATAATTATCTAGCAAATTTCATCCATTTACACACTTGCTAAAGAAGGGTGTCACATTTATTTCGGATGACGACTGTCAAAAAGCCTTTTAGAACCTAAAGGAATATATTGCCAATCCACCTATTTTGTTATTGCCATTGATAGGAAATCCATTCTTACTATGCATATCTATCATAAACAAATCCCTATGGTCATTTTTAACTTAGCACGATGATAATGGGAAAGAGCATGTTGTGTACTATTTAAGCTGTACACTGGTCATGTATGAACATAATTATACACTAATAGAAAAAGCTTGTTTAGATATGGTCTTTGGAATGCAGAAGCTATGACATTACATGCTTAATAATAAAACTATAGTTATTTCCAAAGTAGATCTATTCAATTATATACTATCTAAGACATATTTATAAGGTTTCATGGCTAAATGGATCATGCTTCTGAGCAAGTTCAAGATTAAGTATGTCAATTAGAAAGCCATAAAAAGACAAGTAATTGTAAATCAACTTGCTAAAGCTCCCCTTGAAGATACCAAACCACTCACTTTTAATTCCCATATGAGTCCATGATGACCATCATAAAAACACCTCTTAAGGAGCAACACTAGAAGCTATATTTTGATGGATCATTCACATTGCATGGATCAGGGGTAGGTCTGTTATTTATTACACCATAGGGAGTTCTTATCCCAAAATCATTTCATATTAGCTTTATTTGTAATAATAACATGGCATAATATGAATAACTCATTTTAGGGATTCACTAGGTAGTAGAATGGAATATTCATCATTTCACAACTTATGATGATTCTTAGTTAATCATCAATTAGGTTATAGACCATTTTTAGACTAGAGATGACAAGTTGGTGCCATACAAGGCCATGATAAACATTCTAAACTAGTAGATTGACAACATATAGTTTAAATACATACTTATAGCTAGTAATAGGATAACATATGCTATGGCTACCATTGGTTCTTTGATCTACCACATAGACAAGGCAAAAGAATATCAATTCCTCATTGAAAATCTTCCAGCGCCTGCTCATGAACCTTTAACAATCATAATGATATGTGATATTATTGGTCCCAAATCTATTTGGTACTCAGACCTCCTTACTTACCTTTATGACCATATCATGCCACCATACCTATCACGTGAAGAGCAAAAGGACTTTACCCACCAAGCCTCATGCTATACCTTACTTGGTATAACCCTTTCCTACTACAACTTTGATGTAACTCTGATTCATTGTTTAAATTTGATAGAAGCAACGTTAGCATTACAGGAAATTCATGAAGGAGTATGTGGATCCCATACCAGTAGGGCTATCCTAGCCAAAAATCTCCTACATACTGGTTACTATTGGCCAACTATAGATGTAGATGTAACTACTTATGTCAAAAGGTGTGACAAGTGTCAAATGCATGATAATATAATTCATGCCCTAACCAAGACACTAAAACCAATGCTCTCACCATGGCCATTTTTAACATGGGGACTCAATCTCATTAGGAAGATTAACCTTACCTCATTTGATGGCCATAAACACATCCTTACCACTATCGAATATTTCACTAAGTGGGTTGAAGCTATACCCGTCACTTATGTGATTAGAAAATAGATTTTCAAATTTATCTTCAATCATCTCATCTACTAATATGGTATCCCATCTAACATTATATCTACTAATAGGAAATCATTTAAAAACAAGAATATCAAAACACTATTTGTTGAGAACAATATCACCCAACATTTTTCTACCACATATTACCCATAAGATAATGGCCAAGTAGAGGCATCCAATAAAACCATTGTCAACATCCTAAAAAATATTGTCAATGATGATAGCCACCTCTAAATATTCCACACCCTTTGGGCATATCACACTAATTATCATACTTCAATTAGAACCACTCCATATTCCCTAGTTTTTGGCACAGAGGCTATTATTACCATTGAGGTTTAGTTACCTTCTCTACATATCTCATTGAAACACATCCTATATGATGAAGATTATAGAGTAGCTCACTTGCAAGAGCTAGATTTACTTGATGAAAAATATAGGGTCTCTATCAATAACCTTCAAGCATACCAAAATAGATTTCATGGCCACTATAATGAATGGGTCAAACACAAAGAGTTCGATATTGGTGATCTTGTTCTCAAATAAAACCAAAATAACACCATGAATAAAAATAAGCGAAAGTTAAAACCCAATTGGATAGGTCCATATGTCATTGTTTCTAATTATAGCTCTAGAGCATATATACTTGATACACTAGATGAAGATGAACTCGATGAGTCAATGAACATCATACACCTCAAGTGTTATTTCTCTTAAGAGACTTGAAGTATTGTCAATGAGGATTATTTTTGTTATACCATAATATCATCACCTTTTTTGTATCATACCATATACCATTCTAACATACCTTCCCTATTGACCAACATTATTTTTACCCTCCTTCCCCAACCCTTTGAGATTGGTTCCATTCCATTGGTTATTCAATCACCTTCAATGAAGGGATTTAGATTCAGTTTTGGAAGTTGATCTAGTATTCTAGACGGAGGTAGTATCTTGGACTAGTATGATAGTGGTTTGGTAGTTACATCCTTATTTTATTATTTCATTTCATTATGAGTGCTACTAATTATAATTGCCTATAGGAAAATCAATGTCCCATTTTATACTACTAATTATAATTGCCTTTGGGAAAATTAGTATCATTGACTTATGCCATTTTTCATAATTATAACCACCTATGGGAAAACTAGGAATAACACCTTTATCATGCATTATCGAATCACCTTTCCATTCTTATTTCCATATTGTGCCATCTGCCTAATTTATGAACTTGTTTCTACCTTGTCAAATCCCTCCATTGTAAGGAAGAACTATAGTGACTTGAGGTCCTAATGAGACTATTTAGGTAGTGCTTGATTTATGTTGAGGTCAGCTCAGTCACCCCTTATCCATATTTTCTCCATTTGGTGAGAAATTTAATTTTGAATGCTCTCACCATTTTGTGAGTTGGACCAATTAGTCTCTCATAATTATTGAATGAGTTGAGATGATTATAAAATTCTAAAAACATTTGTAAAAGGCCTTAAAAATCATAAAAATCATGAAAATTAGCTTAGAATCTTCACGTGATATATAAATCCATCAAATTTTTTGGGATGGGCCAAATTGTTTGTTCACTTTATTTCTAAGACCACCTTGGTATTTTTCCTCCCATTTTTGGGAGAACTACATCAGCCTGATGTTTGCACTTATTATGTAGGTAGTACTTAGATACATGGGGTATCTCTGGTTAGCTTGGTTTTACATTCATTTATTTTTTGACCACTTCTTTGCCTTAAGGATCTTATGACTCCTAGCTATTTCATGAGTAACCACTTGTAATTTAGTTTCCCCATCTTTGTTTATCTTAAGCCTTATGCTCTCATTGTTTTATGTGTTCATGTTGTCCACATATTGTATTTAACTTTGATACATGAATGACCACTAAACTTCATATTATGATCTCACCAATTTATGATTATTCTCTAATTCATCTCACACTCTTGCCATTTTGTGAGGCCATTCCCATATTCCTCTATAATATAATCATTTTTTTTATATCATCATTTTTATTCTATCCCATATCCTGGGAGAACTACATTTGGCTTGAAGTTCATATTGGCTATTGCATCCATAGAACTAGTTAGGTAGCGTCAACTTGATTAGTGTATTTTTAGTCAACTCAGATACCCCTTATTTTTCATCTATTCCCTCATTTTGTCTATTTGTTTTTGTAGTCATATAAAATGCAAAAATTGGTAACTTGAGCATGAATAATGACACCTAACCCATATGTCCCTCTTTCTTTCCCTCATGATCCTCATAGGATGTTTTCACTGATTCTTAGTCATCTGTAGCCTTTCAATCTTGATCCTAGCTAAGCTAGGACCCTCTTTTCATGACCAATCCATCCCCTAGGTCCCATCTACCTAGGATAATAACACTAATACCACTCCTATCTGCTTTCGGTGCTATTGTCCAAGATCATTTCTATCCTTAATGGTTAATTTATTTTGATTCTCCATCCTTTTCCTTGTCGACCTAACATGAGAAAATTCAATCCATGACCAATAGATCCTTATAAAATTCCATTCAAAGATCATTTAGAAGGGGTTGGCAAATATTATCAAGCAAGCAAGAATACAAGTGAAACCACTTAGAAAATCTTACCTATTCTTTGCATACAACCATTTAGTACAGTCTTAAGCACATCCTAATCTCTGCATAAATCCATAGCCATCCTCAAGCATATCCAATCTATCATTTCTTCCATTTTCATATCAAAATTGCACCAAACACTTTCAAAGGGAGAACTACATATAGCTTGATCCCTCTTTGGAGTATTGGTATGTAGGCAACATGCTCACACATGGGGTGTGAAGCATGTCCAGTGCATCTTATACACACTAACCCCCATCTTGTTCAAAATTGGTCAAAGCATAATGAAAGATAAGTTTTGAATAAATAATCTACTCTATAGACTTCTATTTTCTAAAACTTCAGAGATAGGGTCCCATAAACCTGTTGAACAAAACCCATAAAGCTTAGATCTTAAAGATAACAACGTCAAATAAGGACTATAGCACCAATTCCACTCCTATCCAATTTTGATGCTCTTGTCTAATAAAAAAATGAAAGTCAAAATCCTATTTGTGATAGTGTCCTAGGATTGCATAATGAATATCAGATCTTGTTTCAGTCAAATCAACATAGTTCAAGCTAAGTATTATTTTCTCCTTATTATTATTTTTAGAAAAGCTCTAATTACAAATAAATTTCTCAAATTAGTATCTTATTTAATACATATTATTTACTAATTTATCAATCCAGACCCTTTAACTAAATTATAAATAATACACCAATATTCATAAAATTGTTAAATCAGTTTCATTATCTCCTACAGCTTAGGGGCAATGTCTATCATCTTATTTGTGTTGTTATTTCCCTATAGCTTAGAGGCAACCTTGTACCAATTGTTCATATGTTTTTATACTTATGTCATTTATATCTAGCTTAGAGTTCACCCTACCACCAAGAGTAACACCTCTATTACACATGCATGAACAATTTGTCTTCTATTTGCACTAATATTGTGATTAACCATTATTTGTGTTTTGTTTGATTTTGTTCTGATTGTTTTGTTCACTTTTTGTTTCTTGGTGTTTTATTTTATTTTTTATTTCTTGGTGTTTTATCTTTTTGTTTGTATGTTTGTTTGTTTTCCTATTTGTTTGCTTTAATTATTGTGCCTTGACTTAGTATACATGCATTCATTGGGTGATTCCTTGCACATTATACTTAAGTCCATATTCATATGTCAACATTGTCATCATGGTTTTTATCATTGATGTATTATTTTCACTTATTTATTGGATCACGTGTCAGTCCTTATGCATATTTTGCCTAAGTTATCATGGTGTTTTATATCATGATGCATACCATCATATGCTATAGCAAAAATTAGCTCGATAAATATTACAAGAAATGATGTTGTGGTACTTATCCTTAGTCACTTGATAAATTATTGATCTATCCAAA
The DNA here is from genome assembly GCA_037957365.1 of Torreya grandis. NCBI lineage: Eukaryota > Viridiplantae > Streptophyta > Pinopsida > Cupressales > Taxaceae > Torreya > Torreya grandis. Next base: position 157,117 of record JARHVA010000416.1, read on the forward strand.
AATTTCCCAAATATAGAGTAATTAAATCATGAAATATTTTTAATCCTTTCTAGTTAGGACGTGCATCTCTATACTAGCAAGTAGCCTGAATTCATCTTTCTCCTCTGTACCGACTTACTCTTACTCCATGAGTATGGATTCAATATGTAATCCCCTTGTCCAATTTTTCATATTGTTCCAACTATAGTGCTAATGATTATAACCACCTTTGAGCAAATAATTGTGTTTCAACCTATTTGGATGTTAATGATTATAACCACCTTTGGGAAAATTGTTATGTTTCAATCTATCTAGAGTTAATGATTATAATTGCCTTTGGGCAAATCATTATCATTCTCTTGCCCTACTAGGGCATGCTTTCATTATGATAATGATTATAACTACCTTTGGGTAAATCATTTTCTCTATTCAACCAACTGATTCATGTTTTCATTTTTCTAATGATTATAACTACCTTTGGGAAGTCATTATCTTTTAGCCTTATTATGATGATGATTAAAATCGCCTTTGGGAAAATCATTCTTTTTATCTTCTCAATTGGGGCATCTCATCATGCCACTAATTCTAACTACCTTTAGGCAAATTATTATTTTCCACCCCACTTTTACTTTTTGGTCCCATCATTTTCCTTCTTTTGAGGGATTGATCACTGATGTTTTTTGCTAACCGCTCCCTTAAAGGGGCTTCTAGGGCTCATCCATCCCCTATTGGGGCATTAGGAATATAGGACCTTTTAATTCTTTGAGAAGATGTTACTGTGCCTATAGATTTTAATGCCTTCCCAAGCAGGGGTAAATTGTATACACCCCATTATAGCCACAACTACCTTCTGACTGATTTCTACTAAACAATGAAAATTAAGCCTAGGAATCAATGAACATTTTAATTTCATCTATGTATCATTAATAAATGCTCTCAATCATTTTGAGGCATCCTTATTTTAGGTATTATACCATATGCAATAATAACCTCTCATGAATTCATCCTCAATCACCTTGTAACATAAGAACTAGTAATTTGACCTATGGCCCCATCAAGTGGGGCACTTGAACAATTCTTAAAAGAGATAAAATGCTAATCAAAATGATTAATCTAATTAACCCAAATTAAATGCTTATCTAAACTAATCATTTTCAATTAATAAATATATAAAAATGGAAATTCTAAAATTCAAAATATCAAGCCTTTTCATCATTGCCTTTTGAGTTGTCAAGCTCTCCCAAAATATCTCAAAATATCTAATTTGATAGCCATGACTAATAATTGAAAATAATAATTACATGACACATTTTTAACTCAACTAAAGTTAATCTCAACTCACCTAGGGTTAATTTGAAGTCATTTCATGTTTAAATTCAACCTTAACTCACCTTTGGTGAGAGTTAACTTTGGAGGCTATAAATACAAGGACTTACCTATTAACTAATAAGACTTTTTAGTGAAATGATATTATGTCAAAATACCTCAAATAATCTCTTTTGGTGTAAAGTTATTACACTCAAATAGGTACAAGAAGCCTTTCAAGTAGTGTTACCATGCCACATTCATAAGCCAACCAACAAAGCCAAGGTGCCAAGGAGAGGTGGAACAAATGGATCTCCATTGATAAATATTTATTGATGCACAAAACTAAGTAAGCCACTTCAACAAGCCATTTTTAAGCCCCAAATAAAGTAAAAGGATGATTTCTTATGTTTTCTTGTTGTGTTTTGTATTGCATGCTTGTTACCTATGCTCTCCCTAGTGTCTAGGCTAGATGTGTTAGTGTTTAGTGTGTTTATTTTGAGTTTATTTTCTTAACTAACACTATACTAATCTCCCCTCTATGTATTCATTATTCACAAAATATTCATAAAGAAGCTACAATCATATTGTCATGCAACATAATATGCAATCTCCAACTTATCTTTATTATTGTAACAATAAGAAAAATACATTTATCCTCACTTTTAGTTATATCATGTATATATAAAATATTTCAATAAGATAAAACTCACCAATGATCTAAACACATATAGGACACATTCCTTATGCTAACTAGTAACAAGTAACCATTCTAATAATGCAGTCATAAAAAGCATATTCAATATAAGCACAATTATAACACAATAGATGATGAATGCAAGGTAATATATAAAGGTTTGTTATTGATAATTAAAAGGAGTTTTACTTATCAATAAGAAAATTAATCTTTAAGATGATATTCATACATTATTATATACTCAACCTAGAATGGTTGATATGTAAATATTAAGTCACCATAAGGAGTGAACATAATACATAGTAACTCAAGATATTATTGATATGAATTAAAAAAACTTAGATTATATTATGCCATTGACCTATAATGATCAACAAATGGTTATGTTTTCCTAAGTCAAGACATAAACCACTGAGGGTATACATGTGTATCTTAAAGTGACATTTTATGAAAAAATAACTAATCACGACAATGAAAATGAAATCACATTGCCAAAAGACTAAATTTGTTATTAACCAAGTACGGACATGAGTTAAAAACATATCATAATAATCAATTGATATGAATGAATCTTAATTACACTATATATCATACATTTACAACTATTAAGTTAAATATGTAAACACCAATATTGGCCTCCAATGACTTCATTATAATGCATAATTTTATACCAAATATTCTTAAAAAAATGAAGCATAATGTGTTTTTCAAGAACATTTGAACATGAAGGAAAACACAGTCCAAAGCTTGCAACAATCCTCAAAATGAATGCACAGTCATCAATGACAAGAAGTCTTCCCAGCAACCAAAAAGCTTAACCATATAATGAGTCCCTAACACCCCAACCATCAATTGAAGAGTTAAATAGATCATACCGTATCAATCCCATGACATAAATATAAATAACCATGATAACTTACAAATGATATCTAATGTTTAGGCCAGGGTTTCAAAAAAAACCAATCATCAAACAACAATAAAAAAGCATAAAACACTAAATACTGCTTAAGAGGTAGATTTTATCAAGGCAAGCATTAATAATATAAAAACCAACTCAAATAAACTAAAAATACACAACCATTGCTTCAATAAGAAATTCCAACTATCAAACACACATATGCATCTTCACAAATCATATGATAAACCACTATATGCATCCTAGGTTTATTATAAACATAAAATTAAATTATATAACTCATCTATATGCCATCCAGGGGTGAGATAAATCATATTTGGCCTCACCCAATAATGTATTTTCATCAACCATAATATTTGTAATAATAACCATTTTATACACATAAAACCAAATGTAAGCATTCAAGAAGAATCCATCTACTTCCAAACCACATTATGCTTTTTATTCAAAGTAAAAATACCACATTTTAACTTTACATATAAAGATAAAATAAAACAACTTACTTATTCCAAAAAGTTACTACAACCTACTGTGTAACTATTCCCTTCCTTTCCCCTCTTTCATTCATTATTTTTTTCTTTTTATTCCAAGCCACACCCCTCTTTTTATTTCCATTCACCAAAATCACATTTAAACTATTCTTGCTTCCACAAGATGGAGTTCTAACTAGAATAATAGTCCAATTCTTCCTATTAATACTATAGCCATGTTTTTGCATAAATTGAGTGTTATACAAAATACTCTTTGCATGAAAACTAACATATTTCAAAAACCTTATTTCCATCCAAACACCAAGCCATTTGAATCCTCAAGATGTATAAAATACATTATATTAACTTTTAGAAACCCTTATCATCGATTATGTAGATCGAAGGTTAAATTTACATGTTAAAATAAAATAAAATAATAACATAATCATTTTCCAACTAAAGTATAAATGACTTTGATTAATACCATCATCACCTAAGTCCAAAGGACTTACAATCTCATGTCATGGCTAAGTATTAGTGACTTACAAATATAATTCCATGGCCACATTTTGAAGGGCCTTCAAAATATTATCGTAGTCCAAATCCTTGTATTTTAATATAAATACTCTAAGATCTTTATAAAATAGTCTATAAGGTCAAGTGACCTTCAACAACTATTTAAAACTTATTTATACCAATTGTTTAACCTTAAAACTAGATTGTTCATAATTCAAGCTCAATCTGAGTCATAATGTCTAATGTTCCTCTTAGTGACCAATGCCATATTAATTTAGTAATAAATAAAATAAAACATTGAAAAATTGCATGAAATAATAATTTGACCACATAAAACAAAAAATTGACTGCACAATACATGGTAAACAAAATATAAGACATGGTCTAATTAGAAGAATCATACAAGAAGGTAGTAGAGTACAAGATGCGTATGCCATTTATAATTTATCATATTTATATAACTATATACCTTATGCTTGAAGTATCACAAGGTATTTCACTTTCTAACCTAGCTCATACTGAGGAAACACCTGTAATCATGCAAAATAAAATCAACAATATTTTAAAAAAATATCTCAGAATAAATTAATTACAGTAACTAAATTTGATAAAATAATATGTCTAAATGAATATAATGTAAATGGAAAACTGATGAAACAATCCCAAAGCCATTAATTTATTAGAATAAAGCGCAAATAATAATAACACTGATATTAGATTTGGGTGGTCATGACATCTACCTCCCTTAAAAGAAGGCACCGTATCCAAGGACTAAAATAAATGAGGATAATGTTGTTAGAATACATTTTCATCTTCCTAGGTAGCACTTTTCTCACCCATATGATTCCAATAAATCAATACTTGCTATAAATTTCTATTTTGTAGACTAGTGATACACTATGCCAAAAACTTGATGGGTTCAAACAAAATCATTTCTTCATCCACCATTTAGAGATTACTTAGGTCTAAAATATGAGATGGATTAGAAACATATTTTATTATCAATGCAACATGAAAAAAATCATGTGTTCTAGATAAAGAAGGAATAAGAGCTAGACAATAAGCCACTAGACTGATATTCTCCACTATGTTTAAAGAACTAACAAAGTGTGGAGATAGTTTGGATGCTTTACCAAAATTAATGAAGATTTTTTGAGGACTTACCCTCAATAACACTTTGTTTGATACTTAAAATTCACTAGGCAACCTTTTTAGATCAACATACCTCTTTTATCGATCAGAGACAACCTTTAACCTTTAGTGAATGATAGCCATTTGTTCATCAAAATATTACAAGATTTTTGGGCTTGAAAACACTCATTTTTACATACTTTCCCAACCCAATGATGTCCTACACTTTCACCCATACGATGCTTCAAATGGCACCATATTAATGACAAAATGATAATTATTGCTATAGGAAAGTTCTACTAAGTGGAGGTAGTATTCCCACTTGTACTGTTGATTCATCACATACATTCTCAGCATGTCTTTAATAATAATGTTCAACCACTCAATTTATCCATTTTTTTAGGATGATATGCTAAACTAAACTTTAGTTTGGTGTCAAATGCATTCATCAAAGTTTGTCAAAATCTAGAAGTGAAAAACTTATCTCTATTGGAGATAATCACTTCTGGTACACAATGAAGGCAAACAATCTCCTTCATGAATATTTTTGAAATAATGGTAGCATCATCCATAACATTACCTACTATGAAATGAGTAAAGTTTGTTAATTTATCGATTACAACTAGGATTATATCATGTCTACCCTAGGATTTAGGTAGTCTCAAGATAAAATACAATGCCATTACAACCTATTTCCTTTCCAGAATTTCATGAGGCTATAATAGTCCCCCTGGAGGGCAATGTTTAGATTTAACACATTGACATTACAAATATTTGGCCACAAAAATAGCCATGTCTTTCTTCAATCTAGGCCAAATATGCAACTTTTATAGTTCATGTGTCATTTTAATGACACCTGGATGAGAAAAATGAGGTTCCACATGCATTTCACTAAAAATTTGTTTCCTCAAATTCCCAAAATCAAGAACATAAATTCTACCTTTATGTCTCAAAATACCATTCAGATCCATTGAAAAATCAATAAAATAATATTTTTAAAACTTTTATTTGATAAATCAAAGCATATTTTTAGACATTCAAGATTTGATTTCTACTGTAACAACACATAATTTATAAAATTTAACTTCAAAATCAAGATAGTAACAATGTAATTCCTCATACTTAGAGAATCAACCACTCAATTTTATTTTCCCTTTACATAGTCAATATTGAGTATCAAAATTACAAATAAATTCTAACCACCTTCTTGGTCTTGTATTCAACTCATCTTGAGAAAATAAATGCACAATACTTATATGTTCAAAATTTCTTTTAAAATGCTTCCAAATCAACAAATGATTCCATTTCTTGAGTGAATGGATCATAACAACTAGCTCAAGATCATGAGTTAGATAGTTTTGTTCATGTACTTTCAACTTTTGAGACTCATAAGCAATTACTTAGCCATCTCAAGTCAAAATAACACTAATACCTACTTTGAAATATTCAACACATGATTTAAAACTTTCATTTAGGTCTAGAATGACCAAGATAGGGGTTGAAGTTAATATTTATTTCAGTCTTTGGAAATCTACTTCACATTTTGGAGACCACTCAAATTTCTTTCCCTTATTTTGTAAGGAAGTAATAAGATTAACAATCCTTCAAGAATATTATACAAATCTGTGGTAATAACTAACCAACCCCATGAAGCTACATACTTCATGCATTTTTTTTTAGAGTTAGCCATTCATTAATGGTTGAAATATTTGTAGAATCTATTGCAAGGCCATTTTTGGAAATCACATGACCTAAGTATTGAATTTTAGTTTGATAAAAATCATTCAAATAATTTAACAAATAACTTAGGATTTCTTAACCTTTGTAATACCATCCTTAAGTTTTATTTATATTCCTGTTCATTCTTTGAGTAGATTAGAATGTCATCCAAAAAAAATAACACAAATTAGTCAAGAAAATCTCTAAAAACACTATTCATCACATTCATGAAGTAGATGGTGTATTTTTTAGGGCATAACTATAAACTCATAATGTCCATACCCTTTTATAAAAGCAATTTTATGAACATCCTCTTCTTTAATATAAGGTGATACCCCAAATGAAGATCTATGTTATAAAATATAACTGTTCCTCTCATTTGATCGAAGTGATCATCAATTCGATGGATAAGATACTTGTTATTAATGGTGACCTTATTCAACATAGGTATTCAACAAAAAGTTTGAGAGTACCATCCTTATTCTTAATAAATATCAACATAGGTCCCCAAGATGACACACTAAGTCGAATCCAACATTTATCCATCAACACTTACAATTGAATATTAAGCTCTCTTAAATATATTACATTCATCTGATAAGGGGCTTTGGATGTAGGTGAAAATCTAGGCAAGATGTCAATTGAAAAATCAAATTATCTTTTAAGAGGTAATCCTTGTAAGTCTTCAGCAAATAGATCCAAAAATTCTTCTAAGACATGATAGTATTGAAGGATTGATCCCTTTTATTCAAAAACTTCATTTATCTTGATAAAATAGAGCTTTTACCCTTTTCTTAATTCTGTTTTTAGTTTTAAGGATGAAAGAATCTTTTTGGCTGAATTGTTAATGATACCTTGGATTACTACATATTTACCAACTTCATCAAGACATTGGATAGTTTTATTAAAGTAATCAAGCTTCATTTGATGTTGCTATAATAAATCCATGCCTAAAATTAGGTCATAATATCCTACTGATGTAAGGAACATGTTTACATGAGTCTTAAAAAATCTTAGATCAAGTTCAAATTGTTGTAGAAAAAATCCTAGATCAAGTTTAGCTTGTTCTAGACATTAAAAAATATCCACTCTTTTCTCAGTGTCAAAATCTACCTCCCATCATTTTATAAGTCTATAGGGTTTATTTTTACATTTAAAATCACTTGAAGGAGAAATAAAAATATTATTATCTCCTGAATCAATTAAAATTGTGAAAAAAAACTAAAAATTATACCTCAAGTTTGAATTAGAGTGGATTTAAGATCTGCATTTCTATTTTATACAATATAAAATCTATGATTTGAGGCTTGATTAACTCAAATCCAAGGGTAATCCTTGTGGTAATGGTTGTCACTGCATTCCCATCACATCAATTTTTTTAGGAGGCATAAAGACAATATTAGCCCCTATGATAGGGCTACAAAAGTTATCTTGATATTGGTTACTATTTTTATTACTCTTTATTACAAAGGGCTATGATTAGAACCTTTGCTATTATTCTAATTTTTTTTTACAACGCTGTTAATCTTGCCAAATTTTTTTTGATCATTTTATTGAAATTTTTACATATAGAAGGGATTGGTGATTTAGATTTAACTGATAACCTACTATTACAATAATTTTGTCTTACCTTCTGGTGAGATTTTTTTTTTTAGCATGATGTGCTAATTCTAGGATAATAACCAAAGTACATGGGTTATTCATGTTCACCTCATGCATAAGTAATTCACTCAAGCCTAACTTGAAATTAGTAACTTTAGTTTCCTCATCTTGCATGTAGTTCACATGATGTAGGAGATCAAGAAACTTGTTTTCATATAATTAAAAAAACATTGCTCCCTATTTCAACAACTAGAATTTTTTAATTTTTGATCTTAGATATTAGTCAATTATATTTGTCTAAAATTCTTCTCAAAATTTTCCCATGAGAGAGTCATGGAATCATACCCATTAAAAGCATATAGATGATTCTACCACAAAACAAAATATTTCTGCAAGTTAATCAACCATGCCTCAGTGGCATCCTAAATATATCCACCAGAGAATGTAGGAGAGGAATATTTTTGAGATCCTTAATGAAAATATCCAAAACATCTTTTTACCTTGGATTCACATCTCGAGGTTCTTCTTCCTCCTCACCTTTCTATAGATTTTCTAGGTGGGTGAACTTTAATCTTACTCTTCCATTTAAACTTGAATGTTATGGAGTGCACCCAAAATGTCATTAAAAACAACATTAGGACCATCAAGGATACCACTAATAGAGTTTTCATGATACTCATAATTATTTTTATTATGATCAACATTATCATCAATGATTGCATGCTCATTCTGATCATGACTATTAACTAGATCACTTCTAGCATTCCTGACTTCCCTATTGGCTTTAGTTATCACCATCCTAAGACACGTTAAACATAAATTCAATTAATAATTCCCAAATTTCCCTAAGGTTGAATGAAGATATGATACCACATGTCAAAATCCTCAAAATTCAACCAATAAAAAAACTTGACTTCCATGGTTATGAAGATCAAATTCCAAAAATATGCCAATTAACTAGGAATGTTGACTATGATCTATTTGTTAAACATGTCTTAATGAAAGGAAAATATATTATAAGTATGAGTGCATATACACACAATAAAAAAATGGTTCCAAGTGTACACCACACTCTTATGATATTTCCTTCAAGACAAGTCAAACCTAAAAGATTTCTTGAAAACCTTTAATGAGATCATTACCCAGTCATTACTTTAAATCTAACAAGGAAACTATGATGTCCATCCTTAAGAGTTTTTTTACAAAAATATTAAATATCAATGTTTGTTTGTCTATAAAATAATCATTATACCATGGTATTTTATAGTACTGAAGATAAGGAACATACTATTTTATGATACATTATATTCAGATGAAAGTTAATTCTCATAATCACTATGAATTTGAAAAGGTTTGAATTATTAATCAAGGTAACATTCTTCTCATAAAAACTAGGTAAATTCCAATTAGTGATGCCACATAACCACATCATCAAAAAGGACAAATATAAAATTATTCAAATTTTGAACTCCATGTTAGGGTGTTTCACATAGAAGCAACTTTATCCTTTATGAAGATCACTAGATGAGTCTACCTTGAGTATTTTCCTGAGGTCTAAAATCTAAGGTAGATCTAACCTTCACATGCAACTCATCATTCATTATTATACCTAAACTAGATTAACAACTTTATCATACTACAATTAAATTGAGAAGGGTTATTAATGGTTATAAGACATGTTCTAATACATTCAAAGTAAGTAGTCGTGAATTGATTTGCACATGACTACCAAGCCACTAAATAGGGTGGTACTACATAACTAAAACTATTCTATTTATATGTGGATTTACACTCTTGAAACAAAAAATCCTTTATTGATTCAATTGTAACCTTCAATATGCACCAATTGCTAACTTATAGACATATCAACAGATCTAAGCTTAAATTTCTATTTATGAAAATGCTACAACTATTACTAACATGTTACAACTAATAATTTCACATAGAAATTACTATATAATAATTTTAATGATTGAAATGACTTTAAAAAAACACAACATTTTTAGTAATACTAAGAATTTATTTATATCATAAAATAAAAATACCTTTCTTTTCTGTTAAGCAATATAACCAAACATGTGTCTTCACAAACAAGAAACAAAGAAGACCACTCAGAATTAATATGCAGTCAGGTTTTGAATTCAAAATAAGAGAAACCATAATGACTACAATCATTTTATCAAAAATATAATCATGAACATACACATTGACTTGATCCCAGAAACCTAAGTAGGAAAATAAATTGATATCTACAAGAAACTACAACTATACACATTTACTCAAAAAAAGATAAATATCTAAGAGAAGCTACATCTGAGTAAAGTCACAACTAAGATGAATGACACTTAAACAAGTTAAATTTAGTAATAGGAGTAAATTACTAAAACCACACATATTTAAACTACCATCACAAATAAGTGACAAATTTATAAATAAGCTACAATCATATTTTCATACAACATAATATGCAATCTCCAACATATATATTTTAATGCAACAATAAGAAAACTAAAACAATCCTCACTTTTAGTTATACCCTACATATATATATATATATATATATATATATATATATATATATATATATATATATATATATATATATATATATATATATATATAATTTTACATAAGATATAGCTCACCAACGAGCTAAACACATATATGACAAGTTCCTTATGCTATCTGGTAACAAGTAACCATTCCAATAATGCAGTTATAAAGATCATATTCAAGATAAACATAATAATAATGTACTAGATGATGAATGTAAGGTGATATATAAGGGTTTGTTATTTATAAGTAAAATTAGTTTTACTTATCAATAAAAAACTTAATATTTGAAAAGATATTATTACATTATTGTATACTCAACCTAGAATGGTTAATATGCAAATATTATGTCACCACAAGGACTGAAAATAATGCATATTAGCTCAAGATATTAATAATATGAAACAAATAAGACTTAGATTATATTCTATCATTGACATATAAAATACAAAAAATGATTATGTTTGCCTAAGTAAAGACATAAACAACTGAGGGTATGCCTATGTATCTTAAAGTGACATTTTATGCAAAAAAAACCAACCACAACAAAGAAAATCAACTCATATTACTTAATGATTAAATTAATTATTAACCAAATAAGGACACGAGTTAAAAATATATCATAATAATAGATTGATATGAATGAATCTCAATTAAACTATGTAACATATATTTATAAATATTAAGTTAAATATGTCAACACCTATAGTGGCCTCTAAAAACTTCCATTACAATGCATAAATTTATACCAAAGATTCTTAACAACCTGAGACATAATGAGTTCTACAAGATCATTTGAACATGAATGAAAACACAACCCAAAGTTTGTTGGAGCCCTCAAAATGAGTACACATTCGTCAATCAAAAGAAGTATTCACAGCATCAAAATTATCCCAACCATATAGTGAGTCCCTACCCACCCCAACCATCATTTTAAGAGTGGAATAGGTCATCCCACATCAAAAACATGACATAAAGGTAAATAACTATGATCACTTATGAATGAGATATAGGGTTTCGGGTTTCACAAAAAAATAACCAATCACCAAACAACAACCCAAAATCATAAAACACAGTTTCATAAAAAAATAACCAATCTCCAAATAACAAACCAAAAGCATAAACCACTCAATAATGCCTTATAGGTAGCTTTCAACAAGGTAATCATTACTAATACAAAAACCAACTCAAATAAACCAACAATACATAGCTGTTAATTCAACAAGTAATACCAACAAGCAAACACACATGTAAAGCTTCACAAATCATATTAGAAATTACGACACATAGTTCAAGTTTATGTTTTCATAGAAAGTGAGTGCTGTCATGAAAAACCCTAAACATGAATTCTAATATAGTTCAAAACCCTCATCGCCATCCAAACACCAATCCATTTGAATGCACAACATACATCGAATTAATTTTATTTCCTTTTAGAAACTTTAATCATCAATTAGGTATATCAAAGGTCAACTTTACATGCTATAACATAATCATATTCTATCCAAAGTTCAAATGAATTTGATTACTTGCATCACGACCTAAGTCCAAATTACTTACAATCTCATGCCATAGTTAAATCTTAGTGACTTAAAAATATAATGCCATGGCCATGTTTTATATGGCATTCAAAATATTTCCATAGTCTAAATCCTTGGACTTCAATATAAATACTCCAAGATCCTCATAAAGTAGTCTACAGGTCCAACTGACCTTCAATAACCATTTAAAACTTATTTTTGCCAACAGTTTAACCTTGAAACTAGATTCATCATACTTTAGGCTCAGTCTAAGTTAGAACATCCAATGTTCCTCTCATCAACCAATGCTATATTTCTTTAGTAATAAACATAATAAAACATACAAACACTACATATAATAATTATTCAATTGCATAAAGCAAACAATTAACTACACAATGCATGGTGAATAAAATACAAGATGGATTCTAACCAAAAGAATCATACAAATATGCAATAGGGTATAATATGTGGATCTCATTTGTACTTTATCATACTTATATACCTATATACCTTATGATCGAAGCTAAATGAGGTATTTCACTTTATAACCTAGCATATATTGAGGTAACACCTGCAATCATGTAAAACAACATCAATAGTACCTATACAACATATCTCAAAATAAATCAATTAAAATAATTAAATTTAATAAAATAAAATGTTTGAAACAATATAATTTAAATGGAAAACTGATGCAACTATCCTAGAGTCATTAATTTATTTGAATAATGTTCAAATAATAATACTGATAGTATCAGATCTGGGTGGTCATGACAATAATGTATGCTTAATATTATATTTTTCACAAACTTTTTAACCATATTATTCTTAAAAGATGATCCTCATTAGTAATGACTAAAGATAGTAGGTAATGTGTCATGAGAAATTTGAAAATATCTTCACCTATGGTGGTTTCTAATGGTGCAACTTCACCTAATTTATAAAATATTTAGTTTTTGTAATGATATACCTATGACATTTTGCCAGCTCTAATAACAATGTCAAGATAGGAAATAAATAACTAAAATTCCTCCTTAAACAAACATAGTGAAATCCTAAACAATAGAAAATACCAATATGAATGTTTTTGATTGGCTTGAAAATGAAATTAAAACATGTAGGAAGAATGGAGAGAAACATAAATAATTAAGCCTAAGATTTGATACCAATGTCAGGCTAGGAATGGATGATAAATAAATATCATGAATTTGGTGTAACCAAAGTTATTGCATTAATGAATTAAGAGAGATTAAAATATTTATAGCCAAACATGTGACTATTCATTTCATATTCCAAGAAGACTATTTAGCTTCCTACATAGACTATCTATCTACCACTACAAGATAAAATATCTCCTATAGTTAATCCTATGATTAACAATATTATATACAATAATATTACATTTCAAATATGGATGGTTAATCTTTCTAACTAAATGAAATCCCCATATGGAAAATGGCCATGGCGATACTATGGATTACAACTCTTGAGATGGAACATGAGTAAAGTTACTAAGGATTTAGAATTTATCACATATATTTGCATATTCATGAAAATAATCTTCATCATGTTCTAATAATAACTCATTCTAAATAATTTCTATGACTTAATTTTTCTACTAAACGGTCCACCACACTCCCTATCATGAACTTCATGTAATGTAAGTCTAGCTTCTTTGTGTCCAAGGCATCATCAATTATTTCCCATCAAAGTATCTATTGAAAAGTGTATCTCCAATTATTATATATCTAAGTGTATCTCTTATGTAACTTAATTATATCATTTATTATAAAGTCTATAAGAACTATTTATTTAGAATTATCGTTACCTCTTTCTAGTGCCAATATCTCTAAATAATCCAAAATTTCCATCTCAATAGTAGGTTGTGTCAATGTATTGATAGTTTTAAATTGAGGAAGATTAGGAGGAACTATTGCATGCTTTTACCTATCCCTATTTTTCATGGTATGGTTCAATGCATACTAAGTCATCATACATTAAGGTAACATGACATAAACATGGAACACTATCACAATTGCATGCAACCCTAACATGTCTTGGAAAATGTTATAACAGTCTATGATATACCATTAGAAACATAAGCTTGAATATTAATTATAATAATGTGTAAAATAATAACAACATAATACACAAAAATATAGACATGTTAGTAATATTCCATATAGATGCAAACATTGTAAATTATACCATAATGAAACCACATCTAAGAATGCCTATGTCTATAAAAATAGCTAAAAGTACACATATAAACACAAGATTTAAAATAATGTCTAAAATAAATGGTAATCTAAAAAAAATATGATTCTAAGAAAAACCTAATTAAGAGTCAAGTGATAAAGTAACTGTTGACCAAATTTTACCTTAGTACAATTTGTTCAACCATTTTCATGGAGAGCCAAATAACAGTTGCAAGAACAAGTCATTTTAGAGGTCTAAAATTGCATGTCAAGGAGGCTAAAGTGTTTTGGCTCCATTGCAATGTATGTCAGGTTCTCCACAAGTCAAGTCTTAGCCCCTCATAAACTTGAGTTACTCCTCAAGACCAACTCAGGTTCTCTAAATGACTCGACTTATAAAAATTTCAAGAGTAGAAGTAATCTGGGTTTATGAACCTGAATTACTCCTAATGCTTTGTGGGTTTTCAATGATGCATGACTTCAGGTTTTCCAAGGAGCAAGTCTTAAATTACTTTATAAGTAGCGAGCAATGAGAGGTCTAAAGTGAGTAAGTAATAGGGCTTAGAAAACCTGAAATGGTCTTAATAATGCCTCTCATAAGCGGCCCTTCAAAACTTTTTCAAATGGCCTTTCTTGCCTTGTTCCCCCTAAGTGTCCCTTTATAAAATTTTGAAGGGCACTTTGTTTTCCCAAGTTTCCCTTCAAATTTTTTTAAAGGGCACTTTTATTTCTAAATGATCCTTCGAAAAATTTCTGAAGGGAACTTTTCTTCCCAAGTGTCCCTTCAGACTTTTCTGAAGGCCACTTTGTTGTTCAAATGACCCTTCAAAAAAGTTTTTAAGGGAAATTTTCTTCCCAAGTGCCCCTTCACACTTTTTTGAAGGGCACTTTATTGTCTAAGTGACCCTTCAAAAAAGTTTTGAAGGACACTTTTATTCCCAAGTGACCCTTCAAACTTTTTTGAAGGGTACATTGTCTTTGGAAATGCCCTTTAGAAAAGTTTTAAAGGGCCATTTGCTTTGGAAACGCCCTTTGGAATTTTTTGAAGGGACCCTGTGCCTTCCTCAAGTGTCTTTCAAAACTTTTTTGAAGGACACTTTCCCAAGTGTCCTTCAGGAAAAAATCTTGAAGGAACTAGCCACTGCCTTTCGAGTAAAATCCCTAAAAGAATTCCTTATAACAAATTGTCTAAAGGAATTAATTTGAGAAAATTACTTGGAACATAAACCCGACCTGATGGATCCCCATGATGTGCCACAAGACATCAAGTTTAATACAACCCACTAGCCATTGGGATTCAAAGACATGATGTGCTTCAGGATGTCAAGTTTAATACAACCAACTAGCCATTGACATTCAAAGATGATGTGCCACAAGATGTCAAGTTCATGCCTAAAATCTTCAAGCAAGGAGTAAAGCCATTCAGAGAACCCGATAGGGTCTTAAACAAAGCAAAATTAGGTTTTAAAAAGAGATTTGCTTATGACTTTTATAAGCAAAATCAATCAAAAAAACTTGAAAGGGTAGAGATAGTGCAAATCAAGTTTTCAAATAAGCTTTGCTTATGACTTTTACAAGTAGAAGAAATCAAAGAACCCAAAGAGGAAAGTAAGAAGTAAAGTCATTTAGAAAACCTGAATGGGTATGCAGTGCAAAACATAAAAGCTTTCAAGTAGAATCTAAGGTTCACAACAGTGATCTAAGCCATTTATTAAGGAGGGTCATCTCACCATTTATTTTATAGTGATCCTAGTCATTTCAAAAGGGCAAATCAAAGAGAAGGACAAACTCCAATTGAATGAGAGAATAACTGGAATCAATTTCACTAGGATGGTAACTATAAACCATTTTGGAGGCATCTATTTTGGTGCCTAAGAGCTTTCTCTTCTCTCCCTATTTTTCTATAAATAGGACCCTTGGGATCTTGTTTTATCATTGACAGATAGTACGGTGAAGCCCTATTGGATTGTTTTACCTTTTTCTTACCTTTGAGCAAAGAAGCATAAGTCTATTTTCTTTCTAAGTTATAGACATTTGCCTAGGCATTCAAGAGACACAGAGTGACCAAAAGTGATGTTTTATCCTTCTATTCTTTGTCCTTCATGTTTTTTAGCAAAGATTTGATCTAATAGGTCATGTAGAGTGCATTCTAGCTGTATGAGATTTTGCACATGTGTAACCCTTTTTTTGGAATATACAGGTTTCCTTTTCTAGTTATTTACCTTATGTGATCTCAATCATTTTATCTCTACATTAAAATACTTATGTTGAAATATTTTAGAGCTTGAGTTATAGACTATATTTTACTATATTGTGCATAAGTATAGGGCATATATGTGGATACTAATTCTTGGTGTATCACCATCTTAGACTAGGCTTTTCATTTATGCAAACTTATGACTCTTTTCACTCATACAAACTGGTTCAACAATTTTATTGCATAAAAAGCTAATACAAGGAGCTAGCCATTTCAACCTAGAGGTTCATTTCCACTTATAGGCACACCCACAAGCCTGAAAATGTCCCAATATTGACCAAATATGGAGGAGGCCTAAACAACCCTCTTCTAGGGTGCAAGATTTGGAGACAATAGTAACCTCTAGAAAAATTAGATTAATTCAAATGTAATGCTATGTGAAACAAGTTCTAATCTGAGGGAGGAAATACATCATGTAGACAAAACGTATCACACAAGGGGTTGGAATCAACCACAAAAAAAATTAGGTGTAAGGAGAAGTAAACATAAAATAACATAAGCCATAAAAAGTTTAAATCTATCACCAAAGAGATCTAGCCCTAGAAAGATACAAAACATGCAAGAGAATGTAGGTTCACCAAAATGTTTTATGAAAAATTATTTTTACATCAAAATGCAATACATCTATCCACATAAACCTAATCATATATAAATAGTCAAAATTACATCTAATTTTTATTTCAAACCCAATGTAGTAATGAAAAAGAGAGGGGTTTTAGAAGAATATATGATTTCATGCAAAACATGGAAATAATCACCACATGTAGACAATACAGAACATGTCTAAAAACAAGATGAAGTGAACCCAAATAGATTGAGATGATCAAATATTTGTCCCCTAAACCTATAGAAATGTCTTTGGAATTGTAAGGCCATTCCAAGATACATATTTTGATTTTGGTCTAAATTCAAGGATTTGGTCCTTGAACAAAAACCAAATGACCCTTTTTACTTGGAAATATCAGGTAAATAAACTACAAACATAGGTGAAGGTATAATTTCTAATAATACCTTTGACATGGATGGTATATTGAGGTTTCAAGGTAGGATTTATGTACCTATAATTAATAATTTGAGATGGAATGTGTTGGATCAAGTGTAAAATGCACCCTATTATGTACATCTAGGAGTGATAAAAATGACTCATGAGATGAAATTGTACTTTTATTGGCATAAGATGAAAAATGATGTCACTAATTTCATGGAAAAATCCTTAGAATGTCAGTGAGTAAAGGATGCATATTTCTACCTCAGAAGCAAACTTTACCTACATGGTGTACCAACTTCTAAATCGGTTGTGGTGTCCATGGAATTGATTTACAGATTACCTAAGTCTTGAAACTACCATGACACAATTCTAGTTTTGGTTGTAAAATTTATGAAGGTAACTCACTTTATACCTATAAATTTGATGGATAATGCACCCAATCTCATGGAAATATTTATCTATGAGATCATAAGACTCTATGGGATAGTTAAAGTGATCATTTTAGATAGAGATAAACTGGTCACAGCCTCATTTTTATATAATTTTATTACTACTTTTGGCACTATGTTAAAATTTAGTTTAACATATCACCCATCGGAAAATGCAAAGATTGGATGGATCTAAGTGGTTAAGGACATGGTGTGCACATAAGCAATGCATCAACCCACTAAGTGGGAAGAATATATTTAATTGGTTGAGTTTTCCTATAATAACACATACCGTTATTTTCTAAAGATAACACCTTTTGAGACCTTTTATGGTAGAAAATGCAGAACTCCACTCAGATGAGATAAATTGGACAATAGAGTCACTCCTCAACCTCAAGTTTTGCATGCATATGGCACACATGAAAATTATAAGATAAAAGTTTAAGGATGCTTTGGATCGGTGAAAAAGATATGCTAATTTAAAATGCACTGAAAAATAATTTAGGCGGGCAATTATTTTTATAGGTTTCATCCTGACAAGAGATCTATTATGTTTGGAAAGGTAGCCAAACTATCCCCTAATTTTTTTGGGCCTCTTGATGTGATTGAAAGAATTAATCTAATTTTGTATTGGATGACACTTCCTCCTTTTTCAAAGATTTATGATGTTTTCTATATCTCTATAATAAGGAAGTATATTTTTGATGTTTCATATATAATTGATTGACATATTTTATAGGAGGAAGATAGAGGAATTATTCAACATCACCCAATGTAAGGGTTGGATTGATGCATCATTAAGTGGTAGAAAAGTGATATCCAACAAGTACTAATCTATTGGGATCAAATGGGCAAGAGAAGCACTACGTGATATAATTAAAATGTAATGCATAACACTTACCCTAACTTGTTTGAATAAATCACCAGGTTAGTGATAATTTATGGGGAGGTGGGTGGGGGGGGGGGCAGATATCATAACCCCAAATTTGGTTCATGACCTTGAACTCTAAAATGAATAGGTTAAGTAGTTATTAAATATCTAGATTATATTTTTTCCATGATAACAAGTGATAATTTATTATTACTTTATTTGACACTAATATGTTCAACATATTTACATTAATTTTTTCATATGTTGGTTATGATTTATTTTTGTATTCCACTATGGTTATTTATTGATCATCACATTTTTAACAATACTATGATGTTTTATATAATCCACATGCTACTGATAGAATTCTATGTTATTAGGGCATGCAAATTGATGTCATGAAGTTATATTTTTACCCAATATAGAACCAAGATGTATAATGCTACATATATCTTGTTAGTAAAATAATTATGTAAGCATTTAATGTTATTCCTTTCATTGATTTTTATTTCCATTTGAACTTGCTTAGTTGTTATGAGACATTAAACTCATTATGTTAATAACACAAATAAACAAATGGTAATGTGTTATCAAAATATGATGATATATGAATTAGTATTTCTCAAGTCAAATTGACACCCATACGAGCACTAGTATTCAATCACTTGTACCAATTTCATATTTGTGGACTTAGCACTTACATAATTATGCATTGGATTATGGGTTTTATGATAAGTTACAACACTTTCATTATTTTATAAACCCTTATGGATAGAACATGGGATAATAACACAATAATGGATTTCCAACAACTAGTACTACATCAAGCCATTTAATATGGAGTTAAAATGGAAAAGTGGTGGGTTAAGTTTGACTAACAAATTCTTTATTTATTATTTTTATCTTTGGTGGCTAAGCCACTTGACATGTTTGGAAGTTCTCAGTTGGTTTATAAATGGGGACCACCCCCCATTTGAAATTTTTTAATCCCTAACTTGGCTTGGGGAAACTTTTGAAGGTGATGTTAGTCACATAAGGCTTAGACTTGACCCATTATATATTCAAGTTTATATTGTTTTAAAGTTTAAAGGGACAAATGATTTTTTGGTTTGCATCAACTCAAGTCAAAGGTAGGTTAGAATTTGGTTAGAGTTTTGAGAGAAAATGAGTTTATTTTAAATCATTTGATCCATCCTTTCTTGTAGAGGCTGACTCTCTATGTCCAAGACTTGTCAAAATTTGGTCAAGCAAACCATACAATAATCAACGGCGATATTAGGCAAAGAATTATCATGATACTAGAGGCATGGATTTGATGGAATCATGAAAAACCAATTAAAAAATATATTTATATGTAGTAAAATAAATTGAGGAAGTTATTTTCAATCATTTTATGGGGTTTTTAGTTATTCTCTATTTGACTGGTTGAGTAAAAACAACACATTTATATCATGCATTTAATCTATGAATAATTTAGTTTTTTATTAGTATTTGACTGTCTCTCACTTTTTTATTTTATCTGGTTGTTGCATTCCATGATGGAAGGGAAACTTAAATTACCAAGAGGCTTATAAGGTGGCCTTCATGGATGTTTGGTGGGATTTTTAGTGGTGGAAAGAATTTAAATCTAAGGAGGTTTTGAAGAAATTTTGTGTGGATGTAATTTTCATGGTATGTCTTAAAGGAATCAACCTTATGGATTATTACAGCTTGCATAACCATGCAAGGTCTTGGATCTTCCTATCTTTACTTATTTTGGTACTTTCACCCCTCTTATATGAATGTTGAGTTTGAGCCTCCCTTGATAACGTGGTTGGATTTCATGCTGAAAATGATGACAAGTTTGAAGAGCATGCTATAATTCAGGTCTACATTTTGTTATTTGTTGTGTTTATTAAAAATAATTAAATATGTTTACTAAATCATGCCTAGGCATAGGATATTATGCATAAATTCTTTTAAAATGAGTTTGAACCCATGATTATCCTCTTTCAAAACTCAACTATTGGATTATAATGGGTGTTAGTGATTTTATTTGATGGTATTATATTGATATGTGGGTACACAACTCTATGCCGACGTAATAACACAAGCATATAGGTGTATACACACCTGGGCATGATAATGGTTATTAATGGAATAAATATGGTCATAACATGAGTTTTAAGTATTGGTATTATATGTTTTTTCCCCTTTTTGATATGATCTTATTTTTGGTTATTCTGGTTATGAATATTCTTGCATAATAACTTGACAAGAGTATTTACTTTATTTAATGAAGGAGTACTAGTTGAAATAACATGCACAAATTTTCATTTCTTGTTTTAACTTATTGATTAAAATGTATGGAAATATTAAATCTACTACTAGATGTACTCTAATTTTAAAACTATTTTTAAAACACACTTTATTTTCATCTTCTTTTGATGAAATGGTTTGAGAAGGAAGTATCAATGGATAAGTATTTAATTGGTGGTTTGATAAAGCATTGAAATGGGAACTCACTATGTATTTCTAAGAAAATAAGAAGGGGCATAAACCTAAAACAGGTCTTATCTATTTTTAGAATGTTTCCATCATTCAGAGATTAAGTTGACTTGGAAGTTAAATAAATTGTTTATAAGAATAGATAGTAAGTTGTGTTTATTTGAATATTTTAAACACACACACACACACACACACAAATATATATATATATATATATATATATATATATATATATATATATATATATATATATATATATATATATATATTGCTTATTTTCATAACATAAAATTGTATTTACATTCACTTAGATCACTTCTTCTATACTTAATATATATTATGATATTAAATGCTATGGTAAATTTAGTTTGAACTTGAGGAAAGAGTATGAGGCTTCATTCCTTTTGTTATGGGTCAAATGGATCACAAATTTTGATGAAACTACAAAAAGTCCTCATGTAGATGAACAATCGATGTATTCTTGTCAATGTTGATGAAGTGATTAATGTGAAACACAAGAGATGATTTATCTTGACTTAACACTTTTTTTATTTGATCCTTAAGAAAATTCCATAGAAATACATAGGGCCATGATCCCATGTCAAGTGGGTATATATGGTAGCTAATTTCATGGGTGTGTACACAAAATAGTTATTTGGTGGGTGCTCTAATGACTTATGTGGGGTATTTGATGACCTAATTGTGAATTAATCATTGACCCTATTGATTGCTTATGATGTATGATAGAATGTTATTCACTTATATAAGATTTTTGTGAAAAAGGAAATTGTAAAAGTTTGAACTAACACTTGTGCTATAACATCTATACCTATGGACCTACAATTTAATTAATGTTTGTTGATTAAAGAATGTTTGGTACAAACATATATTTGTCTTGTATTTTAAAATATAAGGGTAATGGACCCAGACTATTGGTTATTCATACTATATGATATTTGACATGTTGAATATAAATAGTTATGGAATTATTTTCTTAAAACTCATTATTTTTATGTATGTGAGACTTGACTTACACAATGAATGTTTCCGGATAGTGAAGTTAACAAATTTGCATGAGGTTGTAATTAGTAAATCTTGATTGCATGGATTTAAAGTTATTCCTAATTATATAATTAAGTGGAATATATGTCTAACTGATTAAATTTAAATAATAAATTCCAAAGCAAAGAAAACAAGTGAATGAGCAAGGCATTAATAAATTCTAAGAATATGACTAAGGTGTTGTGTTAGTAACGAAAACCCATTACTTGGGAACAATGAAGTGATTATGTTATAATTAAATTAAACTTAGATAAAGTTATAAATTTCAAAATGGTTCTCACATACGGATTTTTTTAAATACCTAAGGGGTCACTTAAACAAATGGATCCATGATCATCTTATCCCCTATATAACTAGTGAATTAAACTAGACAATATATAATCTAAGTAGAAGTGATTGTAAGTGAATACATGTAATAATAATATAATCCAAACTTGAAAGAGGAACCAAAACAATATGTTTAAATAATACCATGGTCTAATGAGTCTCATGAGTATTAAGATATGAAGATAAGTGGTAAAACATTAAGAAAACTTCAATGGAAATTTATATAGTTGCATTAAAGTCACACATATTTAATCTTGAAAAAATTAATGGTGAAAATGTTATTAAAATAATATATTATAGGGGATAACCCTTTGAAAATTACTTGAAATCAACTAAAAGGGGATGGAACTTAATATGGTATGTTTCTCCCACTTGTATGAGCATGGAGCCATATACCGATAATATATCTATCTATAATATAGATTGATATATAACGAGGAACCATCACATGGTCATAAAAAATCAAAATATAAATCAATTGATCTCAATGGGAATGTTTGTGGGCATGAGTCACTTGATTAATCATGAATGGAAAATAAGATTGGTCATTCTAGTGCAGATGATAATTATAAATATTTAATAAGGGCATGACCTAAAGTGAGAATAGGAAAATAAGACTATAAACTTATTCTAAAATTTTAAATTGATGATGAGTGTCACAAGATAGTCTATGTATACATGTGAAAATGTTATTAAAATAATATATTATAGGGGATAACCCTTTGAAAATTACTCAAAAACAACTAAAAGGGGATGAAACTTAATATGGTATGTTTCTTCCACTTGTATGAGCATGGAGCCATATACCAATAATAGATCTGTCTATAATATAGATTGATATATAATGAGGAACCATCACATGGTCATAATAAATCAAAATATAAATCAATTGATCTCAATGAGAATGTTTTTGGGCATGAGTCACTTGATTAATCATGAATGGAAAATAAGATTGGTCATACTAGTGCAGATGATAATTCTAGAGCTTTAATAAGGGCATGACCTAAAGTGAGCATAGGAAAACAAGACTATAGACTTATTCTAAAATTTTAAATTGATGATGAGTGTCACAAGATAGTCTATGTATACATGTGAAAATGTTATTAAAATAATATATTATAGGGGAGAACCCTTTGAAAATTACTCGAAAACAACTAAAAGGGGATGAACTTAATATGGTATGTTTCTCCCACTTGTATGAGCATGGAGCCATATACCAATAATAGATCTGTCTATAATATAGATTGATATATAATGAGGAACCATCACATGTTCATAATAAATCAATTGATCTCAATGAGAATGTTTTTGGGCATGAGTCACTTGATTGATCATGAATGGAAAATAAGATTGGTCATACTAGTGCAGATGATAATTCTAGAGCTTTAATAAGGGCATGACCTAAAGTGAGCATAGGAAAACAAGACTATAGACTTATTGTAAAATTTAAAATTGATGATGAGTGTCACAAGATAGTCTATGTATACATGTGAAAATGTTATTAAAATAATATATTATAGGGGTTAACCCTTTGAAAATTACTCAAAAACAACTAAAAGGGGATGAAACTTAATATGATATGTTTCTCCCACTTGTATGAGCATGGAGCCATATACCAATAATAGATCTGTCTATAATATAGATTGATATATAACGAGGAACCATCACATGGTCATAAAAAATCAAAATATAAATCAATTGATCTCAATGAGAATGTTTTTGGGCATGAGTCACTTGATTAATCATGAATGGAAAATAAGATTGGTCATACTAGTGCAGATGATAATTCTAGAGCTTTAATAAGGGCATGACCTAAAGTGAGCATAGGAAAACAAGACTATAGAATTATTTTAAAATTTTAAATTGATGATAAGTGTCACAAGATAGTCTATGTATACATGTGAAAATGTTATTAAAATAATATATTATAGGGGATAACCCTTTGAAAATTACTCGAAAACAACTAAAAGGGGATGAAACCTAATATGGTATGTTTCTCCCACTTGTATGAGCATAGAGCCATATACCAATAATAGATCTGTCTATAATATAGATTGATATATAACAAGCAACCTGTTGTCAACCTGGAGCTGCACCCTATTCGAAGACGTGCACGAAAACGGCCAGTCCTCTATCTGGCTGAAACAATGGGATCTCCTCACTAGGGTGGGTGCCTCAACAGTGAGGAGAACCTCCAGAGAAGGCTGGTTCCTGTATGATGTATCAATTAGGATTCCTACTCTACGCTGCGGACTACCATGGAAAAGGGAGAAGGAGAAACTTAAAGGGAAATCCTACCTAAAAGGGGGTGATACACCAGAACTATGATCCTACTCAGCTCGAAACCTTGAACACTGAGCGAACAATAGAGAAGGAAGACCTTAGACTTCAAATTAATCACTTGTGCATAAGTATTTCATGCAGAGGTTCGGTTCAATTACTAAAACCTGAGGGAAATGGTGGAGAGAGGTCTGATTAAATACACTTTACAGCCGCCTACATCCACTTGCAGTCTCAGCAAAAGACAATGAAGAACACTTTAGCATGACCTGCACAAGAACAATACAGCAACTAGGTATGAAACAGAAACTTGGGAAGGGAGAAAAACTCTACCACTTATGCAAATTACTGAAAAAATATACGCTATGCCAAGCTTGAAATCTGAAAGTACACTCCTACTTATTGCTCGAAAAGGTTACACAACTTTTAATGGCAGAGTCTGGTCTAACCAAGAGAGATCCGATCCTTTTTTTTTAAAACAAGGCTGAAAAGCCATTATATAGGAAATTACAAGAGGCCAAAGATAGCCGTATAATCTTTAAGAGAAAATTTCACTTTGGTTAACTTAATAAAAAAAATTCCTGTCTTTGCATGAATTTTCCTTGTTTGATGAAGCGCACTCATCCTTGCATGGAAATCTTTAAATTTGGATGTGGTGTTTGATTAATTATGCAATTCCAAAAATGGACTAGTCAACTCCCTGTTATGGACTCGGAAGTCCAGTTGAAGCCGAATTCAGTCCTTCGAATGCATGTTCTGAATGAAGACAAAACAGGTTCTAAAAAAATCAGTTAACTGAGACTTATACCGTTTATTCAAAAATAGATTCGGCGTTTGCATGAAAGTTTTTTCTAGTTCTGGTCGTGTCTTATTCTGCGTCAAGATTCCGTGTTCAACTCCTTTATCGAATTGCCTATTTTCTACTCCTTTGCACAGTCGGCTTCAGTCCATTTTTTGGATTTTCTGCTATTTTTAAAAGTCCAACGGCTACTTCCCGCGGCCTAAATTTGACGGCCTGCAGGACGTCACCGGAAGCTTTACCTTTCTTTCGGAAATATTTCCGCAGGCTTCTTGCTTAGCTGGCTCTTTTGTTTGTGTCGGCTTTTGAAAACCGGTCTAAGCTTTTGTCCAAGTCTTTGTTTCTGCGGGCTTTTGCATTGGTCGCTGGCTTTGCAAATGTTTTCCGCAGGCTGTTGAAAGTTCTGCGGGCTTTTGAACGGGCTCCCGGGGACTTATCCCTTCCGCGGACATTTTCCCGGGGAAAATTCCCGCGGACAAAAAGTCCGGGTGAAATTCCCCGGGCAAAAATGTCCGGTTGAAATTCCGCGGACAAAATGTCCGGGTGAAATTCCGCGGGCCTTTTTTGAACAAGTCTTTGCACAAGTCGATAAAGTGTCCTTCGCAAAAGTCTAGTCAGCTTCCATATGGCAGTTCGAGTGGCATCTCCGTGGCCTCAAACAGTCGGTGTGTCCTCCTAAGTGGTAGCAAATCACTCAAGTTGGCAGTCTGTGTCATGTATCCTTCGTGTTTTTCCAGCCAGACAGTCCACGTGTCAGTCCGCGTTTTACTTCGGAAGAATTGGATGGCGCCCAGGTTTTTTGCAAAAGCTTGTGGTCTCTTTTTGTTTTAAACTTGCTGAATTCCTTCGGAATTATTGGAAGCGTCCCTTCCGAAGGGTACCCTCCCCTTCGAAAGTCTTGAAACTATCCCTTTTCCTTGTCTTTTGCAATTTTTTCGAACTTCTTCTAAGTGCTTTACAACCCTGAGTGAGTCCGTAGATTTTCCCTAAGTGAGTACGTAGAAAATCGACTGCCCGAGTCCGTAGATATCTCCCTGAGTCCTTAGAAACTCTCTGAGTGAGTCCGTAGAAATTTTCATTGAGTCTGTAGAAAACCTTCCTTTCTGAGTGAGTCTGTAGAAATTTTCATTTGACTGTGTGAGTCCTTAGAATCCGCAAAGGAAAATAATGAATTCTTCCTTCCTTGACTGAAGACGAGAACTTTTCAAATGGCAAGAAAAATCTGACTCGTGGAAGATTCGTCAACAGAACCATCACATGGTCATAAAAAATAAAAATATAAATCAATTGATCTCAATGAGAATGTTTTTGGGCATGAGTCACTTGATTAATCATAAATGGGAAATAAGATTGGTCATACTAGTGCAGATGATAATTCTAGAGCTTTAATAAGGGCATGACCTAAAGTGAGCATAGGAAAACAAGACTATAGACTTATTCTAAAATTTTAAATTGATGATGAGTGTCACAAGATAGTCTATGTATACATGTGAAAATGTTATTAAAATAATATATTATAGGGGAGAACCCTTTGAAAATTACTCGAAAACAACTAAAAGGGGATGAAACTTAATATGGTATGTTTCTCCCACTTGTATGAACATGGATCCATATACCAATAATAGATATGTCTATAATATAGATTGATATACAATGAGGAACCATCACGTGGTCATAAAAAATCAAAATATAAATCAATTGATCTTAATGAGAATGCTTGTGGGCATGAGTCACTTGATTAATCATGAATGAAAAATAAGATTGGTCATACTAGTGCAGATGATAATTCTAAAGATTTAATAAGGGCATGACCTAAAGTGAACATAGGAAAATAAGACTATAGACTTATTCTAAAATTTTAAATTGATGATGAGTGTCACAAGATAGTCTATGTATACATGTGTTCATGTTAAAATAAATTTATATACTAAAAACACAAGCTTAGATAAATCTAATAATCATCACGATAGGTAAAAATTACATATTTAATAGTAGTTACATGATTAAGAAAGAAAATAATTATAGTTTTTAGTCCTAATTTTGGGATTCTATACATCTCATATCAAATCCCAAGTTGTAACACTTGATAACTAAGGGCATTTTTATTAAATGATGTTTTATATGTTGCACCAGTGATTGATGCCAATTATGTAATTGATAAGATGGCGAGAACTCAGTTAAAGGGTTATGGTAACAGGGAAAATAACTATGGAGGTGCTAGGGGCAAACCAAAATTATGATAATAGTTATACAAAAAATTAAGAAAAGTGATCATCTTGATCCTAATACTATAATAGTATTGTAAGGTATTCCCACCTAATAATTTAGCCTTACAATGAGAATTCTTGCATAATAATATCATATGTAACAAAATTTTGGCAAAAAAAAAACCAGAATGGAAATGATGAGAATAACTAATAGGGGTAGGATAACCCCGAAGGCTATCAAGAAAGGAGGGGTGTCATTACCCCATTCCTTCATGACTTAAAAAAATTAAAAAAAAAACATCTTGATTCTATGGTGAAGGTGATGATGGTGCTTTAAAATCATGGTTAGTTGCACATGCTACAAAGTTATTTTGGGTTACACCCTATAGTATCCACTAAGAAGGCAAGGTTTGTAGTATCCCAATTGAATGCTGAAGTAACCCTTTAGTTAGAAAACATAAGTGATCATAAGGGTAATATTGATAATATAAACATATGGAAGTGTTTGAAATAATATTTAAGGACAAGTACATCTCTGTTGCCCACTTATAAATAAATAGGTATGAATTTTAGCTTATCACATTGGGATATTCATTTGTTTATGCATATGAGGAAAAACATATGAGTTTGTTGTGTCATGCACCCCAAATGCATAATGAATAAGTGAAGGTGTCCAAGTTTAAACTAGGATTGAGGGACAACACTAGATTTAGTTTTATTTTGATCAATATTTTGACCATATATGAAAAATTATATTTTTCCTATGAGGATAAAGAAGAGGACA
This sequence comes from Torreya grandis, assembly GCA_037957365.1. NCBI lineage: Eukaryota > Viridiplantae > Streptophyta > Pinopsida > Cupressales > Taxaceae > Torreya > Torreya grandis. The sequence continues at coordinate 186,216 of JARHVA010000416.1, forward strand.
ATTCTTGCTATAAGTTCAGACAAGAGCTCAAAAAAAGAAGTGGATTAAAAAACTATGATATGAATCCTAATAATTTTAAGAATCCAACTGAGCCATAAACGAATATTTTAAACAAGCCTAGGAATAATTCACTAAAAATTCAAAAGTAAAAGACTAGGTATAAACCCCATAATCTTTAAAAGAATGTTATATTTACTAGTTCTCCTACTACAAGGGCCAATAAATTTATAATTATGACCAAAGTACCTGTTGGGGGTGTAGATACTAAAATCTAATTTATATAGTACCTTAGTCTTATACACTTGGAAAATACCTATCATGGATGTACCTTTCATTTATATAACTTCCCAATGATGAAAGGCTTGTATTCAATATCTCTTTATGCCTAATTGATCATTCTTTTAACTTTTAAGGAGATTATGGAGTTTAAAATCCTAGTTGTTAAAGTGATAAAATATTAAATTAGGGAATTTAAATAAATATAGCCACTAATTTATAAATAATTGACCTAATTTGATTATTTTAAAAATAACAATGAACTACATAAGTATGTAATTAGTTAGAAACTGACTGAAATAAATGAATTAGAGGCTAGAAACTGGCATAGAGGTTGATCAAAGTGTCAAAAAATATAATCTAGACTTAAAACTACTATCCTAAGGGGTGAAATAGTGTCTCTTATAGGTCGGGACTGTGAGATTTTAGGAGGACCGTTTCCTAGATCTAATATGCTTGTGCTTATACAAGTGAGCCTTGATCCATCGTCTATGACCTATTTTGATTGATTTGGAATTGAAACCCTAGATCTCCATGTTGTTAAGGTATTTGAAGAGCAAAAGTAACAAAAGTGTGATGTTAGTTGGATGGGATGGACATGACCTCAACACCCCACTATGTTGAGAGTTGCCTACATACCAATACCTCAAAATGGGATCCAGCCTGATGTAGTTCTCCCACCTAAGTGCTTGGTGCAAGTGAATGCTAGTATGAGTGCCAGCTTGAGGGTTTTAAGTGTGCTTGAGACTGTAAATATGAATAATCTAAGATTAGGAGTGTTGTAGATGGTTAGATGTATAATTAAGGTAGAATAGGTATTAATGACCTTGATTTGCACAACTATTTTTGAGTTTGTTCATGAGTATTTATATCTGATTCTATTTGATGGGTAAAGGGATAAAAGTGGTGTCTATATACTGATCTAGTGATTATCAAGATGTGGAATAGTTGTAGGTTGACCCAAATGTGTCTTAAGAAGTGAAAATATGTCTATTGGAGGAGAAAATAACTAAGAGACAATAACACAGTACCTTGGTCACTAGCGTAGTGTACTAGTGTCCAAAGGGCCACACTAGTGTACAGGTGGTAGAATCTAGATCACTAGGGGCTTGGATGCCTAAAATATGGTTTGGGAGTGATATTAATACATATGGGTATGGGTTAGACTAATATTAAATATAGATAAGGATTGAAATAGTCCCTAATATAGGTCTATGGATAAGTTAGGCATAGGGTGGTAACAAGTCACACTCATTGCACTCAAGTGACCTTTTATATGACTACATTTACCCCCATTTATTTTATAAATGTAGCAAATTGAAATGACTAGGATAAATGAAAAATAAGTATCCCTAGACTTACCTCAGAGGTGAAGCCTTTGAATCTAGGTATGATTATGTGAAGCATGCTCTATTACATGTCCTAAAAATGAAACATGAATGAATGAGTCCCTGCTTAAGAAATTTCAAAAGTGAAGACAAAATTGAGTAAAGAGATGAGAGAGAGAGAGAGAGAGAGAGAGAGAGAGAGAGAGAGAGAGAGAGAGAGAGAGAGAGAGAGAGAGAGAGAGAGAGAGAGAGAGAGAGAGGAATGAATACACCTCATTGGGTACATGATCCAATGTAAAAACTTAGTGACATCATTTGTGTGTGTAGCTAGTGATCAACAATGAATAAATTGGACTGAACTGATGGCTTGCTCAATCCCCATGTGTAGGTGGCTCAAGAAATCAATCTAGTTTTGACTCCATCATTGCCCACCCCTACGTGGTGGATCATGAACTATGAATAACTTGTATTAGGCTGATGAATTATCCAACCCTCTTATGTAGATGCACCAAAAACTCAAGTAGGCTTTGATTCCATCATTTCCTACCCATGTGTAGTAGATGCATTTGTACTAAAATTATGTAATGTAATTGAAATTGTGTGATTTAACTTAAATTATGTAGGATGGCCCTAGGGCTACTTGGAAAAATGAAATGAAAATTATCTCAATAGCCTCTTGGGTACTTAGGTATGTAGTTCAGGGACTACTTAGTAATGCTAACCACTATAGATGGAGTAAGGCATCAATTTGGTACAAAATTAGTGAACATGGTGTTTGGATTAACATGGATAATGACATAGAGTTTTCCATTCCATCTGATCAACTAGTAAAAAAGTGAGCATACATAAATAATGTGCCATGCACATGCCCCCAATTCTAATATTTATGCATATGAATTCTAGACTATGTTATATTCATATACATTTGAGCATATCTAAAACTAAAATGGAAATGATCATGTTGCACATGATGCCCCCAATCTAAGCAAACTAGTATGATTTTGTCAAAAATTGAGAATAATTTGACCATAACTAATAATTTATGACTAATACTATGAAAAATTGAATTGTAGCTATTGTACCTTTCTAGCCAATCTAGATTTTCTATTTTTGGAGCTACTGGATAGTAATGTAACCCTTGGATAATAATGCACCATGCTAGTGTCCACTAGGCTACACTACTGTCCTGTACTATTTCTATGCCATACTATAAATAATAAATGTCTGACTAATTTTTATCTATGTTTTATTGATTACGTAATCTATATTTTTTCTGTGTTAAAAACTATATTCTAAGTACACTTAGATGGCCTGATATTTGTGAATGCCCCCTCTTTTGAGGGGAGTTATTGAACTTGTGAAATAACTATCCTTAAAAGAAAAGCTATGAAACTTATATGTTAGCTTGAACATATATGATATCTACATAATAAACCAATATAATGTGTATACATGACATTATAATGTTAGATAATCTAAGCATAAGCTAGTAATGTATGATGTATGTTACATCTAGCATTCACAAGGTTGTCAAGATAGATGTAAAAATGTAAGCATGTATGTGAACAACAAATCTAAATATAATCTGAGTAAATTACTAGGGAGGATGGGACATGATGTCCATCAATGCACCCAAGGAGGAAGGGAAGATGCATGAGTTCTATCATAGCATCAAAAATTGAGTGTAAGTGTAACAAGAAAGAGACAAGTGTCATGGCCATGATGCATACATGAAAGCATAAATACAAGCACATGAGGATTGAAAATTAGGCCAAGGGGACATAATACAAGGGACACCAACACATATCACTGAATCTAAGAAATTAATACATATAAATACATGTTCAAATGTCCACATACACAAAGAGCAAGTAAGGTTGGCTTAGAGCCACATGGAAGGACATGTTCAAATGTTCATATACATAATCAAGAAAATATCACACAATGACATGTTCACATGGCCAATGCATATATGAAGTGAAGGGAAGTGGCTAATAACCCTAGAATAATGGAATATTCAAATGCTCTCAAGTAGATGTAGGAGTAGAGAGACACAATCAAGTCTAAACTAGTAAAGCTATAAATAAAGTATGCATGCCATGTAGTACAAATATATATAAAATAAAATATGTACATAAGCTGAGTCTAGAGTAGTAGTAGTTGACAAAAAATATGAGTAGTATGGGATTATCAATATTAATATATAGTCAATGCTAAATTTTTGATATAAAGTATAAAAATATGTAACTTAGCAAACCAAAATTTGTGTAGTATGATTCCCCCAATAGGTGAATGTATCAATGCTGAAGCTATGCATGTGCCCCCAATGGGTAGATACTAGAAAATTTAGATCTATGTGATGGAACTAAGGCATATAAGAATATGCAAACACTTGAAAATGAACAAGTGAAGCATGTATGTAAAAACTGACTAGACTAGCATAGATATCATATGTAGTACTTGGAAAATATAAAGAATGTAAACATGGAAATGTATACAATCTAATATTTGTATTTTCTAAGAAATATTTGAGTGTTTTTTGTATTTTTAACATATTATATTGTTTTTGTATTTTTGAGTATAATCTATATACAAGAAATCATAAAAATGAAACTATATACAAGTAGCAAAGTAAGAGAAATTATATACAAGTAATGTGTAAGTAACTAAGAATATGTAAAAATGTAAAGTAGCGCATCTTTATACCTAACAGCACATCCATAGGATGTGGATAGTCAAATGGTAGATCTTTTTAGAGATCATTCAATGTTAGCTATTGAATCAAGTCAAACTCGAATAAATTATCATCATTGTGATCATCTTACCTATACAAGTAAAGCCTTATCCTTGGCATTAGTCTAAATTATATTCATTCGAATGGTATGCTAGTATATTATGTAAGAATACTTCTATGTGGTCCTAGGGTAGATCACATCAGACCATAGGATATTTTGTGAAACCTGTGGTTCTCATCTACACCATCATGTAGAATGTGAATTGTGCATTCCTCATAACTAAATGTCAAACATTTATCTATACAATCAACTGTGGCATCCATTGCTTGTAACAATATACTAAAAAGTGTAACCTATATGTGAGTTCTTGTGCTCATGAAAAAAATAAGTGTGTTGACCACCTTAGGGCCACATGCAATTGGTAGTGTGATATGTCCCAAGGAGTCTTGGCAATGTATAACATGTTATAACTCAATTTCCTAATGTTCTATGTGATGTAAGAATGTCAAAATACAAGTATTAGGATTGGAATCCTCATTAATAAAAACATTAGGGATGTATTGTCCTTGATAAAAAATAGGATAGTCAATGGATCATTCCTAGAATGTTTGTGTTGGTGAAGAGTTTGTTGTGGTGCATGTACTGGTAGAGGTAGAGGTTATGTAATATGAATAATTCCATGAGCCTTGAACTTATTTAAATTATATTGTAATGATGAAAATGTATCTATATCATGTCTAGTAATCCTATGAAAATGGTAGAATGGTCTATCATCTTGCTACGACAATCTATTAACGGATCTATGGTGAACTATGGGTAATGCCATTAATCCTTGATCAAGTAATATTTGTAACATATACTATGGTATGTCCTATTAATTGCTTGACTAATTTTGAATAAATGGGTCAATGAACATAGATTTAACCATATGTATACTAAATGTATATAATATTCTACCTCTAATTGCAAATGAATGTCTAGTCCTATATCTATGGAATTATGAAATGGTGGTAATGCCTATGTAGCTAAAGGCATAAGTGCATTAGAATCATATCTGTACTCTTTGGGGTAATTGGTGTGAATATCAATCCACATAAGTAATCATATGTATGCATCTATTATATCAAAATCATGTGAGGTGGGGACTCTATGCAACGTGATATGTCTCATCTAGAGATGTAGTCAGAGAAATAGGATTAATAAATTTACAATATTTGAATGGTTAGTTATCAGTCAGACAAGTGTATAAATTTTAATCATATAAAAAGTTGACACAACTATGCAAGGTAGATGGTATGACCTCCATGGCATGTATCTAAGGTCTTTCAAGTAATAAATTGTAATGCAAATGATTAGGCATCACCTAAAACTATGTAAGTAGGGTTTTTGGCCCAACTATGATATCCAATGTAATAGTACCTAATGCCTATCTGATAATGTCATCAAAACCTCTAATATTATTATATGTATTTTTAATTAATGATATTAAACCCCTATAGTCTATAGAAATGTGAGGTTGTATATGTTAAGTCCCGAACCACTCTTAATTAGAACTCATTTAATAGTGGTGGTCTTTATTTGTGCCTAAATGAAGAATGGTATATTCTAATAAATAATTGACTATGAGGGAAAATCCTCATTGGAAAAAGATATAACATCCTCAATGTCCTTGATAGTGTTTATGATAGATGCAAAATAAGCTGGTTTTATGTCACGAGACAAAGATGTATGATTGAGTGTTTAGAAAAAAAAATCTTTGAAAATAATTGCCTTTTGGAGTAATTCCAATATATAAATCTTAGTTGGTGTATTTATCAAATGATCCATAATATCATATGATTTATGCTGATCTTTAGGTCCCATTATGTTATGTTTGGGATGAGGAGCAACATGGGATTATGTTGCTCTTATATAAGAAGAGAAGGCACTTGATTCCATCTAGTGATAAATTGAACCACATGGTCTACTATTTGTCAAGGGAAAGTAGTAGAGGTGAGATGTGAGCAAATATAGTCAATGGGTTTAGGTGTAAGAGGAACAAAAGGAGTCATATGAGCTCTTTGTCATCAAATAGTAACTAGAGGTAATTCAAAATTGTCCATGTAACAATGCTCTTCTAGAAATGGGGCTCAAGGTGAGGTGGGCCAATGTGTGAAATAAATTGAGTTCTAACATGATCCATGAGATGAGTAATATACATGTGCATCATTTTACAAATGGTAGGTAATAGGCATAAGAGACAAACCACAAGACTTTATACCAAAAAGTATAAAATGGCATCCATCATGATAATCATGATAAAAGGCTACAAATTGAAAACTAAATAAATTCTAGAAATAAGAAGGGAAACCTTACTGGTACACTAGGGCTTTAAATAATATGTTTTAAGTAAATCAAGTTCAACAAATGATTTAAATTTTAAGGGGATTATGGAGTTTAAAACCCTAGGTGTTAAAGTGCTAGAATATTAAATCAGGGAATCAATATTTAATAAATATAACCATTGATTTGTACAATAGTTGACCTAATATGATTATTCTAAAAATAATGAACTATAAAAATATATACTTAGCTAAAAACTAACTAGGACAAATAAATTAGAGGCTGAAAATTAGTACATAGGTTGATCAAAATGTCCTAAACGATAATCTAGACTCAAACTCCTCTTGGATAATAGTGCGGTCTTCTAGATAGTAGTGCACTATTCTAATGTCCTCAGGGGCATGATAATGTTCCTTGCAAGTAGGGACTATGAGCTTCTAATAGGACCTTTGCCTATGCCTGATATGTCTTTGCCCATATGGGTGTGCCTTGATCTACTATCTGTAACCTATTTTGATTGATTTGGAAGTGAAAACCTAGATCTCCATGTTGTTAGGGTATTTGAAGAACATAAGTATCAAAAGTGTGATGTTAGTTGGATAGGATAGATATGACCTCAACACCCCACTATGTTGAGATTTTCCTACATAATAATACCTCGAGAGGGGATCAATCCTGATGTAGTTATCCTACCTAAGTGCTTAATGCAAGTGCAAGTGAATGCTAGTATGAGTACCAACTTGAGTGTTTTGAGTGTGTTTGAGATTGGAAATATGAGTAATTTAAGCTTAGGATTGATATATATATATATATATATATATATATATATATATATATATATATATATATATATATATATAAGTAATAATGAATATAAACTAATGACCTTGATTTACACAACTATTTTTGAATTTGTTCATGAGTATTTACATCTGATTTCCATCTAGTGGGTAAAGGGATAAAACTAGTGTATATATACTAATCTCATGATTGTCAAGATGTGGAATAGGTCTAGGCCAAACCTAAGGTGTCTTGAGAAGTATAAATATATCAATTGGAGGAGAAAATAACTAAGGGATCTTAGAGTAATTAGAGTGCTAAACTTAACTTGGGTCTTAACCAAGGAAAACTTTGCCATGGTTAGAATAATCAATGTGGGGTTTAATGTTGCACACCCACATGTCAAAATAAGAGGTCAACATGGTTGTTGGAATGTTAACATTAGTGGCCTAACTATTCATTTATAAACTAAACCAATTTCATATTTCTAAATGAATCATCCCCACCTTCCCTCAAATTGATATAAATAGAAGGTAATGATTGAGTGTTGTAAGTAAGCAAGCAAGTTAGATAATCATAAGTCTATTTCTGTAGGATTAATTGATTTATAGTAGAAGGTGTTTTTGGTCAGGGGTGATTGTGGGTGAATTATATTCATTCAACATATAATTTATTCATGGTATCATAGCACATCTTGTTACCCTCCTTCTCCAAAGACCTTTGTCCTATCACACTACCCAAATTTGTGTAGTAGTGTCAAAAGGAGGCTTTTTTCAAGCCCCAAAGACTAGTTATGACAAAATATTCATTGTGAAGAACTAGTTACATTTTTGAGAAGATAAAAGTTCATGGACAATTTCATTATAGCCAAGAAAGGTGGTGCAAGCTTTCATTTTATTTAAAATGATATTTGGAGCTCCTAATTTTCCCATTAGGCATGCTGGTTACAACACATTTTTTAAAGAAATAGTGGAGTTTATAAGAAATATAAACTTACAAATGCATCCATAGTGATCAAATTAGTGTGGAGGAGTTTTTGTTTCATGCAAATTAGACATCAAATGCTCTTGATTCATCCAAATTACCTGATCAATTTTGACCGTCAGTTAGGTAAACAACTTTGAAATTTTTTCCATGTATTTTTTTTCTGGTTTTCAATTCATTTTTTTTAAAAAATTGAACATTTTTTTTCAAAAAAACCAAACCAAAAATTTAATTTTCATTTTTGAAAAATTTAAAAACCTTTTTTAAGCTTTTGTTCAACTTTTTTTAAGGTTTTGTTCAACTTTTTTTAAAGTGTTATATATATAATAAAAAAATCAATTTTCACACTGGCTTAGATACCTACTTGTAAACCTCCTCTAGATCACCTTTACACCACCCCTACACCACCCCGACTCCTCCATGTCTAAAAAATTCCCATGGTCGAGACATTCACTTGACTACCTCTCTATATTCTTGCCTCCACACTACCCTCTACAAACTTGTTGTTTGCTTACGCTGAATGCCATTCACCGCATCTTCCCTTCCCATAGAATTAAATTATTCTACCCATTTTTCCTACTACATCAACATCTAAACCTTCCATTCTCTTACCATTGGTTATGAACCAAAACATAAACACTAGCCCTACGTTGAATTTTTTGTTGGCATTGAATTGACATTATATTATTTATTTTTGCAGCAGTGGATGTGTTGATGCCTAAATATGTATCGCAAGTGCCCAGAGTATTCAAGAACACTTCTCATTTTAGAATTATAATAATTTAATGCATGAGTTTTAGGTTATGATAAACTTATCTATTGATGAAATAGAGGCAAACCAAGTGGACTGTTTCACAATATTTGTAATGTTTGGTGTTTGGGAGCCATCATGGCCAAATAGTTAATCTATGCAAAATAAGAAGTATGTTATGATAAGAATAATGAATTATGATCAATAACTAATATAAAGACTAATATAAGATGGATATTTACAATTAAAATTATGTTAGACTGATTTGGTCAAAAAAAGGAGCAAAATGAAACATAAGGTAGAGAAGAGATGTTGCTGATCTTCATTCCAAACATGATGACAAAGTTCAAATATCATGTATACATGCACTTAACCAATGTATGACATGAAGTATCATAAGCTCAAATCCTATCACACATTAGGAAAACATCTAAGGATGGTATGAAATAATGCAAATAAGAACTAGATTCACTTTAAAGATTTACTCTTGCAAGCAAATGACACTACCCTGAATACAAGAAGAATAAAGGAAACAAAATGAACCTAAGAACTTTTAATTATCCTAGCATTGGCACAAGTTGAAAACTATGGATTCAAAGGTGCACATAAAGAATTCATAAGAATAATTCAAATCTAGAAATTAGAACAAACAAATGAGAGAGAAGTTAGGATAACAAAAGACACAAGCAAATTTAAACAATTTGTAGAATTCCTTGCTTATATTAATTGCTCAAAAGTTACAATTGGTTTTGGATTAAAAAAACTCCCTCCATTTTTATAATTGACAATGCTACTTTTATAGGATGCAAGAAACTATGTTGGTCTACCATATCCACTTGCAAAAGTACAAGTGTTAAGATAACTATCCTTTCTATAAATGTTTTAAAATACACTAGACTTTCCCCAGTGAACTGATCTATAGGCAATGTATTTTACAAGCTACACATGCCTTTACAAATATAATATTCCATTTTCAAAATATACAATACTTAGCTATAGGGGGAATATTCTTAATTTAACTAATCTTTGGAACCCTTGCACTGTTGAAGTCCCTTGTTGATACTGAAGGGTCTCATTGCTCTCTAATGCTACTCCTCAATTAGTACAAGGTTGACAATTGGTTTCATGAAGAGCTCCTTCATTTGACCTGCTAATCTCTTGTGGTATTTATCTTCCCTTCTTAATGCCTTTTGATGTTTCTAGCTTCAGTAATATTTGTTTTGCTATTAAAATCATATCCATGACCTTACTATTATCTATTCCATATTTCCCTTACTTCTTGCTATGACTAGGGTAGCTCTATGCTTAAGCTCCTCATTAGTGATGAGGCATATGGAGCTTAGTGTAGTTTCCTTGGTGATCATTATCCCAAATAAGTGTTCCATCCTATTTTTTAGATACTTGTCATCTTGAAGGAGACTTTCTAAGTTCCTAAACCATGTGTTTAGGATTTTGATTTTGTCTAAAAATAATCCCATGACTGTGTTTCAGAGGAGCTAGGCTAATGGTTTTGAAACCAGGGATTTGATCTTCCATCAAGATGTTGGTTAAATCCTTTATTCTGTCCCTTGAGTTCTACCATTGGCCATGGATTTGTTCAAATTTCTCACTAGTGGTCTACAATTTAATTCTAGATCAAATTACTCTTACATAGATGACAATAAAACTTTTTTGGCTTGATTGTGGTTAATATAGGGATGAACTAGGGATCTTATATGTACTTAGGGATATTTGAAGGTTTTTATAGTGCTCTAATGGTGGAAGATATCTAAACTTGCATGAGATTCATTACTTAGATCCTAATTAGACTGCATACTTATACCTTTGCCTTGGTGTGAATCTACAAAATATATTGAACTGATTAGTCTAGCTTATGTGGCTCTATCATGGCATCTCCATGGCATCTCCATGGCATCCATGTGGTGTTTTCATGGTATTTTTCTCATTCATATTTAAAAAAAGACCGTTTCCATTTAAAAAATTCCCACTTGATTTCACATCATTGGATCATCCTTTCATAGATCAAAATGAACTATTGATCTCAATCCAAAAAATTTAACACCATTGGCTACTCATTACATTACCCATGGTTATGACACTTATCACTTCCACATTTGCCTTAAATTTTCAATGTTTTCTATGCATGATTGATCTTGATTGCATGGATCGATTGTGCTCCATTGATCTTGATCTACTTGAGTGTACCTTATACTCCACATATTGTTGATTTGAATGTGTAAACTCATCTATGTACCATTGATCTTCAAAATATGCTCAAGATTTGATTTGTGGCCCATAGTTATGCCATGTGTCATCTCTACATTCATCTTGACTTTTCAACATTCATCATGCACCATCTGATCATCCTCATCTGATCAAATGCTCTCCATTAGATATTGACCTACTAGGTCAAACATCATTGGCTACTATATGTTTTTTGGCTGAAATTATGACACTTGTCACTTTCTCACTTGTCTTGGGGCTCTATTGAAGTTTTGATTCGATACACATCTTTAGATCAATATGGCTCAAGTAAATGCATACCTTTGATCTCATGAATATGCTCAAGATTTAAATTAGGGTTAGGGTTTTTAAATTTTAAATTTTAATCCTACAATGTTGATCTCATTCATTTGGGCAAACACAAATCATTGATCTTGCAAATAAAAATAATGTTTAAGTCAGTGCTCGGTGAACATAAAATTTAAGCTAAAGTCTTAGAATAATATTTTTATTCATATTAATAAATATGAATAAAGCTTTAGGCTAAAGTCTTAAGCTAAGTTAGAAACATAATAAAGGGTACCCTGCACATACCAACAAGACATGGCATAAAGTCTTAGGAAAAGGCTTTTTAGTCTAAGTCTACGGACATAACAAATGGTCCTGGTGGTAAGTTAGACCATGTGGAAATAAAAGGGACCAAGGGGGATCATAAAAATAAAGAGACCAAACATAAAAATTTTTAGACTAAGGTTTGGTTATGTTTATAAACATAACTAAACCTTAGGTTAAAAATAGAACTAAGCTTATGACATGATAAATTGTTCCCACATAAAATTTTCTTGCCAAATTTGAATTAAATTCAAAGGGCATGAGATAGGGTAATTAAAGTTAGGGTTTTAAGCTAATCAGACATGAATTCAACTTGATTTCAATAAACCAAAGGCTAGTAAAAGATCAAATCATTATTAAATCATCAGACATTGCTCAGTCTAAATAGACTCCATTGAAGCTATGACCTAAAACATAAAGATCAAATGTTAGAAAATTTAGGAAATATTAAATTAGAATTATGAACAAATATGCCAACCAAATCAGGTGTGGATGATCTTCAAATAAAGATAATGTGCAAAAAATTCTAATAGTACCATGATCAGATGAATTTTCAAATTTAGGGTACAAAATTTACATAATTTAACACAAGGGTCCCCATTTTTAAGGAATGGGGGTATGTTAACCTTAACAAATGGAAACTTCTAAGGAAAACATAATAATAAATTAGAATTCTAAGACTCTGGTTTAGACTAATAATTAAGCTAGTTATTCCTTTTGATCAAGCACTATTATTAAGATCAGTTCATGGTTAAATCAAATATTGCACATGTAGAATTATGATCAAACATTAAGACATAGACATGCTGTGTATATGATTTGATTCCACTTACTGATTGCCATAGAATCTAGAGAACAAATTCTAGGTTCATGACTTTAACCATTAACATTGACTTTCAACATGTTTGGATATTCATTAAGAACCATGTTTTAGCTCAAGAAAGACTTAAGAATTACTCTAATGCTAGCTAGGCATCTATAGCCCTAACAGAGATGCCATTGGCTCCACTCAAGGCCTTCATACACTATCAACCATGAGTCTATATCCCCAATGGAGATTACATAATCACCTTTGCTTAGAAAACTCTTGAATTTTGCAATAAGGTCCTTATTTTTTGTATTTTTCAAGTCATTTTGACTTTCTAGCAAAGGTTGGAAACCAGGTTAGCCAAGTTTTAGGATTTGGTCAAGTGTTTGATCTTCAAAAAATCATCCTTGGCTATAAATTTTATCTTAGGAAATTAATGTTTTTTAAGTGTAAGCATGACTATATCCCAATAATCTAGTCTTTCACCTTACATGTGCAATCCTTCTTAAAACCAATCTTAGATCAAAAAAATGATCAAAATCCTAATGAATAATTATCCTATTTATTAGTCTTTACTAGTTTATCTAAACTATAATATTAAGCTCACATCTTAATAATCCATGATCAACTAGTGTTGACAAAACATACCTACATTCCTGAATTATGAGGTTTCTTTGAGAAATCATATGAAATTTGAGGTGAGGACTATCCAAAATGACTTATTAAAATCAAGGAACAAAGTAGAGAAAGCAAACACACCAAACAAAAAGTAGACAAACATAAAAGCAAATAAATATATACAAACATATATACAAATAAGGGATATGAAGGAAAGAACAAAAAGAAACTAACTTAGCCTACCTACATTAACACTAACTAGTCTTACAATTTAATCCATGAAGACCCTAGGTGAGACAACAAAGAATTAGTGCTTAAGGTACTACCTATTAGTGGGTAGTGTGAATTTTTCTCCTTGTAAGTCTCTCAGCTTGAAGGTGTTGTCTCTAAATATCTCAGCAATATGATAGGGGCTTATCCACAAAGGTGTGAAATTCCCATGTTTACCCTTAGGCTCAGATGTCTTTTCCCAAATAAGAACTAAGTCTCCTTGTCTAAACACCTTTATCTTTGAACAGTTATCAAACCACCTCTTGACTAGGGTTTGGTGTCTGCTAAAATTGAAAAAATCCTCCTCTTTTACATCTTCCATGTGTATGATGCCCAAAAACCTTGAATTTACAAACTTTTAGTCTTCCTCTATGTACTCTTGCATGAACCTATATGTTGATAGCTTGAGGGTAATGGGGAAGATTGGTTATTGACCATATACCAGCAAGAATGGTGATGCCTTGAGATCTTACTTAATTATTGTTCTATCTGCCTAAAGGGCATACTTGAGTAGCTTGTGCCATGTTCTCTATTTATTAGTTGTAGACTTCTTTATGGCTTTCATTAAGTTCTTATTCATTGATTCAGATAATACATTACCTTGAGGATAATGGTTTGATGAGAACTTGAGAATGATGCTATTATCATATTTCCATTCGATCATTTCAATAGATATAAAGGCATATCCATTATCACAAACTAAATATACAGGTGTCCCAAACCTTGGGCATATGTTTTCTTTTAAAATTTTGATCACCTCTTCTATTTTGAACTCTTTATTTACCACTACTTTAGTCCATCTATTGTAATAGTTAGTAGCAATTAGAACATACTTGTGACCATTTGAAGAATTAGGGTTAATGACCCCCACAAATTACAGTCCCCATGGGTAAAGTGTTTGTTAATCATTACTAGCTTTAGTGGCATGGCTGCCTTGGGATCTTTGGTGTTGAAGACTTGACATGAGTGGAATTATCTCACATGCTTGTGAGCATATGTGAAGATTGTAGGCTAGTAATAACTAGCCCTAAGGATATTGTTAGATGTAGTCCTTCTAGATGGATGTCCACTTTTGAGTTTTTCATGAAAGGTGCTCATGATCTCAGCTACTTCACTCTTGGAGACACATCTCAAGTAAATGCCTTCAAAGATATTTTTGTACAACACTCTATCCTTGATTAAAAAATGAGCTATCTTGAGCCTTAAAGATCTTCCTTATTCTTTAATTAACCCTACAGGGCAATAACCATTGATTAGTAAGTGGACAATGGGATCATACCAATCATTGGATATTAAACTTTGTTGCTCTACCTACATAACACTTAGCTTGGGATTAGTATCTATAATCAATTAAATTAAACTTTGGCACCTTACCAATTTTTAAGTCTTCATCTCTAGATCATATTATTAGAGAACATACATCCACTTACCTCTCCTTTCTCCAAGTTCACATTGAATAAGCATGAGATTAATAGTAGGGTCTGGTAATATTACATACACCTTATTCCTAAGAATATAATGCCTAAATTTTTTAACTACCTTGATCAAAGCACATACTTGTTTGTCAATCAAAGAGTAGTTCAACTCAACAATTTTAAGGTTAGTGATCATAAAAGTTATTGGATGGTCACATCCATCTATCATCTGAGTTATAACTATAGCTATTGTATGATCTGAGGCAAAGGAGTAAAGATAAAAATCTTTAGTAAAGTCCAGACTTATCAGGATTGGGGCTTGCCCAATTACCTCTTTGATGTCTTTGAAAGCCTTCTTTGTCTCTTCATTCCAAGTGATCTTAGCATCTTTATTTAACATGTCATTAAAAGGTCTCACTATTTCTACAAAACTAGAAATAAACTTCCTCACAAAGTTGATTTTACCAAAGAATGAATTCAATTCCTTTCTACTATTAAGGGGATCTATATTAGATATTGCATCTACTCTATTAGGGTCTATAGAGATTCCATCCTTAGTGATAACATGTCCTAATAGTTTTCAATTATTAACACAAAATACTTTTCTTTGGGTTGAGAGAAATCCCATACCTTTTGCATCATTCAAATATCTATTATAGGTGTATAATATCGTACTCCCTATTTTAAATAAAGATAGTTAGGTCATCTATGTATATGATAATGCACTTACCTAAAAGACCTTAGAAATCATGATCCAAAACCCTTTGAAAATTGGCTCCTACATTTATAAGTCCAAATGGCATTATCTTGTAAGCAAATATGACCCACTTGGTAGTAAATGCAATTTTCATATTGTCTTCTTGGTTCACCATCACCTAGTTATACCCTAAAATTCTATCAAGAAAAGACATCATGACAGAACCAAACATAATTTGGATTACTTGGTGAAGAGAAGGTAGGGGTAATTATCCTTCTCTGATGCTCTATTTAGATTCTTAAAATCAATGCACAGTCTTATTTTACCATTTTTATTTCTAACTGGTATTAAGTTAGCTACCCAATTGGAGTGACTAATGGGAAACACAATCTTGGCATCTAAGAGATTCATGAACTCTTTGTATATCAGTGGTTCTAAGATTGGGTTGATAGGCCTTTACTTTTATTTGAAAGGTTTGTAGTTTTCTTTTATAGGTATGGTATGTGTTATGACCTTTGGATCAAATATCTTTATGTCATCATAAGACCATGCTATGAGATATTTATATTTCATCAATAGTTCTTTGGCTCTTTTATACTCAATTCTTGTAAAGTATATACCAATATTAACCAATTTAGGTTGACCTTGAAGTCCAAGATCAATTGCATTATAATCTTTCCCACTTTGGGAATCTTGACAATCTTAACTAGTTTGTCTATGTTAAATAGGCTCTCTAAGGCTTTCCACCTTTTGGGGATCTTATTTTCACTCAATTGAATGACCTTACCATCAATTTTTCCTTCAAATTTGTCATCATAAAGGGTGATTTCACTGGATTCATCAATAATGTGACCCTTAAATACTCCTTAACTAGTCATGAAGTCTACGATCTACTGATCATCACTAAATACCTACAAATGGTTGACATTATTTGGTACTAAGGGACATGGGATTATTTCAATTATAAGGTCTTATGACTTGAAAATTTGATCAGGCATGAGGTTGGCTGTGACTGAAGCAAGTTTATCATTAACCTTATATTCTTCTCTAGGGATTGACACAATGTTGAAAGCATCAAAACATTCAATTAAGTCCCACACTCGAAATTTATACTTCTTGAGATATGACAACTTGCACTAGTATTTAATCTTAATCTAATTGACTAATAGTTTAGAATCACAAAAAATTAATTTTTTTAGCCTCATGTTTGATTTTAAATTGTAATCCAAGAATAAGTGCTTTATACTCAACCAAATTATTGGTGCATGAGAACTAAAGTTTGTAAGATGCATTATATTCTTTCCCAATGGGATTGTTTAATACAACCCCTATCCAGAACCTAATTTGCATCTAGCACCATCAAAATATAGCTTTCATAATCTAGGCATAACATGAGAAGTTTTAAAGTTACATACCTTTGTGGAGTCAAGAGTGTAAACACCTAGATCTGAATTAACCATGTGATCTTCTCATTAATTTCATTACAATGGGTCGTTATATGCTTAATTTTAGGATCTCTTTCTATCTTGATTTGGTTTGGGAATACATTCCAAGTCAACCACATATGTGAACAATCTATTGCCATATTACTATTCAAACTCTTAGTCTAGTCTCTACTCAACAACATCCCATAAGCATTAAAAATGTCTACCACCTGGATATCAATGAACTATTAGATCCTTGGCTCTGAGGTAATTTGAAATTGAACATTTAATAACTCACCAATTACTTTGACTCTTGATTTATCTAATTGAGTTACACCTTTATCAGATTTAATCTAAGTGAAACCTAATTACTCATAAATACCCTTAGGCATAATATTTCTAGATGCACCAGATTCTAAAAAATAATTATGCAAATTCTTACCAAAGATCTTGACTATAAGTAGGAAAGGAGGAACATCTACCTTAATTTTGTGTATTGTAACATTAGCATGTGTAGACTTTTGAGACTTACCAAGCTTCTTAGAAAAAGATTCCAACAATAGATCCCATTTTTTTAAATTTGATTCAACTCATGAAAGGTAATGTAAGATTTGATCCTTTTCATGTCCTCTAATATATTATATCCAATCCTATTAGATGTATCAACATTAGGTTTAAAGGTACTTCCCTTAGGAGGCTCTAGATTGTTATTTGATGTAGTATCAGGAGGAGTGTTAAAGTTATTTAGAGGAATTGAAGTGGTCAATGGTTTTTTATGCTCTCTATTTCTTGGAGGATAAGTATTCTTAAAAAAATAATGAAAATCAT
Source organism: Torreya grandis (assembly GCA_037957365.1). NCBI lineage: Eukaryota > Viridiplantae > Streptophyta > Pinopsida > Cupressales > Taxaceae > Torreya > Torreya grandis. The sequence goes on from JARHVA010000416.1 coordinate 204,287, forward strand.
GAATCTCTTTAGGAATATCCTTGGAAAGGGAACTCAAATGTCTCCACCGTGAGAGTTGAATCCATAGATCTAGATGATCTTGAAGAATCAGATGTACTTGCATCATAATACTTATTAGGGATAACTTAAAAAGTATCCAAATCTTCTTGAAAGGCTTCAAATAATTAGAAAATTAAACATAGTCTATTTTTCCATGCTTAGAAGTGCAATAAACTCTATAATAGTCAAGTAAAGCAACATCAACAATATTTATATCAGACACATTCTTGCTAGTAGATGGCTCATTATTCTTGTTGTTGTGGTAATTATTATTTTGAAATTTGTTAGTGGGCCTATTGAATTCACCTTTGAAAGGAGAAATTACTACCAAATCTATCTCTAGTATTGCCTACTTGATTTTTCAACTAGAGGAAGTCTGTGCTAAGCTTTTGAACCATTTTGAGGATAGAGTCACTCTCATTCTTTGGTGCCTCATAATTATGAACTTGAGTATTAGCATTAGATATAGGAATTAAATCTTTTTGATCTTGTGGATGAGATCTTTTGGAAACATTTTTTAGGAGTCCTAGGTTTTGAGTATGATGTGCATGAATCAAAGGTAATTGGTTTAAGATTAGAAGTTGGTTTAGGGCAGACACATTTTGGTTGGCATTGGGAATAACATTTAGAATGGGTAAATGTGGATTGAAATTAAGAATGGAGTATGAAAATTGTCCTTGGGGTTGCATCTGGTCATTAATGATCATAACCTCTACATAAGATACAACTAATGTATTCATGGGCCTAATAACTCAACATAAAAGTCATGGGATCTAAGGCATCCTTATAAATTTATAAAGATAAAGCCTCATCAAGTCTGTAAGGAGCTATGGTCCTACTAGATATCTTTTGGAATCTAGAATTGAAGGCTCTTATTGGCTCATTTACATATCTTTTTACCATGGTTCATTGCTAGTATAGGACATAAGGACTAATGATTTTACTAAATTGATCAATGAAAACATTGTGAAAATCAATCCAACTAGTAATGTAGTCTTCAAGAAGGTTTATAAACCATTCATATGTAACATCTTTGAAAGTAAAAGGGAATAGTCTACATGCTACATCTTCATGAGTCACATTGAGCAATCTTAAAGTAGCTTTGAAACTCTTAATGTGTTCTTCAATAGTTATAATGCCACTAGGACTAAATGTTAGAAAATTATTTTTAGGATTATGAGGAAGGTCATGTACCATACCTTGCACATTGATAGAAGAACCACCTAGCCAAGCCATTCCTTGATAGGGATTGAACACTGAATCACCCTAAATTGGTGAAGTTGGTAAATACTTTGAAATTTTGCACTTACCTTTGTCTTGCCTAGTTCTCCTATGAATGTCTAATGAAAGCAAAGGTTATATGGTATCTAAATGTGAACTTGTCTTGATTCTTGGTAATTTTAGCTTGTGGACTGTGAATCCTATTTGAAATATGATTTGTCAATCTTATCTTTTTAAGGAACAACAATCAAAATTTCACATTTTGTAAAGATTTATATAGAGGATAACAAAAGACAACAATATTTAACTAAGTTATCTCAAATATGTATCCAAATACGTAAGTATGATTGATATTTACATGTCTAAGCCCATATAAGCTCAAATTTGATCGAAACAATTATTACTAACCTAAAACCTTTTGAATTTATAAATTTTAAGCCATTTTTACCATAACTAAGTATATACCTCTAAATAACATTGATATTTTTTTAAAGGAAGCACAAAGATTGGTCTAAGACCATAAAGATCAATGATATTTATGCAATTGAGTAAATAATGACATAATTGTGTAAATATTACACCAATATTTAAACACAATTCACAATAATGAGCAAAGATAATTCAATTCTATAAAGATCTAATGACCCTCCTGTTAGTGCCAATGAAACCCCTCTTATTGATGCCTAAATATGTATCACAGGTGCCTAGAGTGTTCAAGAACACTTCTCATTTTAGAATTCTAAGAATTAAATGCATGATTTGCAAGTTTGGATAATCCTATTATGTATTGATGGAATAGAGGCAAAACAAGTGGACTATTTTACAATATTTGGTGGTTGGGTGCCACCGTGGCCAAATAGTTCATCTATGCAAAATATAAAGTATGTTATGTTAAGAATAATGAATTATGATCAAGAACTAATCTAAAGAATAATCTTAGATAGATATTTATAATTAAAATTAAGCTAGAGTGATTTGGTTAAAAAAGATAAAAATAAAAGGTTAGGTAGAGAAATATGTTGTTGATCTTGATTCCAAACATCATGACAAAGTTTAAATATCATCTAGACATGCACCTAACCAATGTATGCCATGAAGTAGCATAATCTCAAATCTTGTCACACATCAGACTAACATCTAAGAATGGTATGGAATAATGAGAATAAGAACCATATTCACTTTAATGATTTAATCCTACAAGAAAACAACATTATCCCAAATGCAAGAAGAGTAAAGGAAATTAAATGAACTTAAGAACTTTAAATTAACCTAGCATTGACACAAGTTAAAAACTTTGTATTAAAAGGTGCACATCAAGAACTCATAAGAACAATTCAAATCTAGAAATCAGAACAAACAAATGAGAGAGAAGTTAGGATAACAAAAGGAAAAAGAAAATTTGGACAAACTTTGAATAATTCCTTGCTTATATTAAATGCTCAAAAGTTATAATTAGTTTTGGATTAAAAAAATCCCTCCCTTTTTACAATTGACAATGATCCTTTTATAGGATGCAAGGAAGTATGCCAATCTACCATATCCAATTGAAAAAGTACAAGTGTTAGGACAACTATCCTTTCTACAAATGTTCTAGAATACACTAGACTTTCTCTAATGGACTAATCTATAGGCAATGTGTTTTATAAGCTACACATGCCTTTATAAATAGAATATTCCATTTTCAAAATGTATAATACTTAGCTAGAGGAAGAATATTCTTAATTAAAATAATATTTGGGACCCTTGTGTTGCTAAAGTCCCTTATTACTACTGAAGGGTCTCATTGCTCTCTGAAGCTACTCTTCAATTAGTACAAGGTTGATAATTGGTTTCATGAAGAGATCCTTCATTTGACCTGCTAATTTATTGTGGTCTTTAGTTAACTTTATTGATTCATTTTTATGTTTATAACTTTATTAATCTTTTATTTTGCTATTATAACCATAGCCATGACCTTAATGTTTTCCATTCTAGATTTCCCTTGGTTCTTGCTATGACCAGGGTAGTTTTGTGCTTAAGCTCTTCATCAGTGATGAGGCCTATAGAGCTGAGTGAAAGTGTTCCATCCCATTTTATAGCTATTTCTCATTCTCAAAGAGAATTTCCATGTTCCTAAATCATGTGTTTAGGATTTTTATTTTGTCTACAAGTAGTCCCATGATTATGTTTTAGATGAGCCAGGCTAATGGTTTTAAAACCATGGATTTGATCTTCCATCAAGATGTTGGTCAAATCCTTTGTTATATCTCTTTAGTTATACCATTGGATATGGATTTGTTCAAATTAATCACTTGTGGTCTAACATTCAATTATAGATCAAATTACCCTTACATAGATGATAATTCAACTTGATTATGGTGAATACAGGCCAAACTAGGGCTCCTGTATTTGCTTAGGGATTTTTGAAGGTTTTTATAGTGCTTTAGTGGTGGAAACTATCTGAACTTGCATGAACTTCATTACTTATATCCTAATTGGACTATGTTATTATACCTTTACCTTGATATGAATCTACAAAATCTCTTGAATTGATTGGTCTAGCTTAAATGGCTCCATTGTGGCATCTCCATGGCATCCATGTGGTATTTTCATGGTATTTTGTTCATTCATATTCAAAAAATGATTGTTAAAATTTTTTTCACTTAGATTTTCACCCCTTTGAGGATATGCCTTAAATATCCTTATCCAAGTGACATAATGGAAACATCTCACTTGTTGTGGGTAATTAATTTGGTGAGATTAATTTCTAGAATTAAGGGCTAGTTCCCTAGATGTGCCTTGAAATGATTTCACCTATACAAATTAATTGCTTGTGGGGAAAAGGGATATATTTTGAATGAAACAAAACATATTCTAGGGGGTGATGCACTAAGATTTTTACCATAATACTATTGTACTCCATCACTTTTGAGACAAGACATACAACACTAGTCTAAGAGTTTTAGAATGCACTAACATCAATATTTCAATATGAAGGTGACATGCATGAAGAATATCTAAGGTAAGTGGAAAATATATAATTTTGCATATGATAATAATTCCTTGTACACTTAAGAATATGTACATACACTTAACAACACTTCATATGACCTGCTAGGCATGGAATCACTTGCATCAAACATGGAAGCATTGAGAGAAAACAAGGATAAGTAAATATCTCTTAACCATTCACTATACATATCTTCACACATTTTTATAAGATGATATATGAACTAAAAATAGATTGAATTTATTATCTAAGGAAAGTACAATGTCAAAACTAGTAGGGCTTTGCTATACATGGTGTGGTACTATATTACAAAGGCCAAAATGGTAGCTCTTATAGAACTTGAGAGAGGGAGGAGAAAATAGAAGTAAAAGGGTCAAAAGGAAACTTGTAAATATGAAAAAAGGAGTTAATTTTACATTATAATAGGATGTGGGATGAACCATGTAAGGTCAGGAACTACAAGTGTCCATACAAGGCATGAAACTCTTGCAAAGTGGCATGAAATTCCTCATTCTAGCTTTAAAAACTGCCTTCATGATTTGGACCTATTTGAACATCCCAAAAATGATTATGGATATGTATGATGATTTTAATGAAGGGGGATACTTTTATACATACCTCTCCATGCATTGATTTTAGGATTGGTCATCTAGAATCATCTAGGAATGAGCCATCATCATCTACAGTCCAAGAAACTCTTCCTTTGTTCACTCTACACACTTGGCCTCCAAAAAGGGATCAAATTTTATAAAACATAATTGGGATGGAGTGAATGAAACCTATAAATATCATCCATGGCCTTATAATAGTTAGGCACACTTTAAAATCACTACTACTTGGATTTTTCACACTTTCTCACTAGCTTGGTCACTATGTCAGTTTTGACTGGATGAGATGAAGCATCTGGTTGAGGAACTTAGGATTTTTTCCAAGGAATTAAATGACCATGTTGAGTTATTAAAATTCCTCATATTTTCTCCAAACTTTATTTCATGTTTATAATCTTTATATAACTTGAAAAACACATAAAATAGTCAAAAGTACCATATTTTGTACCCTATCTGTATAACTCCATACAAATCAAAAGGGTGGGAAGGAGCCTGAGAGAGACATATATAAGTTATGATTAATTTTATATAAAAAATATGCCATTTAATCAGCTTTCTATCCTCATTTTCTCCATCAGGTCTTGACTAAGGGTTTGCAAAGGTTTTAGGTAGTTTTTGTCCTTAAGGTTTGTTCATGCAGGTTTCACATTGGACTTCAAAAATAATCGCACAAAAAGGTTGCCTATGATCATATCTAAATACTCATATCTTATTTTACCTACATGAAAATCCCAAAAAGAGATATGAACTTTCAAAATTATCCTAGCGATCTTGGTTCTGCATTTACATAGGCCTAACATTGGTCCCAAGCCAAAATTAGCTCTCCCTGAGGTTTTTGCCTTGTAGGTACTTGAGAGATATTAAGACCTCTTTATTACACAAATAATTATTGAGAAGTATATTATTATTTGGGAATTAATATGTTGTTGATAAAACATCTATTGGTTTTGAATTGGCATGTCAGTATGTGAGGAAGAAGGTATGTTTTCTATTACCTGACAAGGTGGAACATTGGTTGCCCCTTGTTGAGGTGGAAATATTTAGGCCTATACTACATTGGCATATTCATTTTTGACTCTTTTTATGTAATGATACTCATCACGTATTGATGAGGAATAGTATTCATTAAATTTTGTTGTTGAGACATGACATTGGTTGCTGATTGACTACCTACTCCTATTGGTTGCACACTTGATGAAGCAGTTGGTTGAGGATTGGAAGTAACCGATTGAGGCTGGGGCATAAAATCTCTCATTCCTAGGTTATTAGATCCAATCTTGGTATTAAATAAAGGCACATGTTGTTGACTAGTTGTTTTTGTATTAGTACCACTTTGATTTAGATTGGATATTACCTTCGCATTGCCCATTATGTTTAGCTCATTATTCTATGTAGAAGTAGAAGACACTTCTTCAATAATAGGAGTATGTAACAAGTTTTCTACCAAAGTGTTTTGTGTGAATGGGTCTAAACTCTAATTTTGTTGACCATTTAACTCTATCAAAACTCTTATTGAAGGAACTAAGTCAATAAGAGGTTTACTGACCATGGTCATCTGATTGAAATTATGTGCTCGATTTAGGTAGGTTTGATATACTACTTGCATTTAGTTAAAGTGGTCTTCCATGAGGTTCTTTCATTTGTTAGGCATTTTAGGATCCTGATACATCATTTGGACTATAGTCAAAGGATTACTAGAAGAATCTTGTTGACTATACAATATGTTGTGATGCATTCTTACTAGGCTTGGTAAATTTTCACGGGGAAAATCTATTGAAAACTTAGCCCATAGTTCTATGGCTCTAACCAAAATATCATCTTTGTTATCCAAAAAATGTCATTAAAACTAATAAGGATAAAATGTTGAAGGTGCATTAATAGAGTATTATTGTTGAGGAACTGGTTCTTCATCTATGGGCATCGTAGCTAGGTATTGTGTGGTTTGTTCTTGGTCTTGTTTTGAATATGATGGCATATTAAACAAATAGTTAGCCAATAGATCTTTGTTTTATACCCCTATTTGAGTATTATAAGAGGGATAAGGATCCATCTCATACGAAATATTATCTATATAGGGGTCTTGCACCATTTCTTCTAGTGTAACAACATTACTAATCCTTGGATTGTACATGAGTCCACTACATGTAGGTATACATGTTGGGATCCATAGTGAATGTTTTGTGATAGAAAGGTAAGAGATTTATACAAACTATAAAATACATGTCTAAAAATATAATGTTCAAACTTGGTCTAGATTTCATCAAAAGGATGGAAAGGTTTATGCAATGATTTGTGATAAAATAAGCTAGCGTTAAGTATCTAATGCCTCATGTTTCACACAAAGATGATCAAGTAAATTGACCAAAAATCAAAATGAAAAACTCTAAGGTTGAAATGTTTCAAATCAGTCTAATCTAAGAAAAAGAAAGTTGTTAGGTCTTTTGGCCGAACATGGTGTTAAAATCTAGGCTCAAACTAGGCATGCGCTAGGACTCTTGGCTAAACAACGTCAAAAGCTAGACTTTGAAATAGAGATGAGTTTTTAATCTAATAGATTTGAAACACTTCTAAAAAAAATCAAGAATTTAACTCTTGGATATAAATTTCATCAACTAGGTACTGAATATGAAATAAAATACACTTTGAGATAGTTTATTTTCTTGAAAATAATGGCATAAAACTAGGCTCTTGTGATGAATAGGATAGACAAAGGTGAACGACATAAATGTGCTAAATAAAGATTCTCAAAAGGTATACTTTGAGATAGTTTATTTTCTTGAAAATAATGGCATAAAACTAGGCTCTTGTGATGAATAGGATAGACAAAGGTGAACTACATAACTGTGCTAAATAAAGATTCTCAAAAGGTATACTCAAATTGGCTTGAAAAATGTGCACAAACTTGAACTCTATGTAAGAGGGTCTATGAAATATTGCTTGAAATGTTTTGGGTAGTATAAAAATGCTAGACTACTCAAAATATGTGACAAAATGTTTGTTTCAAAAACTCTCTAAGGTAAAGATGGTTTCTCACAAATTTAGTAGTGTAACACTACCTTTCTTAACTTAAATGACATACATACCTTCAAAATTTTGACAATATCTCTAAGGCAAAAAATTATGTATTCAAATGACCTCAAGTGGAAATATGATGATAACACAAAAATATTTGGTGTATAGACTCAAAGTGCAAACATTTAGCACAAAATGACTTAAGTCTATTAATTGGTGATAATGATTATGAGTCTTAAATGGCCTTCAACCCAAAATTGGAAATTGAAACTAGGTTCCCTCAAGTTTAGTGAAAATGGTGAACCCACATAACACATCAACCCTATGAACTTATGAAGGTGCAATTTTGAATTTAAGTTATAAATGAAGTACCTAAACAATGTTTGGTATAAGTATAGACTCAATTGGGCAACATAACTATGCCAAATTGGATGATATGACTCCAAGTTTTGATGAATTTTGAAAAAGGAAAATTGATGATTTAAGTGGGTAGCATAATGCCTCTTTGTTCGAAGGAAAATGAGGACTATGTTTTTAGTTTGATTTGTTTTTTCACACCAAGTTTTGACTCCAAACAAGACTTTAATATAGGACAAAACCAAATAGTTAATTGCTCTTAGATATTAAACTGACAAGGTTGATTGGTATTGTTGGAATCCATCAATATACATCATTTGAGAGGCTTTTAGCGTTCATCCAAAAAGTAAAATATGCATTATATATTATGGTTTTTACACCCCCTTCTCTCAAATGACACTACTATGACATGGACCTCGAGGTGCACCTTACACCAACACTTCTATGACAAGTGGGGATTTTTCTAAGAGCTACAAAGTTTCAAACATTTCTAGGGGAATCAATTACATAATTACTTTTACATCATGATGCAAAGTAAAAACATGTAATTGGGTGTCTACGGTACTTGGCATGTTGTAAAAAAGTTTTTCCATATTTGAAACCACTACATCCATCGCTTACCTAGTGTAGTGTGATGTACAAAGTATAGATACATCACATGTGCAACTCCAACATTAGAAGGTGGTTTAACCACTCAAACCTCTTATCCTAGTGGGAGTGGTTGAAGTTAATACTGGGAGATGAAATCCCATGTTAAATCTTCCCTAAAGAACTCATGGGAGGTAATGAAGTCCCCCTCGCAAGCCAAGATACAATGAAATAAAAGACATAAGAGAAAGACTTTAGGGTTGTTTTCAAGATCACCTAAACTATTGTGAGTTTTTGGGGAGTGCTTTATATGACATTATTTTTATGCCTTGGACTAGGCATGTTTGCAAATAAGGATGACACTTTTGGTTCCAAAAGTTCCCTAAAGGGGATGGATGGAAGAGCATACATGCAATGGACTTTTTTCTGCCAAATCAAGTTATAATTAAATAACCATTGAAAACAAAAATTGACAAGTTTGTTCAATTTTAAGCCCCAAAGGAAAGATTAGGTGGTGTTCTTTTGACCCCTTGATCTTAAGTTGTAACTTTGAAAGAAGAATTTGTCAAATGATTTACCTAAGCATGTGAATTATTTGTTAAGCACTAAAAACAAGGTTCCTAATTCATTTTAATATGTCAAAAATGTCTAAAATGCATGTTTTAACAAATTCCAAGCTTTATCTTGCAATGAAAATGTTAGAGTGTCTTTTAGCTTTGAAGCTAAATTAAAAATGAGTGAAACAACTTCTCAAAATGAACTCTTTGTTTTGAAATCATAATTACATAGTCAATCCCACTATTTTCCTACAAATTCACAATTACAGACAATGAAATCATTATTATGGGTTAGACCAAATAGAAAACACAATATCATAATTTTACTTATGAAATCATTGCATGGATGAACAAAATCACTATTCCTAACAAAATCATTCGCCAAGTTGATGAAATCACTGCACAAGTTGACAATATCACTATTTGGGGATAAAATCACTATTTCAAATGAAATCACCACCCAAAATGATATTATCACTACCCAATTTGATGAATTCACTTCTCATTTTAATGAAGTCACTGTTGGAGTCCACTAAATTGCTATTTAGCAAACAATGATTTCATTTACACAAAATCGCTACTATGTAACAATGATATCATTCAAGAGAGTAAAACTAAGGTTCTAGAAATAAAAATTCTATTAGAAAAATAAAAAATTAAGTTAAAACTTCACTCTTTTGAGCCCTCCAACTCCAAGATATTGCATGGAAAAAATTAGTAGGTTTCTTGAGAGAGTTTTGTAACCAAATTTGTGGAGTTGCATCCCACCAGGCATGCCATTTGGCAACATAGGATTACAATAGGGGAGATTATTATGGTGTTAGTGAATGAAATAAAATCCAAGCAAAAAACACACTAAGCTAACACCCTAAGCCTATCTCAAGGGAGGAGCATATTTAACAAAACCAAATGAGAAACACAACTAGAATGCAAAGATAAATAAATCCTTCACCTTCCTTGGATGATCCAAATAGCTTGTTGTAGTGGCTTGCTCAGTTTGTGCTCCTGAAGTTTGTTACAATGGAGCTTGGCTATCCTCCATCTCTCCTTGACACCTTGCTTGGATTTGGCTTGGCTTGGATCAATATTTTAGCATTATAACACTAATTACATGAATATTTTGAATTAATTTAGCATTATAACTTTGGCATGTGAGAGCTGAAAATTATGGTTTTGAGGCTTGCTATTTATAGACTTTTGGAATGGCTAGAATCAACCTAAATTGTCCATCTTAAGATTGAGATGTGTGGCTAAAGATTAATCCAAATATTAAATTAAAATCCATAAATAGGCTCATCAATATTTGGGATAAAGGGATATTGATGAGGCATGGGAGGCATTGATGAGGCATGGGAGGCATTGATGAGTCATGGTAGGGGTTAACCTTGATATTTTATGCATTTATGGCCTAGGGATGTCTTCCCAAGAAATAATGTCACTTGATGATGCAGTTAATAAAAATCAATTTCTGAAAAATATTTTTTCAACAACTCTCATGAAAAATTAACTTAAAAACTTGATTTGGTTTCATTAGCCTAAAACATAATTAATCACTTTGATGCAAAACCTTAGAAATTTATGCACAAACTAATCAAATTGATCAGAATGTCTTCTTATTGGGTTAAAATTTGACTAGATTAGAATTAGGATGTGATCTCAGGTGCATTGGATGTGTTATCCCATTTAGGATGTTGTTAATAGAAAATAATAAAGGCACATGTCTTATGCAATAGATTTGATAGAAAAGAGCAATCTAGAGCACCTAGGTGCAAAATTGGCATTTTGACTTGAAATGATCTGATCAAAGTTAGCTGGCCCATAAAATGCATTACCCCATTTAAGGATACCTTTGCTAAAATTGGCACTTGAATACATCAGTTTCAAAGCTTTTAATGTGCTTTAGTTTTTTTAGGCTAAATTGTGTATTTTGGTAAGAATTGGTTAAAACCATGGCTGGAGGTTATCGGTGGCTAGATTTAGGTGTCTACACTAAACACAATACATACATTAACCTAGAGTGCTTATACCTTGACCCCTTTTTAAATCATAACTTAGGTTTAAGTTCCTTAGCTTAAGGTTTGTCCCATGCTTAATAAAAATGAAATAAACCTTAGCCTAAGGGACATAAGCCTAAGTCATGACTTTTAAAAGTGTACTAACTTAATATTTGAGCATTTTTATAGATCAATGGTCCACACTTTATCACTAGATTTGATTCAATGATGTGAAGTTTACCAAAGACTTTTCAACAAAACCTTGAGAACCCAGGGACCCACCGTGTGGCCAAAGATTATTTGACAAAAGGTATGATATAAGATTTGGAACATGAGAAATATGTGTGAGAGCATGCCAAGTGTCATGAACATAAGGCTTAAGACCCAAGAACCAATTCAAAGACAAAGACCTAGATTATGATCAATGGCTCATGCTAATCTAAGATTTCAATTCAAAGACACAATATAAATAAAGCATTTTAAATACCAATGGCTAGTGTTCAAATAGGATTTATGAAAAATGCCATGAGAGATATAGACTAGGCTACATAAGCTCCATACATGCAAAAAAGGACAAAAATGAAGATCTTGTGGGCTTGAAAACACAAAGGTATAAAGGCAAGGGTCCAAATCAAATCCAAAACATATATAAGCCAAAGCCTGGATATATTCCACAATTAAAAATCCAAAACCCTAAACCCTACATAAAAGGCAACCTAATCAGGCTTAATTTGCTATCAACTTGATCAAAGTAAGCTTAATTATATTCCCAAGTGTAAAAGAGAGCCTCCACAAAAATAATCTATAGTTTGACATGAGAAATTGGTAGAGACAAGGATCATGGTATCCAATAGACAACAATTAAAGGAAGAGGTCAAGCTCTATTTGATGATAGATAATGAGGGCTAGGTATTCAAGGATACAAAACTAGACCTCACCATATTAAACATCCATGACAATCAAGAATTGGTTTGAGCTTTTGTTCATGGTAGAAGAATTATAACCTATCTCAAAGGAAGAGTAGATAAATGATACCACCAATATATAACATTATGACCTAGTTGCAATCTAGATGGCTAGCCTCCATCATGCTACAACAAAACCAGAGGTATTATACTGCATTGATGTCCTTTCCCCCATTTTTTTGATTTTAAGATTGATGGTGAATGGATTATTAAGGAAGGTAACTCAAAATAGGTATCATACATTTCCACTATTGATTTCAAAAAGTACTATAAGCTCCCTCTTCCCCATGTGGACCTCCCTAAGATGAGGAATGGACCAATAACCATGACCTAGACTCCATCCTTAGACCCTGGATAAACTAAGGACCTCACATTTTTAGAACCCTTGATGGCAAAATCCCTATAGTCTAGTTCATAGAAGGTATTAGTGTGATGATGACCTTGTTGAATAGATATTTTGATTCCCCTTCAACCACTTATATAAATAAGGTTTGGGTCTCATTTATACACTTCCTGATGGAAGAAAAACTTACCCCTCTAACAGGAGATTTGATCAACATCTTCTTTACCAAACAATTCATCACCATCAAGAAAAAGACCTCCAAGTAATTCTACATGATGTCTTACCTACTTGACACCCTTTTTGCTTCAGTCACCTTCCCTGGCATTAGGAATTAGTCCCTAGAAGGTAGGACAACCATATCACACTACTATTATAAATTGCATATCTTTAAATATAGGAATCACATGAAATTTATCTTTGATTACATTTTCCCAGTAATAGTTAAAGCCATCACAGGTGTTTCCATGCCTAGGCTTCACCCCCTTATCAAGAAGTGTGTGGTGATGATTGGGGACATGTGGTATTTCCTAGATTATACCATCATTAAGATAGAGGGAATTATGTCCCAGCCTTATAGACTACCATGACATGTCTTGAATAAATTTATTGAGCAAGAGATTACCTCCTAGCTCATCCTTGGCATTTACAAGCCTTGCAAGGAAAAGATGAAGGGTCTGGTTCACCCCTTCCCATTAGATATTGGGAAAATCATAATTAAATATTGGAATTAGTGGAAGGTATGGTCACACATAAGAATTTATTTGGATTTTAGCTAGATGAAGTCAAAATATGGGATCTAAGGACCAAAGTGGGAGAACATCTAAAAGACAAAAAGCTCAATCTTGAGTATGTACTCAAACTAGGTGTCCATGAAACCATATACATCAGAGCCAAGAATTATGAGGAAGTGTTGGCTAAGATCCAAAGCCATAACATGAAGCTAGAGAATAGATTGACCAAGGATGACAAGCCATATAGGGAAAATTGGTAGCTACATCTTTTATAATACCACCTACTACCTAGGCCATGTGGGATAACTCATGAACAACCTCAGGTAGAGAAACCACAATAGTCTTGATAGTAGGTTATGTAAATTCAAGATGATCAAGGTAAAGGAAAGGAGAAGGTTAGAGAGAAAAGATTGAAAGAAAAACTTGGAGAAGGACCCTTATCTTCAACCATGTAACAAAGGCCACCTTCCCTAGTCTAATACATTGACATGATGGATTTGGATCCAAAAGAGACACTTGAGGGTTCCCTCAAGGAACTTATAGAGCCCTATAGCTCAGGTGGAGAGGAGGACCCCTTAGGGGAAATAATAGAATTTTTTTGATTCTTGTGGCACCTCAAGAAAAGAGGAAGGCAAAATAGGCCTTGGTCCCAGTAAAACCAAGGAATAAACCTAGATTAAACTTCACTCATCCCATTAGTGAAGTCAATCTCTATAGTGATGGATTTCCAATCCATGGACCAATCATTCCTAATTGGTTCATCTATGTAAAATTGTAAAAGATCCCATCTCTCCCCCACTCATGGGCCATGACAAAGGTTGGTGTAGATGTGCATGATGACATTAAGCCTTGGATAAAGGCTATGATGAAGGATCAAGAAGAGAGAAGGATTGTAGTTCCCCAAGGACCAGAAGGCCAAAATATGGATGCTCAAGGAGCTTCTAGCATATCGAGAATGGAGGTCCCTAAGCCTCTAAAATTCAAGGAGCCAATTACAAAAGTGCACTTCAATTTTGAGACAACAGGCTTAGAGAGAGTAACAATAGGATAGCCATGGTTGGGATAAAATAATTCAGCTTTTAGAAGGTGGAGCCATTTACAAGATTAACTCCTATGGGAGGTCAACAAATTGGTGAAGCTACCATCTATGTGGAAGATGTGGAAATCCTGATAGAAGCATAATCACAATAAGCCAAGGCTAGATTCTAGGGTCTAAAATAAAAGAACCAAAATTTAGAAAGAGAAAGGGAGAATTTACAAACATAGGATATCTTATCAGTCCTATAGGCCATGACCAAAATGCTAGATGAATAATTTTAAGATATGTTTGAGGCATTATTCAATAAAGATAAGGTAGAGTGCATTAAAGTACCAAGATACATTAGCCAAAGACCTAGTTACCCAATGGTAGGCCTTAGAGGACAAGATATCTCAATTCCTCAACATTCAAGCAAAGAATCAAATCCCAAATTTTAGAACCATAAGTATGGGACACCTAGGAATAATCTTGGGGAATGTTATTGATAAGGTTCAAATCTTGAGTACTTGGCATACCAAGGTAAAGAGGATTATAAATTATGACAAAGGGCTCACTATCATAATTGAACAACTTCTTGAGACCATGCTTGTCAATCCTACATAACCTACTACCCTTGGCCTCATTAGTGATGAAGGGTTCAAGCATACGACCACCTTGGTGAGTCAAGAAATCCAAGGGAAAAATAAATTCTAGTCTGGATAGGATAACAAGACCTTGGATATGATAATCAATGCAGGTGAGAGGATCAACGAAGCTAAAAACATTAAGGAGGCCTTGGCCAAAAATGAAAAAGAATTCAATGAGCTAGCAGACTAAGAAGAGGAGTGCATCATGAAGCCTATTGTGGATCTCAAGCTGGTTGATGAATAATATGAGAGGGCTATGAGCATCCTCCAACAAAAAATAGGGGCCCCACTAGTAAGTTAGATAAATATTCTATTCTAATAGAAATTAGGTAAAATTTTATATTATAATATTCTATTATAAAGGCATATGCTAGTTTGTTAGCATATTTTCCTTTAGGTCAGTATGTTTTGGGAAATCATGTGTATTATAGAGCTTGTAAGGACAACTATCCTTACCTTTGTACACCTGTATTTTGTAACTGACCTGTATACTACCTATTCTTCCTATAAAGACATATATCACCATTGTAAAAAGGGAGAGATTTCTAAGCAAATTTGTATACTTGAATAAATTAATAGAATCAAGGAATTATGCAAGGATTGTCCATTTTGATGTGTTAATTTCTAATGTATCTTTTCTCTTAATTGTTAGTAGAGGTCTTGAAGTTGAATAGTGTCCTTGAATTTGGAATAACATTCTTTAATCATGGGGTTTATAATTTATGCCTATGATAGATTAGTTGAAAGAACCTAGGTTCTACATCATTTCATTTTGCTCTGTATTTAGATGTGCAATAGCTATTTGATTATAGTGGTAAATCCCTAAAGTAGACTTGGTTCTTACTTGTGGTTCTTAAACATTTTCCTCTAAAGTTTCCTTGATATATAGTAATATTTGAGCTTAGGCTATGTTGCATTATATATTTGTTAAATGTATATTCAATTTCCATTAATAATTTTTCATAATGTTCATGACTAAAATTGGTAATCACTTATTTCTTTTCTACCCTACCCTTCTTTTTGCTCTTTTTTTTACACCATGATCACTTTAGTTTTAGCCACATTATAACTATCCATTTAAATTAGTCTATAGCTTAAAGTATAAGTGTAATTCACTAAGTATCAATAAGGATTCACAAAGAATAAGACAAGGTGGCTCCCAACCACCAAAATTATATAAATATTATGGAACAATTATCTTACTCTACTACTATTTCACCACAAGTAAGCAGATTGTCAAAACTTGCAACTCATGCTCTGAATTTTCTAAATTCTAAAATGAGAAGTGTTATTTATTTACTAAGGACACCTGTGGTAAATTTAAAAGAATCAATAGGTAGATGTGGATGGTTGGGTAGTGGTTACATGCCCTTATAGATTAGGGTTGTAGCCATAGGTTGGTCCAATGGGTGCTAGTTGGATAGGAGTGGTAGTTGGGTTGGTGACTGTTGGGAGGATGGTAACCCTTGTGCTAATTAGTGGCAAGGTAATAGGTATGGATTCCATAAGGATTTTAAGTAGATGAGTGGTTGAGGGGTTGGTGGTAGCTAAAGGGAGGTTGGTAGTGATAGAGGTAGGATTTCATATAGTGAGGAGTGGTTATTAGGAGTAGAAGGTACAAGGGTAGTGGTAGTTCGGGTAATTTAGTTTTCTATGGTAGTCTTAAAGGCACTATTAGTTGATGAGGAATCTTGGGTAGTAACCATGGAAATAGAGGTACTCCCCATGAGGTAGAGAGGCATGATATAAGGTAGATCTATGGGTGGGGCTAAAGCTAGGGTATGGTAAGACATGGTTGTAATATAATGTTGCAAGGCTATGGGATTGTTATCTAGGAAAGTAGTAAAATATGCGTCTGTTTAAGGAACCTCTCAAGGGAAAGTAGTAATTTCTAAGAGGTGAGGAGAGTTTGATGGTTCAAATTTTTAGTCCATATATGAAGAAGTAGAAGAGGTAGGTTGGCTTGGTAATGGGTTTTTCTCTGCAAGGTCTCTCCACTATTGGTGAGTGAGAACCATACAAGAAAGGGGAGATAGAAAGCACAAATAACCTCACTACTCAAATAAAGAGAAGACAAGAAAATATCAAAGAAATCAAATCACACTCTAACAGATATGTTAAACCTTAAAGTTTTATTTAATCTCACTTTTGGCTTATGCCTTAAGAAGATGTGTGACTTAAATTAGTTTGTAGAGTGGGTACTAGAGAGGAAGTCTAAGGTTGGTTTTAGGTTGTGTTTAGGTGATAAAAAGGAATCTATATTAGAATCAATATGTGGCTTCATATTGGGGCCTACCCCCTCACTTCACATACCATAGTGATAAGGGTGTTAGGTGCTTAGCTAAAATATATTGATATCTAGAGATTATACTCAACTAGAGAGTTGAGTTGGTTCTCCCCTTGGTAATGACCTCCAAGTAGGATCATTGGGAAATGGTAAGGTTACTGCTAGGTGATGAAATCCTAGTTAGGCCTTATCTCAAGTTTGTTTGATGTTTATTTGTTAAAAGTGGTTTAGTTGAGTGTGTGCAACAAAGAGTGAAGCTATGATAGATTAATTTGCTTTTAAGTTAAGCTATATGAACTAAAATTTCAAGTAGTAAATGTATGCACTTGATTTTTATCCCAAAATAAACTTTTGGTTTCATTAATGAGAATAGAATAGAGAGAGAATGAAAGCAAACAAGAACCCATGTAAAGACACAAGGGTCCCACCAAGCATGCCAAAATGTTTCAATGAATTTCTTGCTTATTACTGGGAAGAGGAAAATAAGAAATTAAGTATGGGTATGATTGAAAAACTTGATTGATAGTGCATGCATTGAATCAAAAGATTGTGAAGATCTCCTATTTGGCTTGGGAGGATGACCTATAGATAGGAACACATTAAAGCAAACTTGTTTATTAGATAGATAATTGAGTGGATTTCCTAGTGAGAGCTAGATCCTAGAAGCGAGAGCTTCCTTAGGGGTTATCAATCCACACATTTTAAACAATTAAGTTTATAAAATTGAAAGGAAAGTACTTGCATCAATAAATTAAAAGCACTAAAATTGAATATGAGAATGCTTGCTTCAAGAAATAGACTAGAAATGATTAAATTAGTGACAAACTAATTAATACTATTGATAGAGTGTTGGGGTCTATGAATAGGAAAGAACATAGAGAATCAAATTTGATTGGGTGTAGGTAGGTGAAATTATCTTGTTGGTTTTTATTGTGACAATGATTGTCAATAATTGGGGTGATCATCACTGTTCAAGCTGAGAATCAATGGTTGGGTAGACTATCAACAGTTGAGATAACCCTTGACAATTATTATGTATAGATCTAGGTTGATAAGAAGGTTGATTGATGAGATCTTGAAGTGATATTTTTAGAGTTGGGTTGGTACTAGGCTAGATATGAAAAGTAAATAAAGTAAAATAATACTAAAAATCAAATACATATCTTACAAACGATTGATTGAGAGGTTGATTGAGGTAATTGACATGTTAGTGGAATCTAGCTTGATTTTGATAGAGTAACTATACTCAGCACTTAGGTAGAGCTACGGTGGTAGGTCAACTCTCTAACTTGGTAGTTGGTTTGATGGATTATTGATAATGATTGAATTATAAAAGGAAATTCCTAAATGTATAAGTTCTTTATAATGATTGCAGATGGATTTCACCTCTTTACTCCTCTCTTCTTATAGGTAAGGCAAAAGAGTTGCAACAACATGTGAACTAGGCTTCCTAATTATAAATTTCTCATGAAATGGCTCACACATGGATGAGGACAAGTTATTTTTAGAAATCAAGTTGGGTGACTTCCATGTTGGTGGTTAAGGAGGTGGACCCTAACCATTGATGATCAGGGTGATTATTGAGGTTAAACCTAATTGTTAGCGATTGAGGGTAAAGGGTAAAAAGTGGGTAAAGGCTAGGTTAACCTAGTTAAGTCAAATTGGCTTGTATATTATGTTCAATGAGGGTTTAGAGGGTTGGATGGTCCCAAGGGGGTCCTAAAGTGGTCCACGGGAATTACAACATTTAGAATCATGATGTGCAAATTTCTAGTGTCTACATTGATAATATATAATGAAATGAGTGAATTAATGGGATATGTTATTTGTGTTTAGGTAATTTTATTTAACATTATTAAATAAAAGGGAAAGGGTAGTTCAATTTACAAAATAAACACAAAAGGAGGGAAGGGAAAAGCATCAAAGAAAGATTTTAGAAACATGTGAAATTAATGATTTAACAATTAAGCTGAGAACATATACCATAATTATAACACTATGTACTGAGTCTCATGAAAGGCTTTAGCTTCGATGCCACATAATGGGAAGATTCTAGGGAAGCAACTTAAGAATGATTAACTTATGAATCCTCACTAAATAACAATACTATAAGTCTATAGTAGATCACACATAAACTTTCAAAATAACTTATAGTCTATCACACTAGTTATCAATATTGTGAAGAAAATGAAAAGAATTCACTAAAGTTTATGATAAGTAGGCACAACATAAACATTGCATACATAAAGTAACAAAATCTCAAAATAATTATCTGGGCACTAATATTCACTTAAATTGAAATGAAAGATGCTTTGTTAAATATAACATGTGTCATTTAAAAGAGCTAAAATAACATTTATTAATATATCCAATTTTATTACAAAGATTGATCTTGGCCAACTCTTTAAAATTTAAAAGGGATGAAGGAAATTACAAGTGAAATCTTCATTTGATTTCAACAACACTTTTGAGCCCTTCAATTTATAATATGGCCGCACTTTTATAGATAAGGATGGTGTATACAAGGGAAAATGTAGTTAATCTACAAATCAATACTATCTTGGAGAAGATAAATCACACTTACACTTTTGCTTGTTGGTACATTTATATAATCAGGGTCATGACCAAGACAGATCCACTTGACCTAATCAAGGGGTGTCTTACCAAAATAACACCATTTAAGTAACACCATAATAGGGTTATTACATGGTGTAACATAGGACCATAATAATAAGCCTCTATTCAAGTAACACCATGTAAGAACCCTATCTAGGTCCTATGTTTTCTATATTCACAAAGTAAATACAAAGTAAATTAAAATCTAACCTAGTGCTCACCAACGCTTGTGGCACAAAATGGGGGTAATGAACATAAAATTTAAACATGTATAGAATAATTTTAATTAAGCTATGTATAAATATAACCCTAATACATAGAGAAAGAAATACATTCAAAAGACATTACTTATGTTTATTCTTTCTAATAAAATAGAGGAGTAAAGTTATATATACATACCTTAAAGGCAACGCCATCGAGACTCAATCTCTCCCTTGGCCAAATGTGTTTTGTAAGAGGTTATTGTGGTTTATAAAGATCACTAAGATATACCAAAACATCTAAGACTTTTTCATAAGACAAGATTATTCTCTAAGTATAAACCCTAATTAATAAATCCTTAAGTAGAATGGTGGAAGAGTAGATAATAAAGAAGCATACATTTGTAATTAACTTTGTCTTTCTCTAAGAAATGGTGAAATGAATGTTTATATATAGCCAAATCTAACCCTAAACCTTTCTAAAATTTTTACCGATAGTGTTGGTCTAATTCAACCTTGTATTGTTAATTTATAAAATCAATTTAGGTCTTAATCTAGGTCAACTGAGGCTAACCCAGACTCATAACTACTAATGTTAATTTGAGTACAGGGTTGACCTAGGATGACATTATTCAGTAAAGGTCAAAAAGGGTTCTTGGCTTATATAGGGGCTTATTAAGGTGGTAAATTACTTAGAGGAGTGTGTAAAAGAGGTGTCAAAGATTAGGGAAGTGTATAAGAGATGTGTGTGTTGATTGAAAGTTGTGGTATAAGGGACAATAGTCTTGTGAAGCACCAATGGTCTACCCACCTCTTTCTTAGTGTACCCTTTAAGGCATGCACTGAGAAAGATTAAAACTCAATGGGTTATCATAAGAGAAAAAGCATCAATAATTGATAAAGTGTGAAAATATTATGTGTATACATATGCCCCACTTGAATCTCATCACGTGTTACTCAGGTGTAACATGAGATGGTGTATCAATAAAAGAACATAAAAATACACAACATTAAATCTAAATAAATTACAATATTTTAAAACATATAATAAATGAAAGCAAATGACTAAAAGGAAATAACTAAAATAGAAAGTAATATTTTTATACCTTGACTTACATTTATTTTTGAATGGTTATCTATTATGTTTGTGATTTTGATCATGGAGGGTGTGTATACTACTTTGGACAAACCCAATGATACAAAAATAAAGATAAAAAATAAACAAATGTAGGAAAGCCAAGATAACTGAAATGTGTAGGCATGATGCACATTGAAATTTGGTAAGCTAAGGTGATAAATTAAGTTAGGACCAAATGACCAAGCCAAAATTTAAAGTAAATCGGGTAACCAAAAAGTCAAGGATACTAAATGACAAAAAAAAATAAACAAGTAAACCTTGAGTAAGAAAGGTAAATAAACCAAGTCAAACTAATGATACAAGTAAAAATGGTAATCAAACATTAATATGATAGTAACAATCGTTACTTAAATAAAGGTGGGCAAGAAATGGTAAAATAACATTGATGAGGATGTATAGGCGGGACGCGCTGGAAGTGCGCCCAGAATTTGAATTTCTGGGCGGCAGATTGAAGGCGCCCCATCTGATGTGGAGAGTGCAGGTTTGAAGGCGAGAGTAAAATTGCTTGTGGAGAACCAGACAACAGGTACAGACCCTAGAGGGACAGTAGGAGGTGTAGGAAAATTTTTTGGGGCAGAATGTGACGCTATTGTAAATAATGGAAAACTGTCGAGTGGTTCTAATCCTTTCAGTGGGACCTGTGTCTCCTATATGGATTCTACTCCTACTGTGTTGGGGCAGGAGCATGAAAAGGAGAAAGATAAAGTGCATTTTAATAAGGAAAATAATTTAGAAGTGCTGTAGGTAGAGAATGTAGAACAAAAGAAGTGGTCATCTCTGTTTGGCAAGAAACCCAATGGAAAATCTATTTTCCCACCTGTGACTGGTAAATCTTGCTGGGAGAAAGGTGAGTTTCAAGTTTTCATTCCAGACCCCTAATATATTTCTCTATGTCTTCCATGGATTTCACCCTAGTGGGTAAATTTTTAGGAGCAAGACTAGATCTGGGATCTCTAAAAAAATGGTTAAAAGGAAATGGGTAATTAGAGGAGAGGTAGAAATGGCATCAATGTTGAATGGTTTCTTCTCATTTATCTTCAATTTTAAGGAAGACATGAATATGGTTCTGGGTGGAGGACCGTGGTCTTTTGGTAAATTTTCTCTTACCATCAAAAAATGGGAGCCCAACATGGATCTATCTAATTCTTTTTTCTTAACCACTCCCATTTGGGTTAGACTTCTTAGACTCCCTTTAGAGTTTTGGCATGAGGAAATATTTAAAGGTATTGCCAATTCTTTTGGTGAACTTGTGGCAGTGGATAAAGCTACGGCTTCCAGATCCAAACTTCAAAGTGCCAGACTTTATGGCAAAGTGGTAGATTTGAATCACATCCCAGAAAAAGTGGATATAATATCCAAGCTGGGCAAAAAAACTCAAGGGATTTTTTTTGAAGATTTGCCTAATTCATGCTATGCTTGTAAGAAACAGGGGCACTTCATTAAAAACTGTCCATCTAAAAGCAAAAATCTTCTAAGTGGTGTTTTGGATGGGCAAAAAATTCAGCATAAGAAAGAATGGAAACTAAAGGAAGATCATAGACAAGAATAAAAGATTAGTGAAGAGTCTAAAGATTTAGATGAAGAGCTGGATAAAGAGCCTTCTTGTGAAGAACCTAAAGATCCACAAACTGAGGCGTATAAAGAGTTTTCTATTGAGAAAGAAAATTCAAAAAAAGAAGGAGATGGACTGCAAACAGATATCAAAATCCCTAAACAAAGAATAGAAGATTTGATGGATTTATCAAGACAAATCATTTGCTATCCAAGGATAGAAGAGCGATGGGGAGATGCTAATGACAAAAGTGTACTAGAAGAAGGAGAAATCTTGGCTGAAGATGAAAATAATTCAAAAGAGGGAGATGTTCTCCTTTCTCAGTCTAGGGAGAATTAAGTTGATAATGAAATCCCTTTGGAGGAGCTGCAGGAGAACCAAAGAAAAAGGGGTGGAAAAAACACGAATACTAAGGGAGTAGAAACTAGAAGTAGTAAAAAAGACCAGTAAACAAAGGTGAAACAACTTGTTTCTACTCGGGATAAACTTGGAAAAAGAGATGAACAACATTGTAAGGTGAAACCGGATATTGGCTCTCCTGACAAACCCGGAAGAAGACCCATAAGGAAAACTAGAGAGCTAGAAAGTATGCAAAATATTGTTGATGGCAGACATGCAACTATTCTGGATTTTACCCCAAAAAATAGATATTAGAGCATTTCTCAGGATATTAGGGGGTTGATTGTCTTATGGTTTTTTGAGGTTATCCTTGTATAACCTATTTTTGTTGCTACTGTTTAGTAGGTTTAAGGATGGCTTTTCCTGGTGCATGGTAATGCTTTATCTTTTTTGTTCTTGTTAAAGGGTTTTGGGGCCCCTTCAAAACCTATTTTTACCTTAATCTAAAACAATCCTTAATCATCAATAAAAAAATACATGAAAAGGGAAAACAACATTGGTGAGTGAGAAGTAACAATCTAAACTCACTCAATAATGGAAAAAGTACATGAAAGTAAAAATAGATGTAGTTGTCAAAAAAAAAGAAGTACAACAAAAATATAGAAACAAATGTAGTTGTACAAAACAAGAGTGATAATGAATTTTTTTCAAATAAAACCAAGGAAATTATATAAATGTAAATTAGTGGTATAAATAATATAATTCCTAATCAATAAAACATATTGTTTTGTTCTAAACATAGATAAAACTAAAACAAAGTAGTGGTAGCAAGTTTTTTATTTTTTTATATGTGAATAAGAGGGAATATAGAAGTAGGGAAACAAATTTAGAATCAAACTTGCTTGTCAAGGGGGGACATGAAATGGGTAGTGGAGAAAATTCAGGAAAAATCAAGGTAGATAAACTCTTTATCAAAGTCAAGACACTTAGATTAGGTTTGTCAAAATAAGAGAAATGTTGAAATTAAGGACTTTAAAGAACATTTCCTAACCACACAAAATTGAGGTCATCAAATGAACTATGAATATCATCCATGAAGTCTATATGAATGAAAACTAAAATGGACCTACCTTCCCACAACATTTTCCCCATTCCTCAAGACCCCTGACAGAGCCATCAGTCTACTGTGAAGATTGGGTACTTGTGTGAGAAAGTAGGTAGCACTATAGATTATTTTGAATGCTCCAATTTTAATATAATTGCTTACCACACCCCAATAGACCTCAACTTTATCATGATACCAATTGTGGAGTTTAAACTTCGATTAGAGATTGGAGATGTGCTATAAATCATGTATTTTGGTGTGATTTTGACATTTTTATTTTTATAGTGCCTTTTATTTTAAATTATTTAGATTTTAAATTTTTATGGTTTTTTCTCTTCCTCCTCCATACAGATTTGGAGAACCAAACATGGGTGCTAAAAATTATTATCATTTGAAAACTTGGGACTTAGTTGATAATAAAGAGAACTTAGAGAATGTGGTGTATAAAAGTCTTGTTAATTCATATGGAAAAAAGTGTTATCTTGAATTCAACCTTGTTGTATTCAAATTTGAATGAAAGGAAATGAAATCAAGAGGAATGAACATGAAATAATTTGAATTACTTCAAATTGTAAAAAATGTGATAAAGTGAAAAGGGATACAATTATAGGTAAGTATGATTCTTTATCATAAGAATGTATGTAAGTTTAATGAAACATTCTAACATGGTTTGTTGTGTAAATTTTAACCATAAAAGAAACTATTATCAAAAATTTTACACCCATTCCTGGTTAAAGTAGCTTGATGTACAAAAACTAATGATAAAATTGAAAAACCTCCAAGCTATAGGAACTTGCTGAATTGAGGTTAACCTCTAGAGAAGGTTAGCTTATTTTCACTAAATTTGGTACAATTGATAAAATATCAATTTTATAGAAATTCCACTCCTTTAGTGTTCTTGCTCATAAACTAGGGTTTGACTGGGAAAAGAGTTTGAGAAATGAAACTTGAAAAGCTAAAAATGGTGATTGCACCAAATATTTTTAGTGAAATTTAATGTTTGCTTGAATGAACACAATAAAATATAAAAATAGATTGAAATTTGTTTGAGCACAAACTCATACAAATGGAAAATTAGAGGCAATATTTTGTTATTTTTCACAAAAGGGAAAAGATTATTTTATTTTAATCAAATAATCTTTCAGAAGGGTAGAAAATACCAGAAATGAATTATTGTGTCTGAAATAAGAATTAAAAAGTCCATAAAGATTCAAATAACTTGCATACACAGGGATTTCTCAAACAAGAAAGGCAAAATATTTAATTTATTTCATTCTCCAAGTTGAAACTTTGAGAAAATAGATTCAAAATGTAGAATAATATTACTAAAAACAAAAAGATAGATTGGGCTATGAGGCTTACCCATATTTATACAAAATATCTCATAGATGAGATGTAGTTATCAAAACTTCAATGCCCAGTAGAAGAAATCATGCAAATCTGGAACTTCATGCAAAAAGTGGCATGATCTTAACTTGATGTGGTGTGGATGGAACTGATAAAATCTTCATGCAATGCCTTGGGTTTCTTCCATGCATATGCAAAAACTCTTGATGCAAATGAGAGGTACCCAAAATGAAATTCAATGATTAAATAAAAGATAACTTAGTAATAAATCAAATTACTTTTTCCAAAACCCTAACTTGAAAATTACAAGTGATATATTTACAACTTGTAAATCATGTCACTTTGCCAAAATAGAATTTGAAAATTTCAATATGTGCTTTTACAAGTTTAAGCAATTATAACTTATCAAAATGAAATATGTAATTTACCATTACGATTTTTATATTTTCTAACCTATCAAAGTATAAAGTGTAAAATATACATGTCTCTTTCTAAGAAAGAGCTATAAAATATAGTTAAAATTACAAGATATGGAACTTTATAATGTTTTTACAATGCTAAAAATACAATATGGGAATATTTCAACAAAAAGAATTAATCAATTTCCAAAAATTCCTCTGCTTTCTTGTCTTTCTTGACTTGTAGCTTCTAGACATATGCATCAAAAGCCTTGACAATTTACTAGATTCTATGTTCATTTACACCAAAGGAGTAACGGTTGGTGATCTCACAATTTTCTGATGTGTCAAAAATTTCCCACCTCAAAGCCTTGATTTTTTGTATTTCTTTATCCATCTTATCCAATGCATTTTGATAAAACTTAAGGTAAAGATTGTATCTTTTGAGAATTCCTTTTCAACTACTTCCTTGAATTTTATATGAACCTCTTCTACTAGAAAGAGGTTATCTTCATCATTTGCTGGCCTATATGACAATTTACTCAACATTTCTTCAATGTCATACAACATATGAAGAACCTTGTCATGTGTAACCTTGGCTTTGTGAGTAGCTTTTGTGAGCAAATTTATTTTGAATTGTGTAGCTATATATAATTCCTCCTATTCTCCATCATTTTTCAATATCCCTTTGGCAAGGAGGATGTCTATATCAGTAGAGTCTACAATTGTCAATTTGGGATAATAGAGATTCAACCTTTGTATTTATCCCTCATATTTATTGACCTATTATCTCAAAGAGGTCCTTATTTCTTTGATAATTATATAATGGTCCATTATAATAGTAATAATCTTATTTCCCTTGGAAATTAGTTTCTCTAACCATTCTTTAATAACCCTTCCCATGCTTGCAATTTTAGTCACCACATCTATTATTACCTGACATGGGATCTAGTTGACTAGTTGTGTTGACTCAAGTTATATCGATGAACCACTAAGCTCTATGAATTTGTTTATTATAGCTATGAGTTGATCATCCTTATTTTTCAACTCATATTTAGTGACCTTATCACTATCTATTCTCTCAAAGAGGGTGTTGATGCCAGATTTAACATCATGTTTTAACACCTCCCTTGTTAGACATCTAAAATGAATCTTTGAAATATGATAGTCCCCCACCACTAGATCTTTTTTTGGTTTATCTAGTGGGGGGACTACAATCTCCACATATCTCTCCCTTGTTGAGTCACATATTATTTTTTAAAAGGTCCAAAGATTAGACTTGGATTTCTTATTTATTTTTGAGAGGCCAAAGTCTAATGTACTTGGGGAAATCATTTTCTTCCACTTCTTTCCCATAATTTGTGCTATCTAACTAGGGGTATCATCTGTATGTGTAGATACTATCACCTGATAATATACAACTAAAGCTACTACATTAGTAGGCACTGTGAAATATGTGTAGTCCTATGTTGATGCTACCATAAATTATTCAAGAGATGCCTATGGAATTTAATCTCCATCAGTTGGTTACAAATCCACATTTGCATCAAGAACTTGTTTTTCAACTATCTTCATTGAAGGTGATTAGGAAGATGTAGAAAAATAATAGGTGGGGATAATGGAAATAACTGTGTCTATGGGGGGTGTAGGAGGTGAAAGTGATACTAATGGGGGAATAGACATAGGGACTTTAAACTTAAAAACTACTGGAAGGGTAGAATCCAAAGAATTAAATGAATAAATTAAATGAGTTGGGCCACTCAGGGTTGGTAAGGTAGGGAATATGAAAGGGGATGAAGATGAAATAATACTTATACTAAGAGTTAGGATGGCTAATAGAACTAAAGTTAGGATGACTGGGTTTGTGACTATGTACTACTGAGGTATGTTGAAAATAAATGGGAATGGAATGAAAAGAGGGAGTGAAATGGAATGAGGGAGCGAAAATGTGAGAAGGCAAAGTGGAGTGGAAACTTGAGTGTCCATTGATGGGGGACCTTGAGTGTCCACTTGACTTAATAACACTTGTTTCAATGGAATTATTGTTGTCGGTAATGTGGTAGGAATGCGAGGTGGAGGTGTTGGAGCTATAATAATACTATACACAGGTGGGGGGTGAGCTATAGAGATGGGGGTTGTCATTAAGATAGATATTGGGGTTGAAGTTATAGAGGATCTAACTATAGCTATGTCCTTAGATGAGATGAAAATGAGTTGATCTACTACTACCCCATCCTTACTAGATTACCCTTTCTTGGCCCTAACTTTCCTCTTTTTATTATGAGGGATCACTGGCCCTTCTATCTTTTCTCTTGCTATCCCACTAGGACCCTCTATTGACGAAGGAATTCATTCTTCTTTAAGTTTTAATCACTTATCTATAATACTTAATGTATCTTTGGTCACTTAGACCCATTTGCTTCTGAGCTAATTAAATTTTTTGTTGATCACATATGTTATTTTATCTAAAAAAGAAAAGGATTCAAGAATTGACCATCTTACTGGTGGAAGGGGTTGTGTGATAATTTGTTTATAGTAGTTTGGGTCCAAAAAGGACTAATCATTTACCAAGTCCTTGGGCACTGGTGCTAAATCAAATTCTTTGACCTATTCCAAGGTCATCCTCAAATGGTCCTTCAATATGACCTTCTCCTCATCCTCTAGATCCTCCCAATAAACTTCAAAATATGGAACTTGGGAATATGTAGAAATTCCTAGAGTGCTATTGATGTTGCCATAAAAATCATAATATGGCTTAGATTCAAAAGCTCAAAGTGCCATCTATGTCATTTTTATGTCAACACACTTTGCTTTGAGGAGGGATGGGTATGTGTATCTACTAATACTAATTGGGAAATGAATTCCTAACTTGTGATTTTTGGAAATGAGGTTATCTTACCAGCTCCATTAGTGCCCACTTATCACTAACATATCTGGGGAGTGTGTAGGGGCAGTGACTAAATTCATTTACCCTAATATAAGAATAGGTGGGGAACTAAATGAAGGAAGAACCATATCAAGTGATTTATGCAACTGTTACATCTATGAGTCTTATTCTCCCAAGATCTTTATAAGACATGATTATGATGCAATAGATGAATGCATCATTAACTCTCTTGAAATGCTACCTATTAGCCTCCAATGTGAGGTCAGGGTAATAGTTATATAATCTAATTATTTTTCCAGGTATTATGTTGAGGCCTAAGAAGGATCATCCTTTGGCCAATATGTACACAAGGTAGGAAGTCATGAAGAAATTTCCAATGGTTTACACCTCCATCAATTGCTTATAAATGGAGTCACTAATGAGTTGGGTCTAATGGATGTATTGCGTGTTTTGATGGATGACCCAAATGTATTGTTACATCCACTCCTGGAAGCTCTTAGCATCAAGAATACCAATAATCTTTTGAAAAAATTATTATGTCTGCCACTTCATATTTGAATTCAATCCTTGCCAATGTCTTTAGAAATCTAGTGGAGGGAGCCTTGGGGTTCTTAAACCATTATTTTTTTGTCATTTTTTGACACTCATATCTATTATCTCAAAATAATTATTGGGATGTCTCTAGAGTTATGTCAAGATATTTTTTAAATTCTAGTATTATAAAAACTAAATTAATGAAATTGGGGTCTAGATTCAAAATATTTTCCCTTTATCATTTAGGACCTCTTGTTTGTCAGCATCATAATGTTGGGCTAGTGTTAGTACTGACTCAAGGATTTAGACCATCAGTGGAAAGGCTGATACCTATGGAAGTTCATAGTCATAAAGACCCTAGATCCAATCATTCTTAAAATTATACATTAATCTAGGTCTAGAAGTCCCCTAGGTCAATGTGACTTAGGTCTGTATCAGTTCTCTCAATAGTGTTGGACTCTAGGATGAGAGTCAACCCAGGGCCTTTTAATTTGAAGTTCATCTCCTTTTGACACATGAAATCTTGAGAGGATACTCGATGAAAACTAACTATAAGAGCTGGTAGTGTTTAAAGGTGATTGAAGCAAGTATAATCTTTAATGAAGATTGGAGGTGCTCTATGTAGATGAAAATTCCTATAGAACTAGAAGGTGTTCAAAGCAAGTGAGAACTCCATGGATCTATGAAGTATTATGTACAATAGGAATGTCTAGTAGAACTTAGATCTATTCTGAGTAGGCTAAAATCCCATGGGGATGAGAAGTGTTTAGAACAAGTCTAATGTCCACAGGGACTTGGAAATTCTTGTAGGGATTCTAGGTGTTTGAAAAAATATAAAAACTCATGGATATGGGAGGTGTTTGAAATAGGTCCAATTTACATAGGGACTTAGAGGTACTCATAGGGAATATTCATTTGGCTCAAGGGAATATACACTGGTATATTTACAAAACCCTATATTTGATTATGAATGTTTGGGATAAAAACCCTAGGATATTTAGTGATATAAATTTGTAAAATAATCCCTAAGATCTCTAAATATTAATGTTGACATAGTGGATTGCACCTGGGACAGGAGGCTGAGCTTCGCCTTTCCACATGCAACAATGGAAACTCCCCTCTCACCTATGGGATCAACAAAGCTAGAGGGGAGAGTTTCTAGATAAGGGCTAGCCCCCTCTAATGTATATTTTAGGCCCTAGTTTCTCCTACTGCTAAAAAATAAAATTGAAAAAAAGGGGGGGATGAAAAGGGAGAGAGAGATGTTGAAAATAAAACTTAAGCTTAAAAAGGAAAAGGTGATACACTAGAAAAGTGATGACCCACCTAGCCCGAATATACACTTTTCACTAGGAAGAAATACCCATACACTTCATCTTAAGTGGGAAGCTCTTTTGCAATAGTCAGCTAGGGGTTTGTGGAAGTATAGGGAGGAAGGAACTAGCAAAGGTGTTATGGGACACACTTGACAACCTATTTATAGGCACCTATATTCCTTCTGTAGACACTTCTGGCAGACCTACATAAAGGAGACTTCACAATGCACTGGACATGCTATGATCAATCTGTGAAAGCATGAAAGACAATGACTTAACACAAAGGAGAAAATAGACATATACTTTAAAGTGCAAGTCCAGATGGAGGTAAAAATGCTAAGTCCTAATTCAAGGTAAAATCTGGTAGCTCTGCCTTATAAGCCCAAGAGATTTTTGGGCAGAGTTTTGCCTTAAGGCTAAGAGAGTGGATCCTTCTCAAATGAGAAGTTTTAAAATATATAGAAAGAGGAAGAGAACTTGGTGCTTCCTAGGAAAGATTTTGGTGCTCTTTTTGCAAGCTGGCCCATGTGCACTTTGGGCCTTGGGAAGAGGAAGCCGTCTAATTGTCTGCTCTTGTTTTGACTTTGGCATTCCATATTAATGTAAAAAACATGGCTATGCCTCTTTTTTGCCAATAGACTAAGGTTTGTCCCCTCATAAATTCCAACTAGAGGAAAAATAGGCTGCACCATTTGGTGACCAACTGGCAATAACTTGCCTCTTCTTTACTACTTGAATTGCTTTGTCTCCTTTTGCACCTTGTCTTCTTCCTGATTTATCTCCTGATCTTTCAACCCTCAGGGGGGATCTTCTGGCAGGTCACTGCACTTCTTGGGCTCTTTTCATAGTTGGTGCACAAGCATTTTAAAAAAACAATGGCTATTTCACAGCTTTAAATTTGACATCCTTGGGCCCATCACCCTTGGACTCTCCTTCAGCTTCCTGCTTTGCCCTTTTCTGCAGACTCCCTTCTTATCATCTTCTCAAAGGGAAGGTGACCCTTTAGCATTTGGAAAGTGCCCCTTTATTTTGGCTGAGAGTCCCCCGTAAGGGCACCTACCCTTCGGGGTCCTTTAGCTCTTTGATGGGTTCCTCCTTCAGATCATTTTCCCTAAGTTTCTACAGACTTTTATCTGCAAAAAATTTCTCATGGACTTCTATCCATAGACATTTTCCCATGGACTTTTGTCTATGAACAGTTTCTCTTTAGCCACTTGCTCTCCGAATTCCTTTATATTTTTTGTCTGAAGGAATTCCTTTGGACAAAAAGTTTGAAAGAGTTTGGCCTCAAACAAAATTCTAAAACTTACCCTTCAGCTACCTCTGAAAATCTCCTTGCCCTCTACAAGGGCCTTTTGACTCAAAAACTACCCTCCACAAGGGCACCTACCCTTCAACTTTGGCACGTCCTTATGAACTAAGCCATTGAACTGGTTTAATGGTTCAATGCTGTGCATCAAGCCCTTTGAAGCTTTCACTTAAACCAACCATTAAACCAATATATTTAACTGGTTCAATGGTTTAACGCTACGCATCGAGCCCTTTGTTGAACTAACCCCTTTAAACTGTTCACACTTGAACTAAATGATTGAACCAATGCATTGAACCAATGTGTTGAACCAGTCTATTGAACTAGTTCAACGGTTCAACACTGCATGCTGATGAACTTGTCGTTACGCTGATTTGATTGAACTAAGTTGATTGAACCAAGGCCAATGAACCTAGTGGTTGAATCAAATGATGAACCCACTGATTGAACTCAAGCCAATTAAACCAGGTGTTGAACTTGAGTAATGAACCAAGGCTGATTGAACTAAGACATTAAACCAAGGCATTGAACTAGTTTAATGGTTCAATGATGCCAACTTTTCTCATGATTTTATTCAGACAAGAGCCCAAAGAAGCCTTGTAAAACCCAACACTCTCTGAAATTGATTCTTCATGCACCAAAGACTAACTTGCAAAGTTTGTAGAAAAGCTTCTCTTGCAGAGTCCATAGATTTAGACTTGCATAGTCTATAGATTTAGACCTGTAGAGTCCATAGATTTAGACCTACAGAGTCTATAGATTTAGACCTATAATGTTTGTAGAAATCCTATAGAGTCCATAGAAATGGATAGTTTCATGGAAAATTAAAAAAAATGGCCTAGAATAGTAAGGACAGAAGGGGACTAATTTTTGGCCTGTTGGAAAAAAATGGTCAACAAATTGGTGACTCACAGGGGAAGCATGCCTACTATGCTTAGAGACCAGTTGCTTTGTATTCCATTGGGCACAGAGTCAGAATTTAGCTTTGAAGAAAGTTTAGCACTAGCCCCAAAGATCCAAGAATCAAACATGAAGATTTTTGCCCCACACACAAAGGAAAACACACAAGGCTAAAAACACTACTTATGCAAATTGCACTTAGGGAAAGCAAGAAAAACAACTAAAAACAAACCACTATATACAACTAACCAAGAATATTTGCCTCCCTCCTAGATCAAAGGAAAACTTCTTAAGTACCCTTCCTGGTAAGAAGACTTATGGTGCCAGAAGAGTGGCTGAATGAAAAGGAGATGTGGTGACCTGCTCCTCTTGCCTGTCACCTGGAATGGCTGATATCTGAGTGGATTAGATTCAAACATGCTTCCAACATACATGTATTCCTTTTGTTCCTGGAAGCTTGCTGACTGCTGGTCCTTCATGCTGGTGCATATCACCAAGAAATCTGTGGTTGCTGGCTCATCACCATAAGCCCTTTGATCTATATAGTCCCTTTGCAATGCATCATGGTTTGACCCATTTCCTTTTGCTTCATTGAAGGCCATGTCAAACTCATCCTCTGCTTCCTCTTGGCCTTCTTGAAGAAGGGTGACAGTTGTGATGTCTAAAATGGAATCACAAAATGATTGTTCATCCCATAGAACATCACCTCTCTGTTCAAAGCTTTCTTCTTCAAGGCCTTCCTCAAGGAAGATAGACCTCTCCTTTTCCTCAAAGATCAGGATCTCTAGATTTTCAAAGATATTTTCCTGATCCTCCTCCAACTCAGGCTCCTTGGCGTAATAGTCCTCCTCATCGAAACAACAAGGAAGTTCATCAAACAAAGGGGGAGAGAGCTCACCATGCTTATGTTTCTCCTCATATTGCTGGAACATTTGCATGTATGCATGCCCTATGTCCTCTCCATTGCTGATGAAGTCTTCACAAGGAGCATCGATGATGATTTATTCTTCATTGTTGCTCATGATAGCCTCCTAGAAAGTTGTAGATTGGATCTTCTGCTCCTCACTGGCCTCCTACAAAATAGGTTCCTCCTTGAGAAGGGATGAAGTGAAAAAACCATGTGGAAGAGGGGGCAGTCCTTGAGTTACAATCGAATGATTCTCCTCCTTCCATCTGGTTATAACTTCATCAACATCAGGTGTGGCCTGATAGCCCTCTTGGAGGTCTGTAGATGGGGTGTGTTCAGACATAGAATGTACCATTGGGTCTGAACCATCCATCACATACTAGCTGAGGAATCTCTCTGGATTCCAACTCTATAATTCTTCTAGCCATATCTTATTGGAAGTGCCGTTCATGGAGGTCACCATCATCATCATGAGTAGGAGCAGCCTCAGTTTCTTCAAGATTTTGAGAAAAACCTTTCTTTTCCTCCTTCCTACCCCATGATTCTACTATTTTCTTCCTATTTAGGATCTCAAAATTGGAATTTTGCTCTTGTGAATAGGTAGCAACTATGTTTTCTCCCAGGTCCTGGGGCTCCTCTACGAGGTTTGAAACTTCTACCTCTCTTTCATGAAGTAGTCTCATCTTAGCCTCTAAATCTTCAAGTTGCTAGGCTAGATTATCCTGAAAGAGTCTTTCTTGGAGGTCATCGGCATCATCCTCTTCAAGGCTCTGGGTTGGTTCCTGGGATTCCTTCCTCCAACTTGGAATCTGCACATCATGTTGAAAAACTTGGGGAGGTTGAGGAATGCTAGGAAGAGACTGTTGATGCACCGAAAGAGTCTCTAGAAGGGGGATGTGATGGCTTGTGGTATTCCCCCTAATGGAAGATTCACAATATAAGGAATTAAGAAGATTGATCTCTATTAGGGGTTGCTCTGATGCCCTTTGATGTTGGAAAGCCAAGAGCATGGGATTGAGAGTAGATGCATCAGATGGGATGGAGTGAGTAAGTGCCATCTGATAAAAAGGATTTGGTGTACAAGAGGGGGCTTTCTTTAGGATAGGAGGGGGTGCGCAAGGTTGACTACCTTGAATGAATGGATTCCTTAATTTTGCTACCTCCTCCTCCATGGATTGCAAGGCCTCAACTTGCTTGAACAAACATGCCTCTTTTTACATCAGCGCCTGTTGATAAGCGTACTGCTCATCCAGTCTATCTATTTCCATTACCTGCTTCTCAAACTCTAGCGCCACCTCCCTTATTGTTGAAGGGCAACTAGGAAAGCTACTTAAGGTGATTCTCTAAATATCTTGAGTTTGATTGAAGTCATATGAAGGAACACAAGGTCCATGATTTTGTGCAAAAGAATTATACATACAAAAATGTGATTTTTGATGGCACCAAGCTACTTAACCAGCTGATTCAACTCGGAGTCACCATTGGTGTTGATGTAAAAGCCTCCAAAGGCTGGTTGGTTGAAGAACACACCAAAATTTCTTCAACTCTTTGGACAAAACCTATCCTATTGGGTCCCACTAGGCGTGCCAAAAGTTGTTGACGTAGTGGATACACCTGGGGCAGGAGGTCAAGCTCCTAACTTTCCACACACAACAATGGAAACTCCCCTCTCACCTATGGGACTGGCGAAGCTAGAGGGGAGACTCTCTAGATAAGGGCTAGCTCCCTTTGATGTATCTTTTAGGCCCTGGTTTCTCCTACTGCTAAAAAATAAAATGAAAAAAAAGGGGGGGGATGAAAAGGGAGAGAGAGATGCTAAAAATAGAACCTAAACTTAAAAAGGAAAAGGTGATACACCAAAAAAGTGATGACCCACCCAGCCTAAATATACACTTTTCACCAGGAAGAAATGCCCATACACTTCATCTAAAGTGGGAAGCTCTTCTAAAATAGTCAGCTAGGGGTCTATGGAAGTATAGGGAGGAAGGAACTAGAAAAGGTGTTCTGGGACACACTTTGACAGCCTATTCACAGGCACCTATATTCCTTTTGTAGACACTTCTGGTAGATCTAGAGAAAGGAGACTTCATAATGCACTGGACATGCTATGATCGATCTGTGAAAGCATGAAAGACAATGACTTAACACAAAGGAGAAAATAAACATATACTTTAAAGTGCAAGTCCAGATGGAGGTAAAAATGCTAAGTCCTGATTCAAGGTAAAATCTGGCAGCTCTGCCTTACAAGCCCGAGAGATTTTTGGGCAGAGTTTTGCCTTAAGGCTAAGAGAGTGGATCCTTCTCAAATGAGAATTTTTACAATATATAAAAAGAGGAAGAGAACTTGGTGCTTCCTGGGAAAGATTTTGGCACTCTTTTTGTAAGCTGGCCCATGTGCAGATTCATGCAAAATAAAAAAATGAAATGGCCTAGAATAGCAGGGATAGAAGGGGACTGATTTTCGGCCTGTTGGGCAAAAAATGGTCAAAACTTAACTAATTGGACACTTGAGGAAATAACAACCCTCAGAATCTACCATGACCATAAACCAAAAACCTTAAGAAAATTTAAAATGATGACTTGCAAAAAATGGAAACCCTAATCAATTACAATCAATTCTTTGTAATAATGGAAATAACCTAACAAACTTTGATTGCAAGAAAATATGGCTTAAAATTCAAGGGGGATTCAAAAAAGTACCATGTAAGGGTGGAGCAGGTCACGACATTTATTGTAAATATGGTGTGATGCATGGATCAAGGTTGATGGCATAGTGTAAAGGTCATTGTTAGAGCTTGAATCATAATTATAAAATATAAAAAATGAAAAAACCCTAAATTTGCATTATTTATACAAAAAAATTAAAATTAATATGACCATGAAAGTAGATGGTGATGGAAATCTAGAGTCCTCTTGTAATTTTATAATTTTTCAAATTACAGGTTGACCTTTAGATCCTAAAAGAAGTGGAAGGTTGACCTATATGAAAATGGGAAGGTGGAACTCCACGTGCAATTTGTAGGTTTCAAAAATTACAAATTAGATTTGGAGTTTCAAATTCCATGGCTTTGGTTTTTGGAAAGATCTAGAACCTGGATTGCAATTTACAATTTTGTAAAACTACAAGTTTCTGTTCGAGCTCTAGATTTTGGGTGGAGTGTATCATGGGAGTTGGAACTCTGAATACAATTTGAAAAATTACAAATTATAGTTTGAGTTCTGGATCTTGTGGTGGTATTCGGTTTGCAAGATTTGAAACTCAAGCTGTAATTTGTAATTTTTCAAATTTATAAATTGTAGTCAGGGTTCCATATTTTTTTGGTTAGTGTATTATAGGATATGGAGCCTAGGAAAAAATTTACAATTTTGCAATTACAAATTTCATCTAGACTTTTAGATTCTACAATATAAAGGAAAATAGTGTTTTACGTCATTTCAAGGGATTTTCTCAAAAAATTAAGGGGTCTCCCTTATGTTATTTAATATTTTGATATTTTAGGACAAAAATATCAACATTTTTGGTGACCTTTATGGGATTATTTCTTGCTAATCAGCTCTATCTAGTAGCCTTCTAGTTCATTGGACATGGAGTCATTTTAAGCTTCACACACTACAACATGGTGAAGAACAAACTAGAAATTTGCTTACATAAAAAAAGGGAAAAATCTAACAAACTAAGGAAACAAAAACTCCTAATGAGTTGACTTATATAGAAGAACTTATTTTTAAAAACACAACTAACCCTATTATATACAAAATTTTATTTTTTGGAATGAATTCCTACCTCAAAAGCAAGCTTTGAGGTATATCGCATTGACAAAGATAGGCAATTTTGATCCATCGAGCTTGGATAGTTGGAATGTATTAGCTACTTTGAAATAAGTTATAGTTTATGGATTGCTCCATATTACATCAAAATTGGTGTGCTTTCTTGGTTTAGCCTTGCCTGCATCACATTTGAGAACCATGTCTCCTTCATTGAATCTCCTATCAGAAGCCCTTTTGTCAAAAGACCTTTTTGTTTGAGCCTAATTTGATTCTAAGACTTTCATTGAGTTGTTTCTAATTTCTTCCAGTTCCATGAGTTCAACCAATCTTACTATCATTTCATCATTGTCAATCAAATCCAATTGGTGATTGAGCTCTAGAGATGGTAACTCAATTGATAGTGGGACTCATGCTTCTCTTGCATATACCAACATGAATAGGTAGTTATCGATGGATCTCTTAGGAGTGATCCTATCATCCCATAGTTCTAATTTCAACTTTCTGTGCCATGACCTCTGGTTATCCTCCATTGTTCTTTTGATAATTTTGATGAGGTTCTTATTGGTAGACTTAGCCAAGCCATTAATATAAGGGTAATAATTGGAATAAGTTCTCAGGTATATATTTTTATTTATATCCTATTCACTCACTTGAGTTCCCACAAATTCTTTGGCATTATCTTAGATAATCATGTGAGC
This sequence comes from Torreya grandis, assembly GCA_037957365.1. Taxonomy (NCBI): domain Eukaryota; kingdom Viridiplantae; phylum Streptophyta; class Pinopsida; order Cupressales; family Taxaceae; genus Torreya; species Torreya grandis. The sequence goes on from JARHVA010000416.1 coordinate 242,657, forward strand.
AACACCAAACCTTGAGACTATGCCATCCATGAATTATAGGATAGATGCCTCCATGGCATCTTTTAGTAAAACTACTTCAATTCATCATGTGAAATAGACTGTTACCATGAGGACCCATTTATGGCCTACACTTGATAGTGGATTGATCATACCAATGAAATCTAATTCCCATTGAGTGAATGATTGATCTGCTTGAATTGGTCTGAGAGGGAATACTGCTAATCTCTACTTTTCAGTGAAGTAAGCACACTTTTTTTAGTTCCTTACCCATTGGTGGGAATCTTTGAATAATTCAAGCCAATAATATCCCCCTCTCAGTATCTTGATGGCCTTGTTCTTGGAGAGAAATGTCTTTCTGATGGGCCATAGTGAAATTCCTTGAGCACCTTGGGGACTTGATTGTGATCAATACATCTTAGCATGACTCCATTCATATCTTTTATAAACAATATTCCATAAGAAAGTACATAGGGAATAGATTGGAGTCATAAATACCTTTTCTTAGACTACTTAAAGTCATATGGGTACCCACTAGTCTACAAGAAAATGGTCATGTCAAGGATCCAACTATTGAAAAGAGGTGGATTGGTTGTTTGAGGTACACTTTAAGCATATAAAGTTTTAGATACTATTGTTATAGCATTAATTTACACCCTTGGAGAGGATTCTTCAGGCTCTCTCTAATTTAGTTATACTATGGGAACAACCCCACTATGGGAACAACCCCAAGCTATGGGTCACCTATGGTGGAGTTTAACCTTCATAGAAGGCCGACTTCCTTCTAATGGATCACTTATACTAATGTTTTCATTGAGAAAAGAGTTGGAAAGTGCGAAAGGGCACCTAATAAAGTTAACTAGGTGATGCATCAAATTTAAATTAGAACTCACAAAAGTAAGAAGTAAACACTGAGGAAGCATAAAAAAATGGTAGCTTACACAATCTCATAAAACTTAGCTAGTTACATAAGTGTTTCATAAACTAGGTTGAGGAAGCAATGAATGAAGGAAAATAGGAGTTCTAAGACTCACTAAGAGCTTGCATTAATGATAGAAATAACACTAACTTTGACCTACAACTAACTTGAATACACCTATAAATGAGGAAAAAAGAAGGACAATTGGTATGGAAGATTATCCTTCACAGTCCCATCATGCACAAGATTTGCTACACACAATTTAGAGGGGAGAGATAGGTGAATAAAGTCTTTAATACTTCAACAGGTCTTTCATACAAATTTTGATAGGGTCTACCCTTATCAAATGAGAGTCTCTACTCTTCCATAATTGAGACAAAATTTCTTATCAAAATTGAGAGTGCTTACAAATGAAAAAGAATAAGAGATATAAGAGAAAGGGGAGAGAGATAATGAGCATGCCATCCAATATCATTAATTGAGATACCATCCTTCATAATTTTTGAACCATCTTTGATCCAATTAGGACTAAATGGCTTTGAGAAGAAATAAATGCTCTACTATACTCTCTAATTCTTTAATCCCTCTACTTTGATCTTATACACCATCTCCACTTAATTTCATTATGAGGATAAAGTCCTCATATCCATGGACTTGATTGAGCCATGACTAAGTCTACTTTAAGTGGTCGTAGGTACTTGCTTGTCAAGTAAATGACCATTTTATAAGGTAATACATTATTCTATATCTTGTTTATGTATGTACATATTTTATATCAAATATATATTTATTATAGATTTAAAACCAATCTCATTTATTGGTTTTATTATAGCTATCATGTCAATGAAAAGACTACACGCTGCATAGACTTGTTCTTGAACTCTATTGGGTATAAACAAACATATTCTACTTTTGAAATTTACTATCAATAGAAATGAAACTACACACGATGATCATCCTTCATGAAATAATGTTGAAACCATAAGAAAACCAAGTCTGCATGCATTAGATCCTATAATTGAGGTATCAACTAAGCTTCAATGGTGTCTTTTGAAATATTTGCCCTAGTTTGACCTTAGGTCATGTTTATTCTCTATTGAAGTTCCTATCTTTAAATTTTAATGTCATCCATTGATCTTAAATTAGGCCTTCCACATTATGACATTTTTTAGCTTTGCATTCATTCTATGGGATCCTATTATCAGTCTATTTACTTCTGTGCTTGTGCCACATAGTGGCCTTGCATTCATCCTGAGTTTGGTTGACCCTTTGACCTCACATACACCATAGATCTTATTTTTTACATCTTTTACACACTTTATTGATTTACATAGTAGCTATCATAGTAATGGCACTTGGAATTTTTTCATTCATTCTTGGGATCCATTGATCTTTTGACTTTGAGCTTGACATTGATCTGCTTTAGTATGATGGATTGTGTACCATTGATCAACTTGGAACCACTAGCTTTATCAGTTACCATGCACTATTGATCTCAACTTGAGATCCCATAATCTTAACACTTTTCATTAATGTATTCATCCTTGGAAAATTTAAATTCAAATATCTATTTCATGAATACCAAATTTGATGTCTATATGCATGTCCCACTCTGCAAACTCAACTTTAAAGACCTATATCTTGAGATATTAAGCTCATCAAGATACAAAATTTATAGATCATGATTTAGGCATAAAAAAATTCATGTCCATGTGATTTTATCCTGAGAGGATTTCTCTGTGAACTTATTAAATACATAATAAAGATGACCCATTCATTTCTGTATGAACTGCCATGATGGTCTGGTCTCTCTAGACTTGTGTAAGTCATTTTTTGATCATCCACTTCATCAAGAACTCTGCTCATCTTGATCAAACCATGATATGACTTTATAATTGATCCATCTAGGTGAGTTTATATATGTGTTCCAAAATTAGCCAACATTTTTGGTTCCTAGGATTACATGCTTGCTATGCAACAAACTAGTGGCTTTAAATTGATCGATTGGGTATCTAGAGTCATAGCATTTTTATCTCATCTGTCATGAAACTGACTCAAGGTTGACCCTTTATGGAATAATTACTATTGAAACAAAAAAGATCAAAAGGAAAAAAAATAACAAAAAATGTTCCCAAGGCACTTATTGAAAGGGAAACACACAACTGGAAGAAATGTGAACAAGACATGTAGAGGAAAAGCATAGAAAACTACTCTAATATGTTACAATATGATATAAAAACTTAAAAATCTTCTAATAACAAGGCTTTAAATAAACTTCATTGACTAGGATGGATAATACCTCTCCATCCATTTAGGCAAGCTAAAAATCATTATGCTATTTGTATCCATGAATCAAATAAGGACCACTCCACAAGTTGTCAAACGTGGTGTGGTTACCTAGCTTGGCCTTATTTGAGTCCCATTTGAGGAATAGGTCCCCTTATTTGAACTCCCTTGTTATGGCTCTCTTTTCAAAGGATTTCTTGACCTGATCTTGATGTGACTCCAATGTCTTCATTACAATGTCCCTAGTTTTTTCAAGCTCCATGAGCTCTATCATCCTCACATTCATAGGCTCACTCTCCATCAAATCAAGCTGATGGGATAATTACAAGGTAGGTATTTCAATATAAATTAGAAATTTGGATTCCCTTCCATATATAAGGATATATGGATAATTTCCAATGGCAACCTTGGGAGTCACTCTATTAGCTCATAGAGCTATCCTTAGCTTTATATGCCATGCTCTCTGATTTTCTTCCATAGTTCTCTTGATAATCCTTATCAAGTTTTTATTTGTGGACTCTATCAATCCATTAACTTAGGGGTAGTAATTTGAGGATGTACAAAGGTAGATGCCTAACTTAAGTGCCCATTCACTTATCTTCATGCCAACAAATGCTAAGGCATTATTTGATATTATTGTGGTTGGTACACCAAACTTGGTCACTATGATGTCATAAAAGTCCAATATTATTGTTTCATTGGCTTCTTGTAAGGAAATTTATTTCACCCACCTGATGAAGTAGTCAATTATAGTGAACACCCTTTATGTCCTGTACTTGAAGGTGGATTTATCATTATTATGGAGTCCAACCCCCATTTCATAAAGGGTTGCTCCACCTAGATTGAGTTAAGTGGAAGAACTACTAATATTTATTTTACTAAAAATAGGCACACTTCTTACATTTCCTTACCCATGCATATTCATCCTTGAAAAGGATGGGCTAGTAATAACCATCTCTCATTACCTTTTCTACTATTGTTCTTGGAAAAATGGCCTCCTGCAGGTCCATCATGAAACTAATCCAAAAGATTTTTTACTTGAATATCATATATGTACCTAAGAAATACTCCATTGCGATATTTTCTAAATAAAAATCCATTAACTAATGCATAAGGTATAGACTGAAGTCTAAAATACCTTCTCTTTGCTTTATCTAAACCTTAGGGATATTCACCTGTTAGTAGGAAATGTGTCATATCTTGGAGCTAGATTTTATGAAGTGGAGGTGCATCTACCTATGAGTCATCTTGTGTTACCAAAAAAACTTATTTGTATTCTTGAAGATCATTTACCATATTCTCACACAATCATTTGCCTCTTAACAACTTGGTGACTTCACTCTCCACATCATACCCCATGACCTTGGTAATCTAGCCTACTCTTTTCTCATTCAAGTTTTTGTTAATGAGGAAGTCCCTAATTCCAAAATGAGACACCATAAGATAAACCTTACCATTAGAAAGCATTGGCCTAAATTTTTTGAGGATTCTCAAAGCTACAAGAACCAATTTTCAATAAAAGTGTACTTTACCTCATATCCCTTTAGTCCTTGACTGAAGAAAGTAATTGGTTGCTCAAGTCCTTCACCATTATTTTGCATTAGCATAGATGATATGTTGTCAATATTGGAAAAGGTGTATAATATGAAATCCTTTGAGAAGTCAAGATTTATAAATAAGAGTGTTTGGGCAATGACCTCTTTGATGGCCTCAAAATCAACTCTACCTTCATTTTACTAAGCAAATAGTTGGATCTTCTTCAACATGGTAGTAATGGGTTTGAATAGGTTTGCAAAACTAAGTATAAACATTATCACAAATTTTATTTTCCTAAGGAAGTTATGGATTCCTTTCTTGTGCTTGGATAAAGATAAGGCCAGTAAGGCACTTATTCTATCAGGGTCAATGGGTAATCCATCCTTTGAAATAATGTGACCCAAAATTTTGCCTTCATGAATAATAAACACACATTTCTTGGGATTTAAAAAGATCCCATACTCTCTACATCTTTAGAATATCAACCTTAGATGATCCATGTGCTCACTAACTTTCTTGGAGAAAACTACGATGTCATCCAAGTAAACTAGTACCATCTAATTCAACAACCCTTGGAAAGCCATGAACATGGCTCTTTGGAAAGTGCCCCAATATTTGTAAATCTAAAAGGCATATTTTGGTAAGTATATGTGCCCTAATTTATGGTGAAGGCAATCTTATATTTTTCTTCCTCTCTTACCATTACTTGGTTGTAACTTGAATACCCATCCAAAATGGAAAAACATTATAAACCAACTATCTAAAGGAGTTTCTCCATGGATGGTAGGGGGTAGTGATACTTCAAAGAGACCCTATTCAGATCCTTGAAGTCAACACACAATATGATCTCCCCATTCTTCTTCCTCATAAGCACCAAATTGGCTACCCATAAGGAGTGTTTAATTGGAAAGATGATCTTGGATTCAATTAAATTGGTCAATTAAGCTCTTCAATTTTGAGGTTTATAGGCCTCTACCTCTACCTGACAAGCTTGGAATTAGCCTCTAGTTATATAGTGTGTTGGGCCATCTTGGGATCAAAGCCTCTCAAGTCACTATATTCCCAAGCAAAGATGTCTACATATTCTTTACAAAGTTCTATGAAAGCATGCCTCTCAGCTTTAGTGCTTAGCTTCCCAAGCTTGAGGATCTTGTCCTTGAAGATAAAGACTCTTTCATAGTTCTATTCACTTGTTGACATCACTGCCTTATCTTTTCTCATTTTATCTCCCTCATAAAAAAGACTTCAAGGGTGACAAGCCCTTGAGGAAGCTTGTTATATCTCAACTGAATAATTTACTCCTCATACTGATGTTGAAACTTTTCTTGGTTTATGGAGTATATTTTTTCTTCCTACTATAAGAAACAAGCAATTTGCTTGTCATTCTTAAAGACCTACCAATGAGCTACATTGTCTGGTACCGATGGTCTTAACACCACTTTGACATGTGGCTACACCTTGTTTTTTTTAACTCATTTAAGGTATCAATTTGACCTCCCATAATTTCCAACCTATCAACATGTCAATTTTGGTTCCTTAGTACTACTTAGGTGTTAAAGGCCTCAAAATCCTCACTTAAGTCCCACACTCTATGTTTGTAAGACTTCATCAAGGGATTATTGGTGATATTTTGGCCTCTAACCTATCACACTATCAACTTATTGTCCATATAAGCTTGTAATTATTTGATACCTCTCTTACTAACCTATTGGAGACCATGAATAAGAACCTCATACTCTATTGTATTGTAAGAGCAACTGAATTGGAACCTATAAGAAGAGAAGTTCTTATCATTAGAGGGGGATACTAGCATTGTACTTGCACCCACTCCATGTTTGATCCTTGAACCATCAAAGAATGATTTCCATAAGCCACTAGGATCTTATTGAGGTCTAATGAGGGATGACACGGAATGATTCTCTTCATGTAAGTAGTATACACCCATGTCCCTTTCTTGAAATCCTTCCAAGGGATCAACCAAATGATTATCATTCCATAGTTCATCAAAGAACATGTCTGATCTCCTTAGGTAAGTGTTTAATTCTTGACCAACCATATGTTCATCCTCATCAAGAATCATGCAATTGAGGTTTATGTTGTTTGGACCATAAGGATCTATGTGTAATTATTCAAAGGGCTTAGCCTTAATAGATACTTTGGTTCCATATCTTTTTTTGAATGCCATGTTTGACCAATTTGCTATAAGATAACCTTCAATATTTGTAGTGAATTTTATGGATAAACATAGTGCAAAATAAGGAGGCACATCAAGGATCAATACATATTGAACCATTGATATACTATGACAAGCATGCAAGGTCAAGTTGAGGTCTCTAATGATACCAAATGGCTTGGTGGAAGAAACATAAAGTTGTAGAACTCCTTTTGACTAGGGCTCATATTTTAGACCAAAATGATTAGCTATGGACTTTGGCATTACTAAGGTTTTATCCCCATTATCTACCAAGTAATTTTGAACTAAAGAGTTATCAATGATTACTAAAATGTAAAAGGGAGGAAGTTTGACCACCTTACGTGGTTTCCCTTCATTTGATAATTTGGTTGCATTGGTGAAAACCACATTCTCCTTAACTGGTGGTTTCTCAAAAATATTGATTCTTAACAACCCTTCTTGGAAGATGTCTACCTAAACAAGCATGAAGAACATATCCCACATTGTCACACTCATACTTGACCTTTTCATTTGTTCCACAATGTTTATGGTTGAACCAAAAACCTTTGGTTATACTTTGGGAGCCATAATTGCACCTTGAGTTTGTGAGTTTTGGGGAACAAAGACATTCCCCTAATTTTGATTCCTTGGAACTATTAGAACCTTTGTAATATAAATATGTCCATTGGATTTGATATTGAAGGAGTAATGGTAAGAGGTTCCTTGATTACTTCTTGGTTACCATCCATGCTCCTTATTTTGAACCTTGTATTTGTTGCCACTGGAATATATGCCTAACTAGAACTATCCTATTCATTGAGTGCATAACACTCTTCTTGCTCATAATTACCCATTATATCACCCAACTGACTCAGTCCTTGATTAGGTATTTGACCTTTTTAAGGCTCTTCTAGTTTTGTCATCATGGATACTTCTATTTTTTGAGCCATAAGATCTTGATTATAACCATAATTGGTATCTATCAACCATTGATCATTGAAATCTTGATTGAAGTCAATGTTTGGGATAATAGATTGACCAAAAGACTAATTCTAAAGCATGATAACCTTAGATTCTTAAGTAATATTATTTTGAATAGGGACCAAGGTATTGGAAGTGCTTGTAGCATTTGGATTATAGTTGTTTTTCCTAACATAGTTAGGCTATGCTTGTCCTTCATTTTGACCTTGGCCTTGACCTTGGAAGCTTCCTTTGTAGGGTGGTCTATTTTCTTGATAAGCTTGTTAATGAGGTTGATATGAGGCTTGATAAGGCCTATTGAAAGATTTATACCTCTTAACATTCATTAGTTAATTTCCAAAGGATTGAAACATGCCCTTAAGCTCTTGTAAGTTCTTTTATTCTTGGGAATCACTAGATTGACTAGTGGAAGCCTTTTCTTACTTAGGTAAGTGTATAGTAGAAATTTTAGGCACAAGAGGAATGAAAAAAAGGGGAGGAATAAAAATAGGTAGTAGTTTGATCATAGGAAACAAAGGCATTGGTGGTTTAGGTGTAAGCTTGGTAGCCTACACCAGATAATTTTTTACTCTGATTGCCACCTCATATGTATTTGGTAATGTGTTTCCTCCCATGGATTGGATCATTACTGTAACTTCACTATTTAGGACATTTAAATAGTAAATAAAGGAAAAGTTAGGGGTAGGCCTAATAGAAACCTATATTTTATCCCAAGTCTTTTAGAACCTTGTGTTGAAGACTTGCATAACTTCATGAGGGGCTCTTTGAATTATGGTTAATTGCTCTGCAAGTGATAAATGGTCACATTTATCTTCAAATCTCTTACATAATGCATCTCCTAAGTGATCTCATGTAAAAATGGAATTATTAGCAATGATTCTATACTAGACTAAGGCTTTACCTTTGAAAAAGATGGTTAATTACCTAATTTCTACATTTTCCTCATTGACATTATGAATATTGCAAAAATTAGCTACTTCCATGAGGTGATCAAAAGGGGTTGTAACTTGGTCTCCAATAAAATAAGGGACACTTTTAAGAGTTGCTACTAGAATAAGATCATATTGAGGGAGGTCCAAAGGACTTTGGCCATTTAAATCCATAAAACTCTAAGGGTTTCCATGGCAATGAAAGGGTTTAACAAAGATCTTCTTGTAGGAGTAGGCATTAAAATTGACTTAGGAGCAAAGTTGCATTTATATGGGTATGTGTTAGAAAATCTTAATCTCTTTACTAATTTTATAGGAAATTCAATGAATTTAAATGGAATACCTTTATAATTTGACCTTGTAGTCACTTTTGGCATGAGATGTAGTCACTACTTTTCTACCAAAATGTTGGATCTTCTTTTGGATTCACCAGATGTTGTTACTTGAAAGATATAATTGCTACAAATTGATCAAACCAACATCAAACATTGATCAATCCTATTTGAATTTTGTCCCATTAGGCATGCCAAAAACAATTATGGTGTCAATTTTTACCCTTGGAGAGGGCTCTTTAGGCTCTCTCCAATTTAGCTACACTATGGGAACAATCCTAGGATATGGGTCACCTATGGTGGGGTTGAACCTCTGGAGAAGGTTGGATTCCTTTTGATTGATCACCTATACTAATGTTTGTACTGAGAAAAGGGTTAAAAAGTGGGAAAGGGCTCCTAAAAAAGTTAACTAGGTGATGCACCAAATTTAAATGAGAAATCACATAAGCATGAAGTAAACACTAAGGAAGCATAAGACAATGCTAACTCACACAATCTCATAAAACTTAGCTAGTTGCACAAGTGTTTCATAAACTAGGTTCAGGAAGTAATGAATGAAGGAAAAGAGGAGTTCTAAGACTCACTGAGAGCTTGAATTAATGATAGAAAGAACACTAACTTAGACCTACAACTAACTTGAAGACACCTATAAATAAGCAAGAAAGAAGGACAATGGGCATGGAATATTCTCCTTCACAATGCCATGATGCATAAGATTTGCTACACATAATTCAAAGGGGAGAGGTAGGTAAAGAAAGTCTGTATTGATTTAAGAGGTATTTCATACAAATTATGATAGTGTCTAACCTTATCAAATGAGAATCTCTATTCTTACAAAATTGAGAAAGAATTTCTTATCAAAAGTGAGAGTAATTACAAATGGAAATGAATAATAGATATAGGAGAAAGGGGAGAGAGAGGGGGAGCATTCCATCTAAGATCATTAATTGAGCTTCCATCCTTATTGATTTATAAACCATATTTGATCTAATTAGGACTAGAAGTATTTGAGAGGAAATTAATGATCCACTATACTCTCCAATCCTGGAATCCCTCTACTTTGATCTTCTACACCATCTCCACTTGATTTCATTATGAGGACAAAGTCCTCATATCCATGGACTTGATAGAGCCATGACTAAGTCTACTTTAAGTGGCTTTAGGTACTTACTTATTAAGGAAATGACCATTGTAAAAGGTAAGGCATTCTTCCATATCATGTTTATATCTATACCTACTTCATCTCAAATATATATTTACTATATATTGAAAACCAATCTCATTTATTGGTTTTACTATAGCTATCATGTCAATGAAAAGACTACAAGTTGCATAGCCTCATTTTAAAACTCTATTAGGTATAAATAGACATATTCTAGTTCTAAACTTTAATGGTGATAGATCCACCATTGCACACAAAGATCTCCCTTCATGAAATGATGTTGAAACCATAAGAAAACCAAGTCTATATGCATTAGATCCTCCAACAAAGGTCTCAAATAAGCTTTAATGGTGTCCTTTGAAATATTTGCTTTGGTTTGACTTTAGGTCACATTTCTTCTCTAGTGAAGTCTCATAGCTTCAAATTTTAATGTTAGCCATTGATATTGAATCGGGCTTTCTAGATTATGAAATTTATTAGCTTCATGTTTATTCTATGGGATCCTACTGTCAGTTTATCTACTTCCATGCTTGTGCCACATGGTAGCCTTGCATTCATCCTAAGTTTGGTTCACCCTTTAACCTTACACACAACATTGATATAATTTTTCATAGCTTACACATGATCCATTATTTACTTGGTAGTTACCATGGTCGTGACACTTATTAAAATTTCATTCATTCTTGGGATCTGATGACTTTTTAACTTTGATCTCACCATTGATCTACTTTGGTATGATGGATTGTGCACCATTGATAAAGTTGGACCCATTAGATTTATGATTCACTGCATGCCATTGATATCAACTTGAGATCCCATGATATTAAGACTTGTCATTTGCATGTTCATCCTTAAAACATTTAAATTCAAATAACTATTTCAAAAATCCTAAATTTGACATTTGTACACATCTCCCACTTTGTAAGTTCAACTTTAAAGACCTATATCTTGAGATAGCAAGCTCATCAAGATATAGAATTTATAGAGCATGATTTAGGCATGAATCAATTCATGTCCATGTGATATTTTGGCATAAGAGGATTTCTAAGTGAACTTATTAAATGCACAATCAAGCTGACCTATTTATTTTTACATGATATGCCATGACGGTCTAGTCTCTCTAGACTTGTGTAAGTCATTTTTTTATCATCCAATTTATCAAGAATTCTAGTCATCTTGATCAAACCATGAAAGGACTTGAAAAACTAATCCATCTAGGAGATTTTCTATGTATGGGCCAAAATTGGCCAACAACTGCTTCACTAGTCTTGATATTAGAAGCCAATTATTCACATAATCTTTCTCCTCTTACAAGCTTTGTTATATTAATGTCCACGTCATATTCCATGACCTTTTTGATCCATCTTGATATTTTTTCATTTATCTCCCAGATCAATAGGAACTCTTTAACACTTGATGACTCACCATCAGATGAATTTTATTATTGAAGAGCATATGCCTAAATTTATTGAGAGCTTTAATCATAACTTATACTTGCTTCTCCATAAAACTGTAAATTTATTCATAATCTTTCAACGATTAATTGAATAAAGATATTGGTTGTTCCAATTATTCTTGAGTGCGCTAAGTCAGAATGGTTGAGATGCTTCCTTCCCCTTTAAAGGCATAAATAATGAAATCCTTCTCATAGTTTGGGTCGACTAGGGTAGGAGCCTAGGAAATAGCTTGTTTGATGGCTTCAAAGCTATCTTTTCCCTCCTATGTATAGATGAAGATGATACCCTTGTTTAACATTATGGTAAGGGGTTTTGCCATAGAAGCAAAATTTGGAACAAATCTTATTACAAAGTTGATTTTTCCAAGAAAGCTATGTAGTCCTTTCTTATGGCTTGTTAGTGTTAATGTAGATATAACACTTATTATTTTTGGGTCTATTACAAGACTACATTTTGACACAATGTGTCCTAGTAGCTTCCCTTCATGAACTATGAAAATGAATTTCTTGGGATTGAAGGAAGCCTCAAATTATTTATAACTTTTAAAAAAATGTCTAAGGTGATCCAGGTGTGTATCAACATGCTTTGAGTAGATAGTGGTATCATCTAGATATACTATAATCATCTTGTTTATCAGACCTCTAAATGTCATATCCATGGATCTCTAAAAATTTACTCTAGCATTAGTCAGACCAAATGGCATCTTTTTATATGCATACATACCCCATTTTATGGTGAAAGCAATCTTGAATTGGTTTGGTTCTTGAACCAGGATTTGGTTATAGCTATAATAACCATCTAGAAGAGAAAACCTTTCAAATCTTGATACAATTTTTAGAATTTATTCCATGGGGGAAGAGGATAATGATCTTTTAGAGATGCTTTGTTTAGATCTCTAAAATCTACACACAACCTAATTTCACCATTTTTATTTCTTATAGGGACCAAATTTACAACCCAAGATGAGTGCTTGATAGAAAAACTAATATTATCCTCTATTAGTTTAGATAGCTCACTCTTAATCAAGGGTTATAATTTTAAATTAATAGGTATCTACTGTTATCTAATAGGATTGGTATTTGGATCCATTTATATTGTATGTTGTGCTAAGCTAGGATCAAATCCTCTTAGATCATGATAACTCCAAGTGAAGTTATCATAAAAATCTTGACATAACTCAATGATATCTTTCTTTTTAGAATTATTACACACCTTTCCTATTTTTCAATGATTTTCCTTTTGATATGACCATTAGTTCATAGTCTTCTTGATTCACCATGATGTTCTTCTTCTCGCCTTTTAGTTATTCATTTGAATTGAATATGTCTTCTAATGTAAAAAGACCCATAGGTAACATGTTTGTATTCAACTAGATGATTTTATCTCCATACTGATCCTTGAGTCTTGGTTGGTTCCTATATGAGAATTCAACTCCTTCTCTTAGAACATTGATAATTTGTTGATCATTATCAAAGACTTGCCAATTAGTTGTATTATCAGGAATAGATGGCCTTATTATCAACCTTACATGTTGGCTAATTTTCTTATTTATTCCTTCTGATAGGTTATATTGGGAGCCTATGGAGGTCATATGATTAGCATCATTTTTTTGTGCTTTTGGTACTACTTTAATGTTAAAAGTGGTGAAGTCTTCTAACAAATCCCAAAACCTATGTTTGTAAGATGTTAACAAATTATTTTTAGTTATAGTTTTATATCTCACTTGGTGAACAATTAGCTCACTATCACCAAATATTTGTAGGTATTTTTTCCCTCTCTCTTTAGCCAATTTTAGGCCTCAAATCAAATCCTCATATTTAGCTACATTGTTTGTGTATCTTAACTAAAGTTTGAAAGAATAGAAATATCTATCATTCTATGTAGAAATCAAGACAATACCTGTACCTATTAGGATAAAATAAAACACAAATTTATCCCCAAATCACATACAAGAGAAACTATGAAATGAATCAATCAAACATACAAAAAATAATCATAAACATACACAAAATAGGAGACACCAGATTTAATGTGGTTCACCCAAGATGGGATACATCCACCAAACTTGTCTAGTATATTATTTCTAACTATACAAGGGAGAAAAAAATCCTACAATAAAACCTATTACACCTCTCTACCTTCTCTACTTACCCTCTATGTATAATATGTTTTTTTCTTCTCAACCATGTATCAACATATTTTAGGGTGAAAAAGACCTAAACATAACCTCTACTTTTAGATCTAGAGACATTTAATAAATGGCCTAGATTGACTATGAAATTAAAATTTTACAAGGTAATTTTAATAATTTTTTTGCTTCAGGGGCATTTCCCTTGAACCCCCATCGAGGTGCATAGCCCCCGATCTCCCCTTGTAACCCCCCACACCATTGAGGATACAATTAATAGGATCTAAAACTTGGCTAAAATAACATCAAAATTTTAACCTCTGATCTTGGAAGATGATCAAGCTCCACACCTAATAGTAACAACACCATTTTTGCTTCTCAAACCATTAAATAAAAATTGCCACATCCTTTGTAGATCCTCAACTGGATTTACTAGGTTTGGGATAATTGCATCATTTTCATGAATGAAATATGTAACCAAACCTATTTCCTATACATAGTTATAAGGATCAAATTGAAGGGTTGATCCCAATTCATCTAGATGAGTGTCTAGAATACATTCTATAGGTGTTGCAACTTAATGAGCCTCTTCTTTTTCCTAATCTTGTAGTGTGAAGTTCATCTCCATAGGGATAGGATTGTATGGCTCAATATGGTCCTTTGTGATTGTCTTAGCTCTTATTATTACTCTAGTTCCATATCTCATCTTAATCAACATGTAATACCAATTTGTAGATAGATATCCTCTCATCTTTGTAGTGAAATATCATGAAAGATAAATGGTAAAGTAGGGGGGAAGATCTATAACTAAGATATATTATGAAATTGATAAGCTTAGGAAAGCATGAATAGTGATATTCAACACTTTTATCATTACTACTATCTGAATAATAGTCCCATCTAATTAAACAAATCCTTTATTGATAGGTTTATATTATATGCCAAGGGCATTAGCTATTTTCTTGGGTATGACTGAACTGCTAGCCCCTAAATCTACTATTAAATTATGAATGAGATGCTTCCCTACTATAATTGAAAGATATAGAGGGGAAGGATTACCACTTTTACTCATTTTAGTGTCAATTTGTGGTCGACACAAGTTAATTTTAGCATTAGGCCCTTTGGCTGAAACCTTGTCTGTTATCTAGAAAATCTTTAAATCCTCTTGTAGCAAATCCTTTTACATAGGAATAAATAGTGCATACCACATGGCAACATTCAGATTGGTCTTCTTAATTTGATCAACTATGCTAAAAATAATATTAATAACCTTTATCAATGCCTTTACAGGAGCTATGTCTTCTTTTACAAGATTTAGAGTCAGTACTTTTGCTTTGGGCTTGCCTGTAGGTACAAAGGGTGGCCTTTGTATTATGTTGTTCTTTTTAGGTTTTGGTACAAGTCTAGAAGTTGTATCTTGTTCCACCCTATGGGGATAATCTTTCTATATTACTCTTTTCTTTGAATGTGTGTTGGTTGCCACTAGAAATCCACCATTAAATAATGCTTCTTCCTAATTTACACCATAAATGTCTTCTAATAGATCCCAAACCCTATGTTTTTAAGATCTTAAAAAACTATTTTTAGTTATTATTTTATATCTCACTTGGTGAAAAATAATCTCACTATCACCAAATATTTGTATGGATTTTATCCTTCTCTCTTTAGCTAATTATAGGCTTCAAATTAAAGCCTCATATTTAGCTACAATGTTTGCGTAGTTGAACTAAAGTATAAATGAATAGAAATAACTCTACTTATATGGAGAAATCAAGAAAATACCTACACTAGCACCATTTTTTCTTCTTGAACCATCAAATAATAATTACCACATCCCTTTTATATCCTCAATTAGCTTTACTAGGTTCAATATAATTGCATCATTTTTATGAATGCAATATATACCCAACCCTTTTTCTTATACATAGTCATAAGGATCGAATTGAAGTAATAATCCCCATTCATCTGTATGAGTGTTTGGAATCTCTTGTACAACTTTTGTAACTTCATGAGCCTCTTCTTCTTCCTAATCTTGCAGTGTATAGTTCATCTCCATGGGGATAGGATTGTATGGATCAATATGGTCCTTTGTGATTGACTCAACTCTTACTATTACTCTAGTTCTATATCTCATCCTAAGCAACATGTGAGACCAATATATAGATAGATACCCTCCCATCTTTGTAGTGAAATCTCATAAAAGATAAATGGCAAAGTAAGGGGGAAGATCCATAACTGAGACATCTTGTAAAATTAACAAGCGTGGACAAGCATGGATAATGAGATTCAACCCTTTTATCATTCTTACTATTTGAACAATAGTCCCATCCAATGAAACAAATCCTTTATTGATAGGTGTATATTCTATGCCAAGGGCATCAACTATTTTCTTGGGCATCACTAAACTGCTAGCCCTTAAATCTACCATGAAATTATGAATGAGATGCTTCCCTACTATATGTGAAATATAGAAAGAGGGAGGCTTATCACTTTTGCTCATTTTAGTGTCAATTTATGGTTGACTTAATTTAATTTCAGCATTAGGCCCTTTGGCTAGAACTCTATTATATATAAATTATTTAAATCTTCTTATAGCAAATCCCTTTGCACAGGAATAAATAGTGCTTCCCATATGGTAACATTTAGATTGGTATTCTTAATTTTCTCAACTATGATAAAAGGAAAATTACCAACCTTTGTCAGTGCCTTTATAGGTGTTGACACTTGGATTCACACCCTTGAGGAGATGCTCAACTCCCCTCATCCAAGTGGCACAATGCAAACATCTCTCTTGCTGTGGGTGACAATTTTGCTAAGATAAATCTCTAGATAAGGGGCTAGCTCCCCTTGATGCACCTTTAAAGCTCTCTATATCACTTAACAATTGTATATGAAAAAGGTTAAGTAAAATAACTAAGAAACCAAATGATGATGCACCAATTTATAATGTCCTCCCAATCGACTAAAACCACTACTTAAAGACAAACAAGGTGTTTCTCATAAAAGACTCACAACTCAAGATTCATTATTACATCAATGTTTCATATGCTAGATTTGAGAAGGTATATCATTATTAGGAAGGGAATGAATGATTCCAAAGAGGGATACAATCATGGAACACTTATAGGATATCTCTACACTTAGAAAAGAATACTAGTAGAGACCTACAATAATCTCCTTTCTACAAATTAGTAGACCATCAAGAGTACAAGCTAGAAAAGATAATCTTTCAATAGACTAGATCAAAAATATTCAAGTCATTACTAAATATTACAACATATGAGTGGTAAAAACACTTTTACATTTCTTCAAGAGTTCTTCCAGTACAAATATAGCTAGAAGTTTCCCAATAACTAGTGGAGGCTACTCCAATAGTCGAAAGAATGCATATTTATAGCTTTGAGAGAGAAATAAAGCAAAGGAAGTCCAAAGGTCACTCAAACATCTGTCACCTTAAGGATATCAGTTAAAATTACATGTGAAAGAGGGGTGAAGTGAGTCATGCCATGTCAGGAGGTCTACTTGTCTAAAACAAGTCATAAGAATGGTGAAAAGTGGCATAAAACCTTCAAAATTGGCATAAGAAATTACTTTCATCAAAGACCATCCATAAATGTTTGAAACTAGAAATAGGAGAGTTGACACATATCACTATTTAAAGGAAATGGAAATCATGTTGATAGTTAGAAAATGCTCCTTCTAACTGCTAACTATCCTTTGGACACTTGTGTTTATCAATTTCATGGAAGCTCCTTGATTTTGGTCAGCTACTAGTAACAACTCAAATCATCGACCTATCTATTTTTCACTTGTTTTGTCTATACTAGATGCTTAATTTCTTGCCATTTTTTACCGCCATATTTTCTCTTAGGTTCCCACCAAGTCTTTTTGACTCAAACAACTATTTTCCATAGTTTGAAATTGACTTTTTGTGGGCCATCATCCTTCAGGTATTTTCTTCAGACTTTTGTTTCCCTCGGACTTCTCCCCAAAGAATTCATTCCTTAGACTTTTCCTTTAGACAATTCTATGTAAAATTTGTTCCAAACAATATTTTAGGATTTTTATAAAAGTGCCTTTTTAAAAAAATGTGTCTAGGCCATCTCTTTGAGGAATTGACTCTTTTCAGAATTTTACAAATGACCCCTTCAGCTTAAGAAGTATCCTTTCAAAACTTTTGTTCGGTCCACCTTCTTGCAAAAAAAATATTTCAAACCTTTTATAAGTGTAATTTTGGATTTATAAAAATTCCCGTCAATAAAGTTTAAGTACACATCAAAATCTTTTTAAATTACCTTTTGGCCTTCCTACAAATGCCCTTTAGAAAAATTGAAGTTCCCTTCAGAAAAGTTGAAGATGACTTTTTTTCTGAAGTGCCCTTCAGGAAAGTTACTTGGGACATTTTTTCAAAAAATTATCCTTTGAAAAGAATGAAGTGGACCATTTCTTGTATAATCACCCTTCAAAACTTGTAAACTACCATTTGAAAAAGTTAAAAATGATCCTGTAGCTTGAAAAGGTCCTTTGGGGAAAATTTTCAAATAATTTTACTGAAGGAATTAGTCTTCATCTTTGATTGTCTCAAACAAATTGTCTAAAAGAATTCATCATTTTGGCTAAATGAAAAGTCCAAAAAAAATAACACTTTAGTCAAAAAAAAGACTCAAAAGGATTACTATACAAAAGCTTAGCAAAAGACCAAAACCAAACTTCCTAAAAGAATTAGACTTGTACATTTGTTGTGAGCTTGTATAGAACACTTATACCAAATGAAACCTATATACTAAACCTAGCCCAAGGGATAAAATTAGAAAACTAAGTTTTCAAATAGGGGTGCCCAATTTTGGCTTGAAGGGCTAAAATTTGGTCAACAAATTGGTGACTCACAGGGGTAATATGCCTGCTTTTTTGACCAGACTAGTAGCCAAATTAATCCATTAGGCTTGGAGTCATCTAAGGAAACTCAAACAAGGAAACATTGGCCATGACTCAAAACCTTGAACAACACACTAGATTAGAAGGAAAACCCATGCTATAAGACACAACACACAATAAGAACAAGACACAAAGCAAAGCAAGACATAAGACAAACACATGTGAATAAGCACTTAGGGGAAAAAAAAGACACAACTAAAAACAAACTAATATGTACATCTAACATGATATGTTTCTCCTCCTCTTGGATCAAAGGGGAAACTTCTTAGCTATCCTTCATGGTAAGAATACTCATGGTGGTAACCAGGTAATTTGTTGGAGTGGAAACTTGGTGACTCACACTTCTTGTTTGCCATCTTGATTGGCATGTATTCCAATGCATCAAATTCAAATATATATTCCACATCCATGTATTCATATTTCTCTTTGAGGTATGTTTTATGTTGATCCTTCATGTTGGTGTAGTCCATCAAGGCATCAATGGATACAATATCATCATTATAGGGCTCATTTGACTCATAACTCTCTTGGTATGTATCATGGACAAAATCATTCTTTTCTATCTATTTGAGAAGCTTTTCAAACTGATCTCTTGCTTCCTCATGGTGTTATTTGGGAAGGGTGGCTAGTGTGATGTTTGAGCTGAGGCAAAATCTTTCTAACTTATTCCAAAAATCATCATTTTCTTGCTAAAAAACTCCTTCAGTGCTTCCATCAAACCAATGTCATCCCTCTCCTTCTTGTTCACAAACAAGAGTATATAGCTGATCAACAACATGATTTTGAACCTCATTCAAATCAAGTCCCATGGCCTGGTCATTATCTTGATCAAAGCAACAAGAAGGTTCATCAAACAAAGGGAAAGAGAGCTCACCATGCTTACATTCTCCATCCAACATTGACAATGAAGTTTGTCAATCTCATCTTCATATTACTAGAAAATTTGCATGTATGTGTGACCTATATCTTCTCCTTGAATCATGTCACTTTCAAGAGTCACTTATTCAACCTTATTCTCATGAAAACCTCCTAGAACAACCACCTCTTGAAATATGATTTGACTACATTGTTCATCTTTGATAATTCCTTCCACCTCATGTTCATGATGATGCTCATGGGGAGTACTTATAATGATTTCATCTTTATCATCACTCAGAATAGCCTCTTGATTAGCATAAAAATGCATTTTCAATTGCTTACATACCTCCCTCAAAATAGGTTCCTCTTTAGAAGGGAATGAAGTGAATGGTGAATGCATAGGTTCATGAGTTTGAAATGTAGGAGTTGAAGTATGGAAGGTAATGGAAGGTAAAGGAAGTGAAAATGGAGTGTAAGATGAAGGAGAGGACTTAGGAATGGAATTTGAAATGAGGCAAGCACTAGTGAGCTCAAAATCAGATTGGGAATGAGAAGTGGGGTGTTCTTTGAGAAGCTCATGAGGAAGAGGAAGTAAACCTTGGGCTAAAATCAATTGATTGTCTTCCTTCCACTTGACTAGAACTTCATCCACATCAGATGTATCTTGATGACTCTCTTGAAGGGGTGTAGATGGGGTGTGTTTAGACATGGGATCTTTTATTGGGTCTAAACCTTTCATTACACCTTGACTAAGCAACCTCATTCTTGAATCTGATTATTCAATCTTCTCGGCTAGATTCTCTTAAAAGAGTATTTATTAGAGATCATATGCATCATCATGATGAGGAGGAGTATGAAATATTTGACATAGAAAAGAAGAGGTTTATTAAGGAAAGGTGGGAGGGAATTGAGGACTAGCTTCATTTTCCACTTCACACTCTTGAACAATACTCTTCCCTTCTTTCTTACCCCATGATTCCACTACTTCATTCCATCTCATGATCTTAGGATTGGAAATCTCTTCTTGAGGATAGGTAGCAACTTCATCTTTTTCAATGTCTTGAGCTAGTTCATGATAGACATTTCTCCAACTTAGGATCTTGACATTATGTTGAAGGACTTGAGGAGGTTGAGGGAGACTAGGAAGAGTTTGCACATGCATAGGAAGAGTTGCTTGAGGATAGATGTGTTGTTTTCCAAAGGAAATAGGATGAATTGTTTCAAATGAGGCCTCACAATCTAATGAATTGAAATAGTTAGTTTCCATAGAAGGTTGTTTTAATGTCCTTTGGTGTTGGATTTCTAGGTGCAAAGGATTAACAACAAGAGTAGTTAATACATTAGATGGGTTAGAAAGTTGGCTCATTTTATTTTGGTGAGAAAGTGATATTTGATAAAAAGGATTTGATGTATAAGAAGAGGGTTTATTTTGAATAGGAGAAGGCTGCTTTGGGATAGAAAAAGGTATACAAGGTTGAATGTTTTGAATGGATTGACTCCTTCATCTTACTAGTTTCTCCTTCATGGATTGCATATCTTGAGCTTGCATAAACAAGCACTCTTACTTGTAAATAAGCTCTTGATAGTACCTATTATTCTCATTCAACCTATCTTTCTCCATCACTTACTTCTGAAACTCCAACATTATCTCCCTAGCACTCTTGGATTGACTAGGAGAAGGATAATTAGTAGAGCTGCTTGAGGTGATTCCATGAACAACAAGAGCTTGATCAAAATAATATGAAGGAACACGAGGTCTATAATACTCAAAAATGGAATTATACATACCAAATATGATTTATTGATGCACTAGGATTGCTTAACTAGTTGATTCAACTCAGAGTCACCATTGGTGTTGATTGAAATGCCTCTAAAAGGTTGATTGATTGAAGAACACATCAAGAATTCTTTAACTCTTTGGAAAAATTGTCCACTGGGCGTGCAAAAAATTATTAACACTTGGATTTACACCCTTAAGGAGATGCTTATCTCTCCTCATCCAAGTGGCATAATGGAAACATCTCTCTTACTGTGGGTGACAATTTTGCTAAGATGAAGCTCTAGATAAGGGGTTAGCTCCCCTTGATGCACCTTTAAATATCTCTCTCTAAATTAACAATTATTTATGAAAAGGGTTAAGGAAAGAAACTAAGAAACCAAATGGTGATGCACCAATGTATGATGTCCTCTCAATTGATTTAAACCACTACTTAAAGATAAATAAGGTGTTTCTCACACAAGACTCATAACTCATGATTCATTATTGAATTAATGTTTCATATGCTAGATTCAAGAAGGTATAATATTATTAGGAAGGGAATGAATGATTACAAAGAGGGATAAAATCATGGACCACTTTTAAGATATCTCTAAACTTAGAAAATAATACTAGCAAAGACCTAAAATAATCTCCTTACTACAAATTGGTAGACCATCAAGAGTACAAGCTAGAAAAGATAATCTTTCACTAGACTAGACCAACAAGATTCAAGTCATT
Organism: Torreya grandis; assembly: GCA_037957365.1. Classification (NCBI taxonomy): domain Eukaryota; kingdom Viridiplantae; phylum Streptophyta; class Pinopsida; order Cupressales; family Taxaceae; genus Torreya; species Torreya grandis. The sequence goes on from JARHVA010000416.1 coordinate 264,847, forward strand.
ACTCAATATTATAGCATATGATGGTAAAAAAACTTGTATATTTCTTCAAGAGTTCTTCTAGTATAAATCTAGCTAAAATTTTCCCAATAACTAGTGGAGGCTATTCTAATAACTAAAAGAATGCATATTTACAGCTTTGAGAGAGAAATCAAGCAAAGGAAGTCTAAAGGTCACTTAGATACATGTCACCTTAAGGATATTAGTTATAATTACATGTGAAAGAGGGGTGAGGTGAGTCATGCCATTTCAGGAGGTCTACTTGTCTAAAACAAGTCATAAGAATGGTGAAAAGTGGCATAAAACCTTTAGAATTAACACAAGAAACTGCCTCCATCAAAGACCATCCATGAACATTTAAAACTAAAAATAGGAGAGTCAACACATAAAACTACTCAAAGGAAATGGAACTCATGGAGATAGTTAGAAAATACTCCTTCTAACTACTAGCTATCCATTGGATACCTATGTTTGTCAATTTCATGGAAGCTCCTTGATTTGGGTCAGTTGCCAACAACAACTCAAACCATCAACCTATCTATTTTTCACTTATTTTGTCTACACCAGAGGCTTAAGATTTTTCCATTTGTTACATCTATATTTTCTCTTAGGTTCCCATCAAGTATTTTTGACTCTACTGGCTATTTTCCATAGTTTGAAATTATATTTTTGTAGGCCATCATCCTTCAGGTATTTTCTTTAGACTTTTGTTTCCCTCAAACTTATCCCCAAAGAATTCATTCCTCAGGCTTTTCCTTTAGAAAATTCTATGGAAAATTTGTTTTAAACAATCTTTTGGGATTTTTTTGAAAGTAACTTTTTATAAAAATGTGTCTGGGCCATCTCTATGAGGAATCAACTCTTTTCAGAATCCTACAAATGAGCCCTTTGGCTTGAGAAGTATCCTTTCAAAACTTTTGTTTGGTCCACCTTCCTATGAAAACAATCCTTCAAACCTTTTATAAGTGTCCTTCAGATTTCTAAAAATGCCCCTTTAGAAGAAGTTCCCTTCAAACTTTTTTTAAAGTACATTTCGGTCTTCGTACAAATGCCCTATGGAAAAATTGAAGTGCCCTTTGAAAAAGTTGAAAATGACTTTTTTTCGAAGTGTCCTTTGAGAAAGTTGCTCAAGACATTTTTTTGAAAAAAATTATCCTTCAGAAATAATGAAGTGGACCATTTCCTATAGAAGTACCCTTTAGAACTTATAAACTACCCTTTAAAAAAGTTGAAAATGATCCCTTTGCCTAAAAAGGTCCTTTGGGGAAATTGTTTAGATAATTTTCTCAAAGGAAGTAGTCTTCATCTTCAATAAATTTGTCTTGGACAAATGGTCTGAAAGAATTCAACATTTTGGTTGAATGAAAAGTTTGAAAAAATAACATTTTAGTCAAAAACAAAAGACCTAAAAGGATTACTATGCAAAGGCTTAGCAAAATACCAAAACCAAACTTTTTGAAAGAATTGGACTTGTACATCTATTATGGGATTATATAGAACACCTCTTCCAAATGAAACCTACATACTAGACCTAGCCAAAGGTATAGACTTAGGTGGCTATGTTTTCAAATAGGGGTGCCCAATTTTGGCCTAAAGGGCCAAAATTTGGTCAATAGGAGGAGATATGTTTTCTTTTACAAGATATGAAGTTGGCACTTTTACTTTGGGCTGGCTTGTAGGTATAAAGGGTGGCCTTTGTACTGCATTGTTCTTTGTAGGTTTTGGTACAACTTTTGAAGTTTTAGCTTATTCCACCCTAGGGGATAATCACTCTATATTTCTCTTTTATTTGAACATGTGTTGGATTCCACTAGACATCCACCATTGAATAATTGTTCCTTTTAATTTACACCATAAAAGTCATCCTCTTGCTAGTTTAGAAGATTTACCTCACCTTGAGTAAATTCTTGTGTATCTACTTGTTGAAAAGTGGATTATTATTACTATCTTTGTGTACTTGATATGCCTTATACCATCAAAGATTGACTGATAACACCATTATGACAAGTGTTCTAATTATGTGGCTATGAACAAGGATAACACCACTCATATTCTTGAGCCAGGTTGTTCTGAATGGGTATAATAGCTTTATAAGCACTTGGTACATTTAGAACATGGATGTTTGGAGGTTTTTATTATATACCTTGACCTTGTAAGTTTGAATTACCCTAGTATGGATACCTTATCTCCTTGGTATGGTTGCCTATTGGGTTAGGTTATTGATAAGGCCTGAAATTCTAGGATTGTTGCCTCTTCATTACTAATAACTCATTGCCAAAACTCTTGAGTAGTGACTTAAACTAATATAAATCATCTATAGGTGTAGGGGTTAAAGATGGTGCTTTGATTGTGGTGGGAATTAGAGCAATTACAGGTGGTGTAATAGGAGGTATTTATGGAAAATAGAGGTAGTGGGGGCCTTGGGGAAAATTTCCCTACTTGTATTAAACAAATTTTTGCCCTTATTGCAATTTCATAGGCATTAGGAAGTGTAGTTCCACCTGTTAAATGAATCATAACAACTATATCACTATTTAGGGCTCTTAAGTAATATAGGAAATCATTATTTGGAGTTGGCTTGACCAATACTGGAATTCTATTCCATGTCTTCTAGAAATGGAAATTAAAGTCAATCATGTGTTCATGAGGATCCTATTGAATAGCAATTAACTATTCAACTAGGTAAAGGTGGTCATTCTTGTCTTCAAATTGGGTATATAGTGTAGAGCCTAACTCATTCTAAATTTAGATGGAGTTTGGAACAAGACCTATGTACTATTGCAAGGCTTTATCTTTGAAAGAGGAAACTAGGAGTCTAATTGTAACATTATCTTGTACCACATTATGGACTGAACACAAATAAACAATATCATGGATGTGTTCCATAGGAGTGGTAGAAGTTTCACTAGTAAAATATGGTAGGATTTTTAAAGCTGAGGTAGGTATATCATCGTACTGGGCCAACTAGAGTGGGTTGCCTCCATTGAAAGCTATGAAATTTAGATTTCTAGCCATTATGGGAGGTATGAAATTGATGGAAGTAATTGGAGGAGATGAAAATAAAATTGAAGGATATACTTTAGGGTTATGGACAACTAATTTTGATCTTTATTTAGAAGGAAATGATAATTCTAAAAAATTAGCTCTCTTACCTTTAGTAGATGATCTTTTTTGTTTGCTTGGCATACACAAACATTGAAATTCTAAATTTGTACGTTAGTGGAGTCATCGGGTGCTTTTGAAAGTTGTACACAGATCATACACTACTCATTGAGAATAACACCAATCTATTTGTAATTTTTGTGGTCCCATTGGGCATGCCAAAAATTGTTATCACATAGATTTTGCACATGTTCTGAGTTAAAGTAGTTTACTATGCAAAGCCTAATGATACAATGGGAAAACCTCCAAGCTTTAGGACCTTGGAAAATTGAGGTTAAAATCTAGAGAAGGATGGATTCCTATCACTAAATCTGGTGAAAATGATAAATTATTAATTTTACAGAAATTTTTTTCTTTTAGTGTTCTTCCTCTTAAACTAGAGTTTAATTGGGATAAGAGTTTGAGAAATGAAACTTGTAAAATTTAAAATGGTGATTGCACCAAATATTTTTAGTGGATTTTAATGCTTTCTTGAATGAACACAATAGAATATAAAAATAGATTGAAATTTATTTGAGCATAAACTCATATAAATGGGAAATTAGAGGTAATATTTTTTTATTTTTCATATAAGGGAAAAGATTCTTTTATTTTAATCAAAAAATCTTTCAGAAGGGTAGAAAATACCATAAATGAATTCTTATGACTTAAATAAGATTTAAAACTTCTAAAAATATTCAAATAACTTGCATACGTAGGGATTTCTTCGACAAGAAAGACAAAATCTTAAATTTATTTCATTCTCTAGATTATATCTTGTAGAAAATACATTCAAAATGTAGAATAATATTACTAACAATAAAAAGATAGATTGAGCTACAAGGCCTGCCCATCTTTATACAAAATATAAAATAGATGAGATGTAGTTATCAAAACTTCAATGCCTAGTAGAAGAAATGAAAATATGGAACTTCATGCAAAAAGAGGCATGATCTTGACTTGATGTGGCATGGATGGAACTAAGAAAATCTTCATGAAACACCTTGGGTTTCTTCCATGCAATTCTAAAAACTATTCATGTAAATGGGTGGTGCTCAAAATGAAACTCGATATTTAAACAAAAGATAACTTATTAATAACTCAAGTCACTTTTTTCAAAACCCCAACTTTAAAATTACAAGTGAGACTTTTACAACTTACAACTTATGTCACTTTATCAAAACTGAATTTGCAATTTTCAATATGTGCTTTTACAAATTTAAGCAATTATAACTTGTCAAAATGAAAAGTGTAAGTTGCAATTATGAGTTTTACAGTTTCTAACCTATCAAAATATAAAGTGTAAAATATACATGTCTTTTTCTCAAAAAGAGCTATAAAAGATAGTTTCAATTACAAGATATGCAACTTTACAATGTTAAAAAATACAATATATGTGAATGTTTCAACAGAAATAATTAATCAATTTCCAAAACTTCCTTTGCCTTCTTGTATTTTTTGGCTTGTAGCTTTTGGACATATGCATCAAAATCCTTGAAAATCTCTTGGATTCTATCTTCATCTTCACCAAAGGAGTAAATGTTGGTGATCTCATAATCTACTGATGTGTCAAAAACATCCCACCACAAAGCCTTGATTTATTGCATTTATTTACCCATATTATCTAATGTATTTTGATACCTAATATAGTGGTGGATAGAACTTAAGGTAAGGACTGTATCTTTTGCATATTCTTTTTCAACTACTTCCTTGAATTTGCTTTGAACCTCTTCTACTGGAAAGAGGTTATCTTCATCATCTACTAGCATACATGACAATTTACTCAACATTTCTTTAATGTCATACAACATATCAATAGCCTTGTTATGTACAACCTTGGCTTTGTGTGTAGCTTTTGTGAGCAACTTTATTTTAAATTGTGTAGCTCTATCTAATTCCTCTTGTTCTCAATCATTTTTTAGTATCCCTTCAGCAAGGAGGATGTCTATATAAATAGAATCTACAACTATCAATTTGGGATAATAGAGATTCAAGATCTGTATATATCCCTCATACTTATTGATTTATTCTCTTAAAGAGGTCCTTATTTTTTTGATAATTGTATAATTGTCCATTATCATAGCAATAATCTTATTACCCTTGGAAATAAATTTCTTTGAATATTATTTAGTAGACCTTCCCATGCTTACAATTTTAGTCACTGCATTAATTATTTCTTGATCTATGATCTAGTTGACTGGATGTGTTGATTCATGTTGTACTGATGAACCATTGGGATCTATAGATTTTTTTAGTGCAATTGTGAGTTGATCAACATTTTTTTTCAACTCATCTTTAGTGACCTTGTCACTATCTTTTCTCTTGAAGAGGGAGTTGATGCTAGATTGAACATCATTTTTTAACCCCTCCCTTGTTAGACATCCAAAGTGAATATTTGAAATCTAATAATACCCCACTATTAGATCTTCTTTTGGTTTGTCTAGTGGGGGGACTATAATCTCCACACATCTCTCCCCTATTGAGTCACATAGTATTTTGGAGAAGCTCTGAGGAGTAGACTTGGATTTTTTATTCATCTTTGAGAGGCCAAATTCTAATGTACTTAAGGAAATCATTTGATTTTGCTTCTTTCCCACTATTTGTACTAGCCAACTAGGGGTAGAATCTAGCTGTGTAGACACTATCACTTGAGAATCTATAGTTATAACTGTTACAGTAGTAGGCACTATGATAAGTGTGGAGTTCTATGTTGATGTTGCAATAAATTGCTCTAGAGATGCCTATGGAATTTCATCTCCATCAATTGGTTACAAATCCACATTAGCATCAAGAACTTATTTTTCACCTATCTCTACTAAATGTGATTAAGAAAATGTAGAAGTGGAATAGGTGTGGACAATGGAAATAACTATGTATATTAGGGGTGTAGGAGGTAAAAGTGATACTAATAGAGGAGTAGACATAGGGAATTTAAACTTGGGAACTAGTAAAAGGGTGGAAGCCAAAGCATTAAATGAAAAAAATTAATGAGTTAGGCCACTGAGGGTTGGTAAGGTAGGGAAGATGTAAGGGGATGAAGATGAAATAATACTTATCCTAGGAGTTGGGATGGCTAACAAAATTGAAGTTAGAATGATTGAGTCTAAAACTATGTATGGTTAATTTGTGTTGGAAATCAATGGGGAGGGAATGGAAGGAATTGTGAATAGAATGGAAAGAGTGAGTGAAATGGAAGGAGGGAGTGAAAATGTGGGAAAGGAAAGTGGAGTGGAAACTTAAATGCCCATTGATGGGGGACCCTACGTGTCCATTTGATTTAATTGCACTTGTTGTAATGGACTTATTATTGTAGGTAATGTGGTAGGAATTAGAGGTGGAGGTGTTAGAGATATATAAATAATATACATAGGTGGTGGGTAAACTACAAATATGGGGGTTGTTATTATGAAAAATATTGGGGTTGACTCTATAGAGGCTCTAACTGTAGCTGTGTCCTCAGATGATATGAAAATTGATTGTTCTATTATTACCCCATCCTTACTATATTACCCCTTATTGGACTTATTTTTATTCTATTTCTTATGAGGGATCACTATCCCTTTTGATTATTCTCCTGTTGTCCCACTAGGACCCTATAATGATGAAGGAATTCCTTTTTAAATATTTAATAGCTTCTTTGTGATACTCATGATCTCTTTGGTGACTTGGACCCCTTTGGTTCTAATCTAATTGATCATTCTATTGATCACACATGTTGTTCTATCTAATGAAGAAAAGGATTTAAGAACTAACCATATTACTAGTGGAAGGGGTTGTGTGATAATTTGTTTATAGTAGTTTTGGTTCATAGGGGACTCATCATCCACCAAGTCCTCAAAGAATGGTGCCTAATCAAATGATTTGACCTGTTCCAAGGTAATCCTAGAATGATCCTTCAATCTAACCTTCTCCTCATCCTCTAGATCATCCTAATAATCTTCAAAATATGGAATGTGGGAATATGTAAAAACTCCTAGAGTGCCACTGATGTTTCTATAAACATCATAGTATGGCCTAGATTCCAAATCCCTAAGTGTCATTTATGTCATTTATACATATACACACTTTGATTTGAGGAAGGAGGGGCATGTATATCTACTAATACTAATTAGGAGATTAATTCTTGACTTATGCTTGTTGAAAAGGAGCTTATGGGTCTTAACTAGTTGTCTTACTAGATCCATTAGTTCCCACTTGTCACTAACATATTTGGGGAGTGTGTAGGGAAAGCCACTGAATCTAGATACCCTAATATAATAATAAGTGGGGAAATGAATGAATTAAGAGCCCCATTAAGTGATTTTTACAACTGATACATCTACGAATATTATTCTCCCAAGCTCTTTATCTAACATGATAATGATGCAATAGATGAATGCATTATTAAATCTCCTAAAATGTTACCTGCTGGCCTCTAATATGAGGTTAGGGTAATAGTTATATACTCTACTTGTTTCACTAGGTACATTGAGTTTTGGGAAGGCTCATCCTTTGGCCAATATATACACAAGATAGGAAGTCATGAAGAACTTTCTAGTGGTATTCACCTCCATCAATTGCTTGTGGAGGGAGTCAATAATGAGATGGGCCTAGTGAATGTATTGTGTGTTCTGATGGATGACCCAAATGTATTAGTACATCCACTCCTAGAATCTCTTATCATCATGACTACTAGTAATCTTGTGAAATAAAATTATTGTCTCCCATTTCATATTTGAAGTCAATCCTTGCTAATGTTTTTGGCAATCTAGTGGAGGCAGTCTTGGGGGTCTTAAGCCATTATTTGTTATCATTTTTGACACCTATATCTATTATCTTGAAATAATTATTGGGATGTCTCTAGAGTTATGTCAAGATATCTCTCAAACTCTAGTATTATAAACACTAAATTAATGAAATCAGGGTCTAGATTTAAAATCATTTCCCCCTTATCATTAAGACATCTTAATTATCAACATCATAATGTTGGGCTAGTGTCAACACCAACTTAGGTCTTTGGACCATCAATGGAAAGGTTTATACCTATGGAAGTCTCTAGTCATAAATACACTGGATCCAATTATTCTTAAATTTTACATTAATCTGAGCCTAGAAGTCCCCTAGGTCAATTTGACCTAGGTCTATATCAGTTATCTTAGTAGTGTTGGAATCTAGGCTGAGAGTTACCCTAGGGATTTTTGATTTAAACTTCATCTCCTTTTGAAACATGAAATCTAGAGAGGAAAATTAATAAAAATTAACCATAAGAGCTAATGGGGTTTATAGGTGCTTGAAGCAAGTATAATCTCTGGTGAAGATTGGAGGTGCTCTATGTAGATGAAAAGTTTGACATAACTAGTAGATGTTTAAATTAGGTGAGAACTCCATGAAACTCTAAAGTGTTCTGGACAATAAGAATGTTCAGTTGAACTTAGAACTATTCTAAGCAAGCTAAAATCCCATGGGGATGAGAAGTGTTTGGAGCAAGTCCAATGTCTCTAGGGACATGGAAATTCTTGTAGGGATTATAGTTATTTGAAATAATAGAAAAACCCACAAAGATGGAAGGTGTTTAAAATAGATTCAATGTCTATAGGGATTTGAAGGTACTCATAGGGAATATTTGTTTGGCTCAAGGGAATAAACATTGGTATATTCACTTGGTGATGGCAAAAACCTAGATTCAACTATGAATCTTTGGGAGAAAAACCCTATGATATTTAGTGATAGAACTTTGGAAAATAATCCCTAGGATGTATAAATCTTAACTAATTGGACACTTGAGGGAACAACAACCCTCAAAATCTACCACAACCATAACATGAAATCCTTAAGAAAATTTAAAATGATTCCTTACAAAAATGGAAACCCTAATCAATTATAGTCAATTCTTTTTAATAATGGAAATAACCTAACACAATTTGATTGTAGGAAAACATGGCTTAAAATGCAAGGGGGATTCCAAAGAGTGTCATGCAAGGGTAGAGTAGGTCATGGTGTTGCTTGTAGATGTGGTGTGATGCATGGATTGAGGTTGATGGCATGGAACAAAGGTCATTTTTAGAGCTCAAAACATAATTAGAATAAAAAATGAAAAAAAATCCATAAATTTATATTATTTATACAAAAAACCTTGCAATTAATGCAATTGTGAAGGTAATTGGTGGTAGAAATCCAAAGTCATGCAATTTTGTAATTTTTTAAATTGCATGTTGACCTCCAGATCTTGTGAAAAGTGAAAGGTTAACCTCTATAAAAATGGAAAGGTAGAACTCCACATGAAATTTGTAGTTTTTCAAAATTATAAACTATGTTTAGAGTTTTGGATTTTTTAGCTTAGGTTATTGGTGGCATTTGGAACCTAGATTATAATTTGCAATTTTGAAAAACTACAAATTTCTCTACGAGTTTTAGATTTTGGGTGGACTGTTTCATGAGAGGTAGAACTTTGAATACAATTTGCAAAATTGCAAATTATAGTTTATGTTTTGGATCCCATGAGGGTATTCAATTTATGGGATCCAAAACTTAGGTTGTAATTTGTAATTTTGCAAATTTATAAATTATAGTTAGGGTTATAGATTCCACTAGTTAGTGTATTATAAGATTCAGAGCTTGGGAAGTAATTTGCAATTTTCTAATTGTAAATTGCATCCAGAGTTTCAATTACATGATACAAAGGAAAAGAGTGTTTTAGGTCATTTCAATGGATTTTATTAAAAAATTAGGGGGTTTCCCTTAGGGTATTTGATGTTTTGATATTTTTGAGACAAAAATATCAACAAAAATAAAAAAATGAAACTAAGAATATGGGATCAAAAACTTGTAACCATTTATTAACATTCTATAAAAGGAACACTCAGTTTGGTAAAGGTATTTTGAAATAAAATGGTGATTTTATGCAGAGAGGGTCTTACACTATAACTCATAAAAGAGCAAACCCAAGTGGGTGAAAAAAGGGAAAAAATTGTATTTATGAGGACGGCCTAGTCTTATCCATGGTCTTACACTTCAACTCAAAAAATAAAAACTCAAGAGGGTGAACAAAGTAGGGGAAAATAAAATGGTAAAGATGGTATTTATGAGGAGGGCCTGGTCTTATCCACGGTATTACACTGCAGCTCATAAAATAAAAACCCAAGAGGGTGTAAAAATCATTTGAAAAATAGTAAACTTGATATGAAAATTCAATGTATGAAATCAAAAGGAATTCATGAGGAAAACCAAGTCTTATCCATGGTATTACAATGTAACTCATGAGAGAAAGAAACCAATGGACCAAGGAGGAACTAATGTTTGTGTAAAAAGAAACTATTACATAGGGTGAGACTTGTATATAAATCCTACAAGAAGTGTTAGTAGTATAACATATGGAAGTATGATAAGAAGGGAAATATTTAAGGAAAGTATTTCTTCAAAAATTATGCATTAGTGATTTCTTTGAAAACATGGCCTTCATGAGTTTGGAGGTGATAGGTGTTAGGACCAAGAATGTCTTTCACTAAATAAGGGCCCCATCAATTTTGGGAGTATTTTCCTTATTTATCATGGGTATAGTATAACTTAAGGACTAAATCACCAATATTGAAAGTGCAGACTTTAAGCTTTTTATTATGTTACTTGATCATACGAGCCTTGTATTGGTGGTTATGTCAAAGAGTAGTAGATGGAGTTCATCAAGAAAATCAAGGTCATGAAGGTGAGATTCATATAGTTATTCATTAGGAATGATACCATGAAGAGATATATGTAAAGAGGTAAGATCAAATTCTAATGGTAAGATGGATTCAAAACCATCGAATAGTGAGAATGGTACTACCCTAGTGGCATTATGTATGCTAGTAAGATAGGCCCAAAGTGAGAGATATAAATGAAGATGCCAATCTATATGAGTTTCTTAGATGGTATTTTGGAGGATTTTATTGAGAATTTTGTTAGTGTCTTAATATTGGAATTTGCATTATGGATGCTAAGGTGTGGAAAATTTATGGGATATTCTAAATTTAGCACACAACTGCTTCATGTACTTGTTATTAAAATTATCACCATTATAAAAAATGATAGTATGGGGAACTCCAAAATGAAAAATGATTTGGTTAAGGATAAATTTATAAATAGTGGTTCACATGACATGTAAAAGAGGCATGGCTTCTACACATTTAGTAAATTATTCAATAACAATGATGATAAAAACATGGCCATCTTGTGACCGAAGTAATTTGTCAATGAGATGTAATCTCCACATAGAAAATAGACAAGGAGATTAAATAATTTATATCTCATTTGGTGGTGAATGGATTAAACCATCATGAAGTTGGCAAGGATTACACTTTTCAGCAAAATTAATAGCATCCTTTTTAAAAGTAGGCCAAAAGTATCTCATATGTAGGCATTTGCATGATATAACATGCCCACTAAAATGACCACCATAAATGCTTGCATGTGTTTGTTTAAGGAGAGGAGGAAACTCTTCTTTCACTATATATTAGTGTAGGGTACCTTCTACATTATGATAATAAAGGGCATTGTATCGAAAGACATTTAAAATCTTGTTTTAAAATTCTAGTCTTTTCAAAAGAATCTGTGTCTAAAGGATAAGTTTGATGTTCAAGGAATTATATGATGTTTTTATATCATGGGCTCTGTTTAATAGTGATAACCTCAATGTGACAGATAAGTAAATCTTATGATTAGATAGAAGATGAGGACTTTTTTATTTAAATAAGAAATTGGGAGTCATTAAGAACTTGATGTGGATGAAATAGGGATGTTGCAGAAGCAAGAGAGTTAGTGATAGAGTTATGATCTCTTGGAATGGGCTCAATGGTAAAAGAGGCAAACTCTTTAGTGATTATTATAATTTGATGATAATATATAATATTTTCACTTTTACATTTGTAATCACTAATAACTTGGTGATATATAAGTTTGGAGTCACCCAAAGCATGTAAATATGGGATATCTAAGCTAAGTGTCATTTACATGCCTAAGATTACTGCTTCATATTCTTCCATGTTATTAGTGACATCAAAGGTTATCCAAAATTCTAAAGGGATTATTTTACCATGAGGATTAGTTTTAATACAATCTACCCAAACTCATTGATGACATTTGATGCTATCAAAGTGTAGGGTTTGAGTGTCCTCATGCAAATTGATGGTGACTTCAAGAAGCTTTTCGATAACTACTTTGGATTTATTAGTATCGATGATGACATAAGTATCTTCTTGATTACTTGCCTCTAAATTAGTAGTGAAATTATGGAAATAATCTTTAAGATATATAGCTTGAGTAAGACCTTCAATATAGAGAATGTTATCATCGGGGAGACTATATTGAAGGTGATTTTTAGCAGGTATGGGTGCCATTGTAAGTTGGTCTTTAATGACTTGCCTTTGACAATTTTTTTCATTATGATTTAAAGGTCAAATTCCATTAAGAGAACTATCTAATTGTTAATTCTATCTCTAGGTAGAAATGCTTTGGAGAAAAAGTGATGAAGTGGTTTGGAATGGACAATGAAATAGGTTGTTTGATAGAGTATGTAGTGACAAAGCTTTTTAGCTATAAAATAAATAATGAAGCAATCATGTTTTACTTTAGTATAACTTTTTTTGTAATCAATGAGGGATCAACTAATATAGTAAATAAGATATTTTCTTTTGCTATCATCTTGTTGGTAAAGTATTTCCCCAACTGATACAGGAGTAGAAGAAGTGTACAAAATCAAAGGATGATTATTGGAAGGTGGTCAAAGAGTAGGTTTATGAAGCAATGATTATTTCAAGTTTTAAAATGCCTTTTGGTAAGAATAAATCCATTATAGATAATTATATTTTTTAAGAATAGAATTAACAAAGTATATGTAGTAATTTATTCAGGGATGAATCATCAGATTGCCCCAAGCTTACTAAGGTAAGTATGAATGTTTAAAATGGAGTGAGGAATGGGCATGTTTATTATAGCATTGATTTTAATGAGGTCGACATCAATACCATGAAAAGAGACTAATAACCCTAGTAGTTTAATATATGTAATTCCAAAGACACATTTTTAGGGGTTGAGTCTAACTTTATACTTCATTAATCGATAAAAGATGATGGCTAGATTAGAGAGATGGGTTATACAAATCTTCAATTTGGCAATGACATCATCCACATAGATTTACACAAACTTATGTATAAGATCATGAAAAATGTGGGTCATGGAATGCTGGTACGTATCTCCATTATTTTCAAGGTTGAAAGGCATTTTAATATAACAATAGGTTCTATATTCCATAGTGAATGTTGTCTTATGTTGGTATTCAGGGGTTATGTGAATTTGATTGTAGCCTAAAAAATTGTCCATGAGTGAAAACATTTCATATCCAGTAGTAGAATCTATGAGGGCATCTATTGAAGGTAATGAAAAATTATCTTTGGGATAAATGAGGTTAAGATTATGTAATTTAATGCATATGTGAATAACCATAGGGAATATTTTGTGAACAAGAAAAATGTTTGACAACCTTTCATAATAGTCCACAACATTAATAAACTTGGAATCTAATAGTTTGATAATTTCTTTATGGCATAGTGTGGAAACTTTGAGTGGAAATTTATGTTATTTTTTCCAAATAGGTTTGGCATCTGGGTATTTGATTATGCTTTGCATAGTGGTAGTAGGGTCAATACCTAGCATGTCCTCATATTACCAATAAAAAGTCTCATGATATTTATCAAAAAATATACTAAAGCTATCATGCTTAGTTGGTGTGATTATCTATAAACTATTATAGGTCGAGGACATGAGGGTGTGCCATATTTTATTCTCATGGTTTCTTCAATAAGCATAAATTTTCCATCTTGAAAATGATATGGCTCATTGTAAAGATAATAAATGGGATTGGTTTTGGGGTCGATGATGGAAATGAAGTTATTAAAACAAGGAGTATTTCATTTAAAATTCCTAAGTTTATGATGTTGTAGAGAAAGTTGAGGTTCTAGGGCATGGAACAACTCAAGTATGGATTTATTGTTAGGTTACATAGGTAAATATCCATAGTATTCTACATCTACTTAAAAATTGATTATTTTCTTTCCATGGCAATCATATTCAAAATGTATCTGGTGTACATCTATTACCTTGGCATCAAGGGTGATATCAAGAGTATGTGGAACTATGGAGGAAGGTTGATTGGATTTAATTGGATTGATAATAGGCATATATTTATAATAGTTGGTAAGGATGGGATTTAGTAGAGTGACTAGTGTGATAGGAGGTATGAAAGGTTCCAAAAGTTTTGTATTTGTGAGAAGGAATATTTTTTCAACAACTCAAGGAGTATTGAGAAGTGGAGAGTTAACTGGAGGTACATGACCTACAGGTTCTAATTCAAGATCCATGAAAATGGTATGAATGTTTTATTTGAAATCATGTATTTTAGCTAAGGTTTTTTGATAGTGTTAAACATCTAAGTCTCGTTATTGATCTTGAGCCATGATGTAGTTATCATCATAGGTAGGAGAGATAGTACATGTTTGTGTTTCTCAAGGAGCATTAGAAGGTGATAAACCTAGACCATTAAATTTATGAGGTGACATGGTTAAGGGTCTTGAAATAACTTGGCCACTCCATAATCATTACAATTGAAATCATCTTTTATGTAATATGCTTCATGTGCATTACATAGAGGACAAAAATTAGTGATCTCATTGATGAGAGGGATGGTATGATCATAACGTAACAAGGAAATAGGGAACCACTCTAAAATGTAAGGAGGTATTGAATATATTTTGTAAATAATTTGGCTCATCATCATTAAAATTGGCAAGAGTGACCTATAAATATGGATTTATATTAACGAATCTAGGTAAAGGTGCTCTATAAATTCTTGAATAATTAGAATCAGATACTAAGATTTGGGATTAGGAAGCTAAATACTCCATGGCTTAAGATTGGCCTCATGTTTATATAATTTGACATTATGAATAAACTTGATACATTGGATACCAAAAGAGGTAATATCCCTCATGCAAATGTGTCCATGGGCAACCTAGGATAATATTATAGGATAATGTTAAGTAGAGAACCATAAGCTTGGTACTTATAGTTTTAGTTCCAATAGTAAAAGGGAGCCAAATACAACCAAGAAAATTTTGATTGGTATTGTCAAACCCATGACAGTTATATGAGTTTGCTTGAGATGATCTTTTTTATACCCAAGTTGTTAAATGAGGCAACAAGATGTCACATTAATTCTCAACCCTTCATCTACTAAGAATTTTTGAATAAGGGTGGTGTTAATGGTTATTTTAATAAAGATAGGTGGATCGTTAGCTCAAAATAAAATTTCATCATTGATCATGTTTTCTTCAAGGAAATCTATAGAAGGTTTTTAAGAACGACAAATAGTTTTAATGGTATGAAATTCTATCAATTTGGGTTCATGAGAAGGTTGTTCCACTTATAGGGAAGATGTTTCTTTGATTTAATATATTTTTTTGTGTTAGGAATTTATGATGATAGGGAGAAGTGTGAAAAAACTCCATGAGAGGTATTTTTCAAGGCATAAAGTTAAGTTCTTATAAGAAATTCTAATGAGTTTTTGAATAAGAAGAACCACCATGAGGTTTGGAAGGTAAAATAGTTTTAGTAGGAAGAGAGGTAGTTGGAGGCTTAGATCAAAAAAGTGGTTCCTCATTAGTGTTCAAATGCATGTTAGTGGTAGTAGTATCTTGAGAAGTTTATCTTCTAATGATGGTTTATTTGGCTTTATGATAGGATCTTTATGGGTGAGTTTACATCAATAATTTAATTTAACTATATTAACATATTAGGAATTGGTATAGTATTGATTATAGTCGACATCAATTATAAAAATATCATTGTTTGAATGTTGAGGGTTGGATGTAGAGAAAGTTTTTGGATTGTTAGAGGAATAAGATTTGAAAGCTTGTTTATTTTGAGAAACATTAACATAATCATGATGATGGATTATGATCATGGCATCATGATTAAATGTATCTTCTAGCATAAAGTAAATCAAAATTTTTGTAAGTCCATGACAAGTTTCATGGGAATGACCTATATCAACATGAAACCAACAAAACTTGTTAGGGCATACCATATAGGTGGGTTATTAGCATATTGAATGGTTTAAAAGGTGCTAAAAGTTATTTCATTTGTTTCATAGTTAGTGGCATATGTTGGGGATCAACCAACAATTTGATTACACTTATGAAAGCAATAAACCATAGAATTAAATCAGATAGATAAGTAACTAGAATGATAAATAGCAAGAACAAGAGATACAAGAAACCACCCTAAAAACTTGTATTAAACTCTTTATAGAAGGAATACAATTGAAGAAAATTCTTTCTTCCACACCTCTCTCAAATGTACAGATCTCTCTCTAGATCTCTTTCCCTCAATATCTCTCTCTCTCAAGTACAATAAACTCCAACAACCTAGAATGATTCAATTCTGTACTGTTCTTCAACATTCTACAATACAATAAGCTAAGAAGATCTAATCCTACATATAGAATTAGGAAACATGAGTATGCATTTACAACCAATAGTTATGCCACTTAAAAAAGGGTTCTAAAATAGTCTTACTAAAGATAGAGATGCGGACTTATGACTATGACTTAATCCCATCATGCAAACACTCAGTTCTGTCCTCAAAAATAGCTCTCTAGACGCACAAGTAACCAATGCCGATTCCTGCCTGCTTGCCTGTGACCGATATCAGCCGATCCCCTACCGACGCTAGCATCTCCTGAACTACTCCTGACCGATGTTGGTTGCTCCTGACCGATGCCGGTGACTGTGTAAACCTGCAACTATCAAATGCGCTCCTTTGGTTAAGCTTTTAGGCTCCACACCTTAACAACATATGTGAAGGTTATGGATTATGTTGGAGGTAAAAGATGACTGAGAGGGGGGGTGAATTATTTATCTATTTTTTATTTTATTTCACTTATCATTAATTCATGATTCATTATCACAAAGTATAAGCACTTGGACAAGCATCAAGATAAAGAGATCACATACAAAGCATGAACATGAGAAGCACAACAATACATTATTTCTATGGGAAACCATATAGGGAAAAAAAACCCACTCTCAAGCCTGAAAACAAATGGGCTAAATTCCAATAAAGATATCACAAACATGAGACTTTTAGATCAACACCAACTGATCAAGGAGCACCCACCCCTCAATTTAGTCCAGCACCTACTAGACCTTTAACTAGCTCTTAATAGCAAGGAGGATACAAACACATAGGTGATTAATCACCCACTAAAACACCTTAGATCTGATGTATTCTATACCTAATTATTGAACATGTGAAGCTCATACACCTACAATCTACTTCTCTTCTCTAGGCAGACACTCCTAGCTCATTCACTCAACCAAGTCACCCTTTAGACCATTAGGTATAATGACTTGTTAGCTTATGAACCTAATTAGAAAAACATGAATGATCCTCTTCACCCTTTGATGGTCCTCAATGACCTATCTCTACTCCTTTATTGATCTCTTTCCTTTGATTTTGTCCACACACCCTCTGCACATCAAATAGGCTAATTAGGCCTGGTATATATACCATACTCTCATCTAACCCATCTTAGTTGGCCAAGATGATTTCCATGCTTGATATATATTTTAAATATATCTTCATACATGTTACATGAATTGGAAAATCTCTCCATATGTTGGTTATAACCCAAAACAAGCTCAATTCTCTTTTAGATCTCAATTAGGCCTAATGCATTAGCCCTTCATTAGTACACATTACACCTTGAACCTATTGAACCATATTTAGCCTCTATAAATGAATGAAAAATATTAAAAATACCTCCAATATATTTTTTATCAATCCTACATATGTATATAACACTTGGAACTCCAATTCATATCTTGAACCAAATCATTCTAGCTGACTCGCCAATAGGCCTAGAAACACATAAAACACTATCTTCTAGAACTGAAGGAAAAAAATGATTTTATCAAAAAATAACCTAAAAAAATAATATGGATAGGTATTACATGACCTAAAAAACATTAATAAATCCATTATTCACCATCACATAAGCAAAATAGCTTCAAACCAACTCTCTCAAGATGACCACTTAGACTGGTCATACTCAGTCAAAGTAAAATCATATATAAGCTTATCTCTTGTACATGAAAGGATGATTTAAACACTTATAAATAAAATTATTAGATTATTTGAATCTTTTATATCAACCCATAATTTTTTTTATGTTCTTGCAACATTAATTGGTCTTACAAGCCAATCACTCAGGTTTCTTTTTCACTATCTTAACATAGTCTGACAAGCCAATTTGTATTTCACATTTCAACACCTTACACTCACTCATCAGCTTAAAAAAATATTTATTAGATAAATTATATTTAAAAAAACACCAATATTTTCATTTGATTCACCATCATTTTTCATAAGACCTTAAACACTTTACTTTCCTTGGCAAGCCTGTAACAATCATCTTGACCCAAAACATAGTCATGTTGAACATGACTCCTAACTCCTGTAAGGTCACTTAAAAGTTATTATAATGAATTTAAAAGGTCATAATAATTTCCTATAACATATTAAAATAAAAAATTCATATGATTCAATGGCCACTTTTCTATTGCAAACCATTCTCATTGTCATGGGTTCTACTATCTTGTCTTACACAGACTAGTCATTTTATGAGCTCCTTATAGCTAGTTTATAAACACCATAAAAACTTAAAAATAATTTAAATATGAGGTATAGGTCTTGAAATAATACCCAAAACCATTTTTTCCATCCCTAAACACTTGAAATTAATCTTAAAATAGGTTCTCACTCTGACTTTTTGTCACTGTTTCCACTATCTGGCAGATTAGAAATAGGGAAAATTTATTGAATTATAAAATTGACATAGAGAACATAAATTATAAAACTTACTCTATATATCTCAAGAAAAATTCTTGACCTTTAATCTCTAATGACTCTCATGTGCTGACTTAGTCAACCCTACTTGTAACACTAAAATCTCTATAAATAAGCATATTTATGTACCTTCTGCTCACTACCCTGACACACCACTACCAAATAGATATGTTTTTAGGATTCCTATACAATTTAAAATATTAATACTTGGTCAAAAAATCCATTCTATGTCCTTTCTAGCAAGTTCTTTGCAATCTCTCCATTATGAGGGTTTATAGAGTGTTTTGACTAGTTTACATTCTTAACAAATGTTCATAAAGCTCTATCCATGAATACACTAAAAAATACTTGGAAATAATTATTATATCAATTTTACACCTCTCCAAAAATTCTCAAGTCACCATGCAAAATCTACACATTCCAATGAGCATCACAAACTTCTTCTCGAGTCAGGAAACCTCCATTTTGCATGCACATAATACTTCCTAATGTAGTATCTTGCTTTCTCTTCCTCCTCAAGGATTAAAAATTGGTAAAAACCTGAAAAAAACTGATATATCATATTATATTCTCACATCAGATCTATCAACTTGAAATCTTATCATGACTTCTCACAAGGACCTCACTAGCCCACCTTGCCTACTAGGCCTAGAACCACCAGGCCAACTTGTCTATTGAAAGTACTTGGAAAATTATCCACTAAGATAATATCAAATTAGACATCTTAAATCCACTCATGAAAATTTATATAACCAAAAACCAAGGATACATAAGGCATATACCTCTTACCTCATCAGGCAATCTAGTGAGGTCAAGCACACAAGGCATATGATGACTTGCACTCCACTTGAAGATCACCTAGAAGGACTATAATTTCTCTATAAATAACATATAAATACCATGTATTCTCTCTCCATGTTCCATGACATCCTCAAAAACCTCCATATGACCAACTACTCTCATAAACTCTCACTAGTAACCAAGACTAAACTGAGCACTAAGATCACACATATTAGATCATCATGGTCTATCTCACTCTACCTGCTAGACCATTTTGTCATTACACATTCCTTATAGAAATAAATTACAACACCTACCATCAATATAAAAATAGATTACCCATGTTGACTACTCCTAGTTTTGGTTGAGGAAAATTTCTAGTGATTACATTGGTTGAGTGTTAGAAAGATCCTTTGATGGTTTTAGTGTTCAATCTATTTCATTAAAAATTCTTGTCAATTAGTTTGATTTATATCATGTTTAAATTTTGGTGAGAAAAAATTTGAACCTTGTATTATAGGGAATGTGTAAAGTCAATGATGAAAAGTTTAAACAAGTTTTCATCAGTCATGTTGTGATTGGCTCTATGAGCTAAATATTTCTATATTTTGATAAAATCATGAGCTAATTTGGTAGGGAATTGCTTAGAATTTGATGAAATGACATAGATAATTTTTAGGAAGATTATTATGTTAAATTTATTTAAATAGATTATTGACTAAATCCTCAATTTGCCATATAAGTTGGTTATATCATTCTAATACCTCATTGGTGAATGTTTTAACTAATTTTTTTGTAGTGGTCAAGGTATTAGTTTAGATCCAATATCTATAAATATTATTTAATGCTTTGAAAAAAGATGCAGGTCTTTAGTCCCATCATATTTAATAGGTGGAGATATTTTACCAATATCAATAGATACAATGAATGGGATAAAGGTTTATTTTGAATGTGTTGGAACATCTTGTTAAGCATAATAGGTTGGGGAATGATATTTAATGTGGCATATTTAAGAGGTGGAGTGATAATTTTTATTTTATTTTGGGGAATAAAGATAGGAGGTTGATTATCCATGTTTATCAAATGATGTTGCAGTTGCATCATTTGAGAGGTATTACATGTTTGCATGATTTTAATTTTTTGTGTTATTTGTGAAAGAATTTGAGTTGTATAGTTGGTGGTTTGGTGTTGGGAGGAGGATTTTTAGGATTGGTAGGAGGGGATTCCATGATTTGGTATTAGGGGAGGGTTTCTAGGTGTCAGATTGGTAGGAGACAATTTGTTGGTGTTGAGAATATTTCTTATGGGGTTATTTGTTAGGCTTGCATCAATTTCCCCCATAGTGTAATAAGTTGCCTTAAAGTGAGAATTATCTTGAGAAGTATAGAATGGATATGATCCATCAATCTCATCTATTCGAGTGATTTAGACCATGTTGTAATCCAAGATGAGGGATGAGCAAAGGTGCTCCAAGAGTGAAGATTCTCTTGGGTAGTAAACATAAGAAGAAAATAACATCCCATATAACATCTAAATAGATTCAGATTGTCCAAAAAGATTCTGATAGGGGATTTCATGATGATTTAAATTAGAATCTAAAATCAGAAATCAAGAAGGAAAAATAGGGACAGAGTCGGGGCCAAACATAGAATAGTATCAACTAAGAGGTACACATTCCATAGGGTCGATAAAGTATGTAAGAAAGGATAACATAACATGATTTAAAAGACATAATCAAAATGCTCAACTATGTTTTGTAGATGGTAAAACTAAGGTAGGCTAACAAGATAAATAGTTAGATAGCTCGATTATGTATTACAAATGGAGAAATTAAATAGGTAAAAATATACACAGTCAAATAGGTCAACTATGTATTGAAGGTAAACTAGACAAACAACCTATAAGAGATCATGTCAATAGGGATGACAGTGTTTTGAAATTAGGGAATTTTTTTTCAAGATAATAGTTAAGAAAATATAATAAAGCACACAAGTAATTAGATCAATATATTTTATCTAATTTTAGCACACAACACAAACCTTGTACTAACACTGGATGGTACAAGTTTTTCAATAAAAAATACAATGATGAAAGATCAAGCGAAAAAAATTTAATGTAAATGCTAAGCTATGTGGTCATTCATGAATATTTGTTAATTGATAATATATTTTGAAATTAATGTGATAGGGAGCTGGCTATAAGAAGGAACTAGAAAGTAATCTATGGATAGTTTCAAGTAGTTTAGGCTAAAAGGGATCTATATTGGTGATGGTACTAGCTTAGTATTTGGGCCTACCCCCTCACTTCATAATCCCACAATGATAAGGGTGTTGGGTGCTTTGCCAATATATACCATCAACCACATGTTTATACTTGGCTCTAACACCAAGTTGGCTTCCCCCTTGGTGATGAAATCCAAGTAGGTAGATCTTAGCAAGAAAATGTTTAATGCTTTTTAGTTTTAAGTAATTTGAAAGTGTGTGCAAAATAGAAAAATAGGGTGACTAAATTGGTATATTAAAAACCACCTAATTAGTCTATGTTTTTTACTCTAAGCATGTAAGCAACTAAAAATGAAAAGTGAATTAATTACTATCAAAATAGGTTAATTGTTTTATCTGCGAAGAGTACAAGGTTAGTTTAGGTGACATTGTATGAAAACAATATAGAATAGAGTTGATAAGGTTGATACTATATACAAAAGTATGATCCATAAAAACATAGTTGAATAGGTCAACTAAGTCTTATAGAGATAAATCATGTTATAGAACTATGTCGAGCTAGTCGACCTAGTTTGTTGTAAGGTTGTAGTTTTATAGACTACAAACTATGAAAAAAAAGACCGTAAATGAAAAAAATGACAGAGAAGGTAAGAATGAACCTTGATATTTTTTAAGATGATTAGTTTATAAATTTAATGTTATCACTCAAATTCTAATTTTTATATTCTACAGATAGAGTCAACTCATTCGACTAAGTATGTAAACCTATATACTAAAAAAGAAAATTGCAAATAGAGTAGACTAGGTCAATGAAGTCTGCATTCCTATGGTTGAAAAATATCATTATGTTGAGTTGATCAATATAGTCACCTATATTTGGAGAAGAACTACAAAGAGGAAACATAGTCATTTTGGAATGATTGTGTTAAACCTATACACAGACTGTTAGATTGTATTTTCCATTACACACACACACACACACACACACACACACACACACACACACACACACACACACATTCTGGTGAACCTGACATGAATCTAACCCTTATAGATTTTATTTTGTGCATTAATTTTATTATCACACACACACACACACACACACACACACACACACACACACACACACACACACACACACACACACACACACACACACACAGAGATATGATAATAAAATTAATGTACAAAAGAAAATCTATAAGGGTTAGATTCACGTCAGGTTCACCAGAATGTATATATGGTAAAATGTAGCTAATCTACAAATCAATCCTAGCTTGGATAAGATAAATCACACTTACACTTTTGCTTGTTGGTACATTTAGATAATTAGGGTCATGACCAAGACATATCTTCTAAACCTAACCAAGGGGTTTCTTACCACAATAATATCACTAGAGAGGGTTATAAAAGCCTCTAGTCAAGCAACACCATGAAATAACCCTAGCTATGTCCTATGTTTTCTATATTCACAAAGTAAATACAAAGTAAATTAGAATCTAACCTACTACTCACCAAATTTTGTGGCATAAAATGGGGGTAGTGAACATACAAAATAAACATGCATAGAATAATTATAATTAAGCTATACATTATAGATATAACCCAAATGCATGGAGAGAGAAATACATTCAAAAGCCATTACTTATGCTACTTCTATCTACTAAAATATGAGTAAATTTAGAGATACTTACCTTGAAGAAACCTATCGAGACTCAATCTCTCCCTTGGCCAAAGGTGATTCATAAGAGGTTGTTGTCATTTGTAAGTATCACTAAGTTAGGCCAAAACATCCAAGACTTTTACACAAGACAAGATTCTTCTTCAAGTATAAACCTTAAACAATAAATCCTCAAGTAGAATGGTGGAAGATTAGATTATAAAGAAGCACAAATGAATAATTAACTCTATCTCTCTCTCTCTCTCTAATAAATGGTAGAAATAATGAGTATATATAGCTGAATCGAATCCTAAACCTTTATGAAAGTTTAGTCAATAGTGTTAGCCTAATTTTACCCTGTATCATTAATTGATAAAATCAAGTTAGGTTCTAGTCTAGGTCAATCAAGGCTGACCTAGACTTGTAACATGTTATTATTAATTTGAGTATAGGGTTGGCCTAGGCTGACATTGTTTAGTAAAGGTCAAAAAGGGTTTTTTACTTAGGTAAGGGCTGATTAAGGTGGTGAATTGCTTGGAAGAGTGTGTAAGGGAGGTGTAAAATCTTAGGGAAGTGTATAGGAGATGTTTGTGTTGATTGTAAGTGGTGGTATAGGGGACAATAATCTTTCAAAGCACTAATGGTCTGCCCACCCCTTTCTTGGTGCACCCTTTAAGGCATGCACTCAGAGAGATTGAAACTTGACAAGTTCCTATAAGAGAAAACATCTATATTTGATAAAGTTTGAAAATATTATTTGTATAAATATAGGATTCACCTCTAAGAAGCATGAGATTCCCATATCGAGCCATGATGGCCACTCTTAGTGATTACAACTGTATAATTTAAAAAAGGATGAAATCCACTTAAGCTCACCCAAAAAATATCCATCGGGGACCACTAATCCAATACATGGAGGTATCTTGGAAGAGGTGACTCCCAAATACTTTGAATTCACCTCCTTGACTTATAGCACTGCTATGAGGTCAAACTCTTTATCTAACTTGGTGAGGTTCATCAAGGGATTTTTGACTATTATCTTGACTTGGGCCACAAATATTTGGTATACCTAGAGGGGAGCCTCCATCAACACATGGACATATGACACATCATTTATACACATTGTGGATTGAATTAAAATCTCAATAACTACATGATCTCCCTCCTAATTCACCTTTGTTACCTTTTCCCTCATGACCTAATCGAATTGACCAAGGTGGACCCTAGATTTTCCCTATCTAATAGAGTGTCATATGAATGGAACAAAACTATGATATTGACTTCTTTGAAATAGCCCAATATCTTCTTTTTGCCATCTTCTAGTGGTTTCACCACCATTTGGAACAAGGCAAGCCACTCCTCCATTATAGTCTTCATAGTCCTAACATAGGTCTAATATAAGTCCAAATCTAAAATAGGCATCAATTTTCACTCTACAAAAATTCATTTATTAATCACCATAACCAACTTATATCACTTCCCATCAATTATGGTGACCCTATCTAGATAGTCCTAGGTTCATTAGATGAGTACTCAGGTATCCTCCATAATCCCTACCACTTTCCCTGAGTGGAGAAAAGTTGTAGGAGGGTATACTTGATGTGACCAATTAATAAATGAGGGAAAGATCTCTTAAACTATGCCTCAAAAGTTCTAACCTAGCTCTATAATTCCTTGAGAAGCTTCTCTGATATATTATGTGTTGCTCAAAGAATTAAGAGTGGGTCTTTTATAAATTTTACCTCTTCTTTAGGAGTCCTCACCTTTGTGAGAAAGAATAAGTCTTGTTAGGTCTACCAAACTATAGGGTTTCCCTATTTCATGTACTTCTTAGTGAGTATCTTATTCATGCTCCCCATGGTGCTATTAAAGTCCCATTTCACCTCTAGGTTGCCTTACATCATCATTTATAACACTTGCATTGTTTATAACATCCCTTAGGTCTTGGGAGGTGTTGGTGGGGTGGAAAATATGGTAGTGGTAGGTGGAGGATGAGATAGAGGCATAATGGGGGAAGTGGAGGGAATGAAGGATGAAAAAAATGGAGGAAGCATGGGGGTGTAAGGGGGAAAAATAAAAGGTGATACCCATGGCAACATATACACCCACCACTAACTTAGGGTCATGGCCATTTGAGTGGTGATGACCCTAGGGAGGGGGTGTTTAGAATAAGTTACAAGATTGGTTGTTTAAATCTAAATCCTTATGTAATCAAGGTGATGGAAAAAGGGGGCCAAAGAGCTATGATAGGAGCCAACAGGGAAAGTTATATAGGAGCTAATGGGGTGAGTTGTAGAGGATCAAAATAAACTGGTAGGGGAGGAAAAATTGGAGTAGATGATATATGAACTATGGTCCAAGAATGAATTATCTTTCACTTCTTCCTCAAAATTTTACATGATTAAGCTCTAAATACTATTATGGAAAGATATGATATAGTAGGGGCTAAAGGGGCCAACTATGAGAGTTATTGCATTATCAAAGGGATTATAGGGATGACCTTAGTCATACACACACATGGGTGTACTTACTCTTAAAATAGCTGAGGTGGTTAATGTAGATAGGGCCTTTATAAGAACTTATATTTGAGGCATGGATGACCATGCCACTTGGAAAGTTCTAAGCTAAGGAATGGAAGGGGTTGGTGGTAATGTTGAAGGTAGGAATCCAACAATGGTTGAGGCCATGGATGGTTAGGTGAAGGTTAAAGGAGGTAGAATTACAAGTAAAAGGTGACATACCATAGAGGGCAACTAGAAAGAGGAGGTATGAGGAGAGTAACTTCTACCAATTATTGTTGTTGATTCTATCTTGGGATTATTTTTAGGCTATTGCTAATGTCAAAAGTTAGAGCTTGGGTGGTTTGTAGTCAAGGCATTTGTTATGGATATTATTATGTTCATGTTTCCTACCATAGAGTCATCTAAGTTTGAATTGGTTTGGGATGAGGTGTTTAAAATATTGGATGTAGATGAGGTGAAGCCATGGTGTAAGGAGCCATTGGTCATGTGGGAGAAGGTGACAAGATCCATTAGAGGATTCTTATAAAAATTATAGGGGGTGTTAATGTGACATCCTTGAAAGACTAAGTAAATATATAAGGGGTATGAGAGGTCCTAAAGACTTGGAGCTTCTTACCCTTATCCTTCCTATATCATTTGATCCTTGTGAGCACCTCCTAGACATATATGGTGTTTAGATATAACTCATCATCATATAATATCTGGTGGTCATAAGTGAGGTTAAGGCAAGATGAGTACTTCTCTAGATGGGCTTGGATCATGCCCTTTAGGTCCTAGTCCCATGGCTCAACTCTACCCAATGACAAAGAATCTTGACCAACTTCCATCTTTTACAAGGGAAGGAAAGATAAGTACACATGATGCTTGATGATGATTGGTAGGGCAAGAAAGCCTTCTGCTAGTGATTGCTACAACATTTGAAAATGTCTTCCATCAATTAATAAGTGATTTTGACATCTACAAGATTTGGGATGTGATATGGTAAGAGAAGGGTCTCTTTAAGGATTCCTATAACCTAGATGACTATGTCCACTTGAAAGTACCAATGTCCCTAATAGGATCTAATGAATCTTTAATTCATTATGATAGATGAGGCATAGGAGCCTCATTAATCATATTATATACCATTAGGTAGAAGCATTCACAAATGTCTTGGATCTTGTTTTTTTATCGGTGTCTATATAGTTTGTATAAAACTACATGGAACACATGGCTACTAGGAACCCATGCAAGAAAGACAAATAGGTTGAAAGTGAGTCCCCTACAAATCATGTCTATGAGATATCACATCATATAAATATTCCCCCCTACCCACACATTTGCTATGACTTTGACCAAGTTGAAGTTGAACATGCCTCCTAGGTCATTGACATGGGAGTCATCCAAGATCATATGAAGTAAGAAAACAAAATATTCATTGACATGAAGATAATTTGGGCCCCTAAATAACCAGTTTAGTAGGATCATGCCAATCTGGATCTCCTCCTTAAAGTTGTAGACCATGAAGGCATTAAATATATTCTTTATTAACCTTATCTATCTAGTCTTAGAAGATGTCATTGATCTATAAGGTGCGAATCCAAGTCTTCACCATTATTGAGTTATATGAAAAAATAGAGTCCAAGAGATTGTAGTAAGCTTTGTAGGCTATGCATCAGATGTTGGCAATCTAGTACTAGGAGTCAATCGATTAGACCTAATTATGAATGCCATCCTACATTCATATGGTAATGAGGAGTAATTTTTTGAATAAGTCAATACAAGGGAGTAATTCAAGCTTGGTCATATCTTGGTGAAGACCACACTTCTGTTACACTTGCAAGGCATACTAAAACTCAACTTCATCATCATTTTCAGTAGTTGATTCTTTGGGAACCATGTCAATGGCCTATAATAATTCATTATAGTGCTTAAACTAATCCAAATGATCTAAGAATAGAGTATCCATGTACTCAATCTAAACCTTGGGGTTTAAATATGAAGTGATCATTATTTTAAGATGAAATTTGGCAAAAAGCTTAGACTAAAAGGGAAGGCAGTGAATGTAGTAGGTGGGATTAGAAAGTAATAAGGATAAATTTGGTAGCTCAGAGACAAAAAATAATGAGATTTATTTGTGACACTTATATAAATTTGGATTCATCCCCATACATTAATGGCATTTGGTGTCTCATCTATTATGGATTCAAATTTTACTATGTGGCTCAATCCTTGACTTGATTTCCCAATCCAGAGTTAAATTTGGAATATATGATTACATGCTACTTATTAGATCTAATAAAGGTGATGTGACATTTTTAACTTGTCTGATTAGGGTCTATCTCCCCACTTAATCAATTTAAGAATTATGGTAGGTACATGGATACCTTATCCTTAAACTCTCCCAAGAGCTCCGAGGTTTCCATTTACCACATCCTGATTGGTTTTCATGTTAGTGATCGATACCCAAGCCTAGATTAGCACTTCATTACTATATCTTTGGAGGATATGAGTTATCAATTGGTGACATTTGGAGTCCTCTAATTAAACCTTATGGTTATACTTGTACTTCATTGATTATCCCCTAAGGTTCCACCTATACTTCATTCTGGCCATCCTAGGGCCTATATTGGGCCCACCTACTAAATTACTTAGTTATACCATGTGTCATGTTATGATATGTTAGGCTCTCAAAGATTATGACATCCTTTCCAAACCAAGAGACTAAATTTTTTTACCATAAGCCATGTGTCACCCCCTCATTGCATCGATCTCTCCCAAGTTTTGACATCTCTGTCAAACTAAGATATTGACAAGTCTGCAATAGAGAGATCTTCATTAGTCAAATTTGAGCACTACCAACCTTTAGGGAACATGGCATCTATTGATTTGGTAAGGATATCCTAGGTTATGACATCTCTTTTAGGACTAAGTAACTAACCACTTTTTCACTATTTGAAATTGAATCCACTTATTAGATTGGGTTCTCCTAGGATCAGAAAAATCTGTTAGGTTTGAGAGACTAGCCATTCTAGTTTTGGCATGGGGTGATTGGTTAGAGCACTAATAGTGTCTAACCTAGTGCCTCATGGAACTTATTGATTTTAATAGGCTCTCCCATATTTTAACATCTTTTTTAAGCTTGTGAGACTAATGAATTTGATAGTAAACCTTGTGGTGCTCACTAATTTGATTAGGCCCTTTTGGGTTCTAACATCACTGTCAGACTGACTAGTCTAACAATGGCCATGTGGCACTTTATTATTACAAAAATTATGACCATACCTCAATTGAATATATTGAATCCATGTAATATTGAGACTTTGACCTATGGAATGCCTTATAAAAAACACAACAAATGATTAAGTGAAAGTGAAAGGATGAATTATCAATTAAATACTCACCTGGACATTAGCTAGGCTCTATAATTCCACATAAGAATATAGGGTCAAATAAACTAGAAATAAGATTGAGTCTCTGAAACCTCTGATTAGGGGGAAAACTATGAAATTAGCATGTTAAACATTCAAGGTAAAAATTCCCATCCTAATCACAAAATATATATAGTATGTGCCTCAATATCTTTCATAAATTGATGAGTCCTACTAGTTGGATCCATTGGTCATTATCCACATAATTTGTTTAGGAGGAAAATAAATAAATAGTGTGACCTAGGATTTCAAATACTTTACATAGGCAAAGGTAAATAAAATATGAGAATAGGTTCATGAATTTGGTTACATGCTTTTCAAAAAAATGGTCCCCCATTTCTTACAAAAAGGGGGCATGTTGGTTGCTACAGTATTGTAATCTAATCCATGTATCCTATATGATAGGGTTAGGTTTTTGAGCTATGAAACCATCACTCATGCTTGGGGGAAACATTTTACATTAGTAATGTTGATGAATTTGAAGGCTTAGGATCTTATATCTCGTTTTCCTCAATGGTAACCAAATCCCCATTTCTTCATTTTGTGAATAAGATAATGGCATTAAAAGATGAGATATTTTCATTTTTCTATGTTTTGGTGGTTACATTGATAGATATTTGCTCAAGTACATAGATAAATCTCAAAACATATAAAGAACTTATTCTTTGTGGATTGAAAGTGTATTTTCCTCTATTTTCCTTCCCTTATATATTTTCTTCTCCTAACCTCATTCAACACTTCATATTAACTATGCTAGATCTATTTTTGTGTCATTATGCTCTTTGGTTTAAATTATTTTGGTCTCTATGATGTGACCTTGCCTTTTTGCTGCACATTCAATTTTTCTTAAAATGGCCTTCGATGATCTAACATGCCACCTTTTCTCTCATAGGGAATTTATTTTATTATGCATTAACTTGGTTTGACACATCTATGTATTTTTATAATGATGAGATCTTTAAAGTGAGTTTTCATTAACTACCTTGGTAGTTACCATTTTTGTACCACTTCTCTATATGTTTTATTCATTACCTCATTCCTAGACCTATTTATTTGACTCCTATGTTAACCAATTTATATTTATTTAATGCTCTGTTACTTTCCTTTTCATGTTATGTGACTTTGAATCTAGTACATGATTTGAATATTTATGATATATATATTTCACTATACACATAAACTAGAACCTATAAAATACAATGACAATTATAAAATTAAAAAAAATCCTATCTACACAGTGCTACTCAACACCCTCTCATTATATGAATATTTTTATAGAGATCATTGGTGTTGTAGCATAATCCTACAACCATTTACCCACCCTAGTAAAATGGTACCTTGAAGGTACCTAAGTACTATTTTGTATTTTTGTAACACTTCATGAATAATGTATGGCCCTTTCCATCAAATACATAGTTTCCCATGGTGTATTTTTAATCTAATGTCATATAATAAGACATATTGATCCTACTAAAATTATTTTTATTGTAGGTTGAGATCATGCTAATATTTTTGGCTCTTTTTATAAATCTTCTGAGTCTAATTTTATTTTTGTTTGTTTTCTTCCATTCTGGTTAAATCTATTAACCATTCCCAAAGATAGTCTTGATCCCTTAGTCACATTATTAATTCAATTCATAGACTAGAAACTATGTATTCCATGGACATCATTACTTCTATGCCATAGACCAACTAAAAAAGAGTAAATCATGTCACACATTTGTAGTTGGTTCTTTATGCCCATAAGATCATAGATACCTAATCTTCTCAGTTACCCTCTACCCATTACATATTTTTGTAAGCATCTTTTCAAAAACCTTATATCATGTTTTAGCCTACCCATTTTATTGAGGATGATAAGTCATGATTTTATGGTGTAATATTATGACCTCCTCAGTCAAGTTTTTTATGTTGTTATTCATGAAATGCATTCCTCTATCATTGAATAGATTCATAGAACACCCAAACCTAGCGATGATATTTTTATATAAGAATTTGGCTACATATTTGGCACTAAATTTTTTTGTCACAACAATTTCCATGAATTTTATAAACTAATTAGTCACAATTATTATATAACTCACATTAATGCACTTTCTAGGAAGATTATGGAGCCTTACAAAATTGGTTCCCTGTTACTCTAAAGGATTCATAGTGGGCATGACATTTAAATGTATTTCATCTCATTGAGTTATTCATCCCAATTGTTGACATAATTCATAGTGTTTTGTGACTTTGTGCACATCCTAAAATAGAGTAATCCTCTACATACTACTTGTTTTATTTTCCTTGCAGTATATTTTCCTATGAAGTGCCCTCTTGTAACTCCTTTGTGAATTTATTATAATAATTATGGCCTCTCATGATCTAGGGATACTATTCTTATCACATTATCTTTACCCATATTTTATAGAAGTACATTGATAATGTTGAATGGAAAAACTTGTGTGACCAATTACTTTGTCATTTTCCACATAGTGCATGAGAAAAACCCCTTATTCCAAAAAGTTTGTTATGTCTTCCTTATTTTTTAGGATCATAGATACTCAAAAAAAGTGAGCATCTAGTGAATCATCCTATAATTATTTTTGATCCTCACCATTTCATATGTGACTAAGATGATATAAATGCACATTTTATCTATTTGGTTTCATATTGATCTTAAATTAAAATTAATGAAATAACATCAACCACTTGGAAATTTATCCTCCTATAATTGGCTTGCTCACCAAGTATCACAAGGCTTAATGATTGGTGAAGAACTAAAAAAATGTATCCAATAGATAATGCCTAAACTTTTAGAGTGAGAACACCATATCTAAATCTTCCCATTATATGGTTGTGTAATTATTCTCTACCATGGAAATCTTAGGGATTATGAAGTGGATAGGGTTATCTAATCCCCCATATCCCATTTGAGTTAGTATTGTGCCCTTTGTGATACCATATGCATCCACATGGAGATAAAATGACTTCTTCCAATAAGGAAATACTAAGATAGGAGTTGTGAATAATATTTGCTTCAATTTAATTAAAGATAACCTACATTATGTAGTTTATTCAAAAAATTCATCCTTACACAATAATATTTCCAATGGTGTTGATATCACAACATATCCTCATATATACTTGTGGTAGTATCCAGTATGACCCAAGAATGATTGTAACTTGGATGAATTTAGAGGAGGTTTCAGTCCCACAATCACTATGATTTTTTATTGTTCCATAAGTATTCCATCTTTGCAGACCACATGTCCTAATAGAACCCAAAAGTGTATAAATAATAAATAATTTTTTAGATTTAGCATAATGCACAAAGCTATACATCTTTCCAAAATTAGTCACAATTTTAAAAAATGTGTTGTGACCAACATGCTCCATTTTCAAAAATTTGAACTATGGACCCATTGATCCTAGAATAATTATATACTTGGTCCCCATCAAGACATAAATTGACTTTAGAACCTAAAATATAAGCCTAGGTTTAAATAATTTTCCTTTTATTTTATGAATTTTCACTTAAATTGAGGTAATAATTCATGAAAAGGTTAGATTTAGTTTTAATTCAATTTATTTGACTAATCAGGCTAATTAATTTTATTGTCCAAGTTATTGGATCTATTTTATGAGTTATATTTACTTTACAACTCAACTATGAAATGACAAGTGTCACTTTCTCATCAAAAGCTCATAACTACCAATGTCTATTCGATAAATTAAGTTTAAAATAATTTTGATCAATTGGATGCATAATATTATCCCAATTTTCACCATATTGGTTCATCACAAGTATTTGGGAGAAACAAAAAGTCATAAAAACAAGTGGCAGATTGATTGAGCAATATCAAACCATGTGTCTTCCTCTCACCTCACCAAAACTCCTAGCTCAGATTCCTAAGTCAAAAAAACCAATTAGTAGATAACTAATCAAGATAAATATAGTGTTATATCAATTTATCATAGACTTTAATGTAAAGGCCAAATTATAAATATAGGTTACCAATTGACTCAGTGATATCACTTCACGTGTCATCATCTTGCTGCCTAAAAATCTATATCCAAATTTACAAAATACAAAGACATAAACTAAAAAATAGACTACCACATGTCACCCTATGCACAATCAATGGCCATATGTCACTTATTTATTACTTCATGTGTCCATATATTATACTTTCAATCACCACATGTCATGCCTCATGTCATCACCTCATTGCTCCATACACTGGTATAATTAAGAGGCAAAACTAAAAGGAATATTCATTTGAATAAGTATAAAACTACCACATGTCCTATTACAATATAGTTAAATTCCATGTATTAATATGAATACAATCAACTAAAAATGAGAAACAAAAGGTAGACTGTGACCAAGCGATAAAATGACAACTATAAAAGATAGACAAACACATTAAAACTTAAAAGGATGACTAAGTAATTGAAAGTGGTGATGGAGTGTCACATGTCAAACAAATTCCCAATAAATCTTAAGTCATAAAATAAAAATTAAATTGGAAATAAATTTTATAGAGACCATTAGTTTGCTATTGATTCTGATGAATTGAATATTCAATTAATGAATTTTCTGCTAGCAACTAGGCTATATATTATGTTCCCAAATCAAATAGAATTAAATTTTCAAATCTTCTAACTTGAAAATTATTATCCAGAGCTCTAAAATGACTAAAACCCTTAATTTTAAAGAAAATCATAGAGTTTAATAAGGGATGATAATAGAGGTGAAAAACCAAGAATCATATTTATCAATGTTTTATTTTAGGACTACATAATATTTCAAGGACACAGAGTTTGACCCAATTATTCTACATAATTCTTTTTTCCATTATTCGTCTATTTATATAGAGGTTGAAGTAGTTCATCCATATAAAGATGAATAAAAATTGAGTCTTATTAGGAGTGAATACAAAGATGAATTTCTCTCCAACAAAGTTATTAGACTCCTTAAAGTAGTGGCCAAACCCAAGGTATTTCCCTGCACAGGCCTAGTATTTAATTTGTTTACATCAAGTGAATTCAGTAAGTATATTTTTCATAAGAGCAATAACACAGATCCATTATATTATGTATTTTTTGTATCACTAAATCGATATTATCGATTACCTAAGCTAGACTTTCCCTAAAAGAAGAAAATAGTCAATGAGTCATTTAAGAAAAATAAAGTTAAGGAAATTTTGAAAGGGTACACTAAAAATACCAATAAGTTTTTCATGAGGAAAAAGGTCCCAATTGCTCAATTCATTCTTGGTGTCATAATTTCCATGGAATTAATAAACAAGATACATAGATCCCCATTAATAACTTATGTGGATGAAGTCTAGGTTTCCTTATTATCCATGATTCTTGATTATAAGGGTATCACCACATTAGGGGAGATCATAAGTTATAATTTGAAATCCAAATGATTTACCCATAATATATGAAACTAAAACTTCTATATGCTTTCATATTTGGTAGATTTTATTTATGGTAATTTGATCTCCACTGGCACCTCTCCATGGGAACCCATAAGACACAAATTAATATGTGATGATTTTTATTTTT
This sequence comes from Torreya grandis, assembly GCA_037957365.1. Taxonomy (NCBI): domain Eukaryota; kingdom Viridiplantae; phylum Streptophyta; class Pinopsida; order Cupressales; family Taxaceae; genus Torreya; species Torreya grandis. The sequence continues at coordinate 300,053 of JARHVA010000416.1, forward strand.
ATCACATTCACAAATTTAGAGATCACATGTAAAGTATATTAAATATTTTTTCTCCAATGGTATACAAAGTAATAAATGAACAAACAATGCCAAGGTTATCTATAAAGATTAAGAGGTTACTCAAATCACTGGGGGACTATTGGTTTTACCCAAACCATATAATTATCATATTTATGGTACATTAGTGGCCCCATTCTTTCTGCCTAGGCTAGTCTAGACAAACTAGCTAAGTAGGAGATATCCTATCAATTATCTAACAGTGGCTATGCAAATCGTATAATGGCTAGACTAAAAAAAATTCATAACCTCAAAAGAGGATGAGCCAAAGGAATATATTGATAATTAATTGAAGGATAAGATATTTAAGGGCCTCCCTAAATGAAATGATACATAAGTTAAGATCTAGATACTGGGGCACCCTTGGTTCCAAAAGTTAATTTTCCATTCACCCTAGCAACTTCCATATCTCCACCATCTACAACATTGGTTGTGAATCATTCACATGCTCCTCCTCTATTATACACTTCATTCATTCCTCTTATGAAAACTAAAATGAGTATGAATTAGCCTACCTATTTCAAACCTCCTAATGTTACAGAAGAATAAGATATGCCTCCCCAATACTCAAGTGCATCACTAGGGATCACCTACTCAAACACAAAAGATGAATATGTATAAGAGTATTTATCATAAGAACACTTAGATGAATTTTTAGAAGTGGGGAATTTAGAAGAAAGCTATAAATATGACTTATAAGAAGAGGATACATTTTATGTTTTCTAAAAGGTACCTTCATATTAAACCTTTAGAACTCAAATCCATAGTCTTCCTCATACTCAAGATGTAGAACAAGTAGGAATTGGAAAGGAATATAAAGATCCTATTTTGAACAAAGTTATAGATCAACATGGCATAATAGTTGAGACTCTAATGGTTACATAAACCACTTTAGTTGTTCATCCTATGGTTAATTCAAAGGATAATACATATGAATCATCATAGGTCATTGTTTCCCCATTTTACTATATTTTCCCAACTACTTCAATTATCCCTCCCATTGCTACAATTTCATTGGATTTAGCTCTTATTTTTTACACCAATGTTTTTACTATTCCAACTATTAATTTTTTGATTATTTTTAAACACTATTACTAATTCTCTCATGAACACCATAATTGTCACCAATACACCTATTATATCATTTATTCAAAGACTAACACATGATTCCATTAAACAACTTATTTTTTCTACAGCTAACATAGATACTACCGTGACTAGCCCACATTTTGAATATTTAGAGTCCCAATATATTTTGGGCATACATCCATTATAGGACCACATTTATACTTAATTGGATTTTCAATGACATAAATTATTCAAACTAAGTCACCATTGGTCACATTTCATGAGTCTCCTAACCTTACAAAATATGTCACTAGGACTCCTAGACAAACCAAGAATTCCAAAGAGAAGATGGTCATTCTACCTTTCCATTCACCTTCCACATCTCCCAACTCATCACCCTCACTTGGCCCATCCAATATTATGCCACCTCCTTAGATCCATTCATATATTTCCATGTTATCCCCTTCCCAAACCTCCTCTCAGGACCTATTGATGACATATCCATGGATTTAATAGATGCAAGTAGAGAAGTTGTCTAAACAAGACTTGGTTATCTCTAAAAATCCAAAGTTAACTGTATAATTTGATGAATCATCTAATAAATTGAAAAGAGAAAGAAGAATAATAGTGACCACTACATTAAATCCAATTGAATTCGTAAGAGAAGAATAGCTCTTCTCATTGACTATAAAGAGAAAAATTAGGCCTGGAGAAGATGATGAAATACAAGAGGATCCCATATCTATGGTCAATGACACTAGGGGATTTTATAATAATTTTTTTTATGGCTTACAATATACCAATAAGAAATTGGAGGAAAAAGGTATAATAGAGGCCCCAAGGGACATATTAGATAATGTTCAAAGTTCAGCTAAGACTCTTTATAACATTATATGTGCTATACATCAATCTAAATTAGAGTCACGACCATAATGGGGAAATGAGGTGAGTTTTTATGAATCTTTTAAAATATTGGGTACCAAAAAATATTTGATTTATAAAGTAGTAAGACATAAGTCATATCCTAATCTTAATTTACTATAACTTCCACACATAACTTTGGCACAAAATTATGTGAAAAATAAGAGGATTCAACTCATGAAGTGGCATAATAAGATGAAATAATTGGTTCAAAAACTGACTGATTAGTAGCATAAGGATAAAAAACTACTTGGAGATATGTGTATATTTGGCATATATACATCATTATGGCAAGTAATAAAAAATCAATTCTTTGATAACATCCTTCAAATTTTTGTTAATAGTTTCAAAGTAGAGTTTGATAATATATTTTTCAGGAGTAGTGATCAAATTATCCAATTGATCACCTTTGTAAAAGATAAAGTATCAAAATTAGAGGAATTGAATTCAACTTTTAGGACTTCATTGGGATTACAAAGGAAATTGATGATCAAAATCCAAGTATTTTTTAATCTTCCAATCATCAGTTTTGAGGTCACAAAGGTACATTTTACAACATACATGACCGCATATAATAAAAGAAAGGAGTAAGAATAGTTATATGCCCACGTAAGAGCTTGAAATATATTATCTCAACCATTGATAACTATATATTATTCTCCTACATACATGATGATCTATACTTCAATAAGAGTCATGTTTTCTACAGTTGCTTCTACTGTAGCTCTTTTACATGCTCGGTCAAGATAAATGTTAGTGGAAACTATAGTTACATATCTATTTATTATGGAAATGATTGGTCCCTCCAAATTCAGTTCCATATTAACATCCCCTATTTTTAGCACTTCTAGTGAGACACTACCAATTAGAGTTAAGTACATTTTGAGTGTAGTTGTTATTAGTAGTCTCATTTAGGCTTTATAAGATTATCTTTTGGATATAATTTTGGCATATTATTTATATATATTTTGATCTATTCATATACATGGATTTAGTTAAATTAAGACATGTTTATTTATGAACATTATGACCATGCAGAGTCTGTATTTTAAATTAAGAGATAGTCTTAGTTTAAACCCTTGTAAATATACAACAAACTTTAAAGAAGAGGTAATGCCCATCCAAAGATATATATGTTTGAATTTCACTTATTGTAAAAGAGGATAATTTTTGAAACTGATGAAAGAAATTAAAGTTTTTAAATATTTTTTAAGTTTGTGTGAATGTGATATCTCTTCCTAATATCTAGGTTTCTTTGAATAATTTCCATAAAGTTGATAAATATATAGGAGGTTGTGTATGTATTTTATTTGTAGTGATTAGATTAAACATTCTATTAGTATTAATCAACTCTTTGGTTATAGATCATACTAACAATATTTTTTATTATAATATGTGGGTTATATTGTAATTATTTCTTGCAACACTTTATTATGTTTGGTTTTGTTATGTACTTACATCTAATGCACATCAAACATTGGTTTATGACATATGCCTATATTAGTATATTAAGTTAGCTTGGAAGTGTTTAATCTTCAATTGGATTGTAGAACCCTTTCTTTTATACCATATCTTTTATTCATTTTATTTTATTTACTAGAACCACCCTAATTTAGGTCCATCCACCCACTATAAGTAGACTTCTAGCTTAAGTGTTGGGCACCCACCACTTATAAACCATTTGAGTAAAATAAAAACTATGCTCATTGATATTACACCATGTGGTTATTTACAAAACTAAGACCCATAAATAATGCCTTAGAGTAAATCCCCACTGATCCTAAAATGAGAGACATTTTCCCATAATAATATTTGGTGTGCATAAAACCCACATCAACGAAATGATATTTGAATAATGAGAACATGGCCCCATAATCTAGGTAAACCTCCATAAATTCATGTATGAAGTCCTTAAATTTGGTGACCAAAACTCTATAAAATATAGCATGAGCATTTTTTAGGCTAAATGACATTACCTTGTATACAAATAATCCCCATTATCATAAAAGTGGTGTTTATTTGATCTTGTATTTTGATCAAAATTTGATGATAGTTATTGAAACCATTTATAAATGAATAAACTTCATGTCCTAAAACTAATTCTAGAACCTCATCTGTAAATGGGATTAGAAAAGGATCATTCACACAAGTATCATTCAGTGCTTCTTATCACTACAAACTCTAAGTGATCCTAATTTATTGGGTTGTACTACCATGGAACTTACACAATTTTATTTATCAATGGGATATATGATTCCTAATTCATGCATCTGATCAACCTCTACCTTTTCTTTTAGTTTCATATTTTAGTTCAATCTATATGGACACTTCTTTATCAACCTTGTACACTCCTTCAACTCAATATGCATCTCTCCTAAAGAATGGTCTACCCCCTTAACCTTTAAAAAATATTTATGAAAGACATTTTGATACTATCACAATAATTGTATGGCCTTTTAAATCTAGTTTTACATCTATTAATCTCCTATAGTCATAATTTTTGGTACCAATTTTAAACCAATGTTTTCAAATGCCTTCCTTACTAGTTCCTTGTATATATTATTAGGCCTTTCTAGGATAAAGTCTCATACTTTTCTCTCCCATTATTGCTCCTAAATATTCATGTTTTGGAGTTCTATAGATTTTTTTAATCTATGATGTTGGGGTTAGGCTCCTCTATCTCTTTTTGTAGTTAAAACAATCCTTTAAAATATAAATCCTCTTCATTATAATTAGATCTTGCATACTCTACATTGCCCAAAATTATGTTATAAGATTTGAGTAGAAAATATTCTTTCTCCTTCTATGCTCAGTAAGTTTTGATGGATTTATTTATTTATAGTGATGATTCTTCCTGTGAAGTTTGATTTTATGTAGCCAATATGTCCTCTTCACATCCAAAAAATATCTTCATCTTTTGAAGATATTTATGCAACATGGGGTCCTCATCCTTAAACCTAAGGGTTTATATAAAATCTTTTTGAACCTGTGTCTAATATTTGGTTTCACATCTACATTATTGGTGCATATACCATGAGATTGGTAGTGGTGCTAACATATGGTGGATTATGTGTATCCAAATTTTTTGTTATACACCCTATGATGACCATATGTCTATACACCTATGGATATGTAAATCAGGCATTGTCCTTATAAAATGATCATTGTAATGAGATTGAAAAATCCACCTAGAATCGAGGTCATGTCATTTCACAAGCCTCCTAGTGTAATTGATTTGAGTGATGAACTACCCACCATGTCATAACAAAACCTTATAGAGAATAGTTTAGTGCATTGAATCTTTGATCTATGTTTGGGACATGTTACTCCATCCTAAAGATAAATTGTGATAAATATTCAATTATAAAGTACTATATTAATTATCTCTCTCTATAAAATATCATTATCATGGGCCTTACCTAATGGTATCCTTGTGCCCAATTTATCATATGTGCATTTGAATAACCACTTACATAATTCATAGGCTTTCATAGAAAATATCCCTCATGAGTGGGTTTTGGGTAAGTGCATGGAGTTAGGGGACAATTCTATGGACATTTTACATAATGAAATCACATTATTAAATAATGCAATCACATTGTTCACATAATGCGATCATTTTATTTAAATTATGTATCAACAATTACCGAGTCATAATGTGATCATGTGAATGTATAAAATGATCGCGTTAATATATAACATGATCACATTAATAGATAATGCGATCACATTATTGTAAAAAAATGCTCATGCTATATTTAGCCTAAAAAATGCTCATGCTATTAATAATGTATATTTAGCCTAAAAAATGTATATGGAACAAACGTTGGTTAATAGGAAATGTGATTATGTTATCAATAACATGTTCACATTATTAATAACATGATTGTGTTATTAATAATGCGATCGTATTCCTATTATTTTGCATATAAAATCATGTAGAGTTTCACATGAAGGAAAATTTGGCTTATATTTACTACTCTAAATGTTAATTATAGGTTTAATTTAAATATATTTTGGTAAATATAAGAAATTAGGGTCAATTTACCTCTAATAGAGTTGTTTCATAGTTGCATTCCTTACGATATGGAAAATAGTTTTTCAAAATGCAATCTGGTTAGTACATAGGCATTTTTAGGGTCTAAGTATTAAACCTAAGGATTTAAAGACATTATTTTTGTAACTATTGTCAATTTTTAGTAAACATAGCCATTTTTAAAGTTTTTATGCCTTCCAGATTGATTCCTAAGATTTTTAGGAGTCTTAGGTTTGTTAAAATTAAAGTTTTCAAACTAGTCACTTTTAAATTGATGAAAAGTGGTGTGATTAGGGTATCATAGGTCATATTGATGAATTTCAAACATCAAATTACCACTTTTTGTTAATTTAACTTGTTCATCATCCCTCCCTCATCCCTGATCAATTCTTACTCTTGCCTCATCACTCCTAATCACTCTCTCATTAATTCTCATTGTCCCTAATCATTACCTCATTAACCCTCATTATCCCTAGTCATCTCTAATCACTCCCTCACCATCCCTAATTACTACCTCAATGACCCTAACTATCCCTTATCATCCTTAATCACTTACTCCTCATACCTCATCACTCCCTCATTAACCCTTACCATCCCTCATCATCTTTAATCACTCCCTCATAGTCCCTAATCACTCCCTCATTGGCTCTCACCATCCCTCACCATCCCTAATCACTCTCTCATCATACCTAATCACTACTTCATCATCCATAATCACTCCATATTTTTCCCTCATCATCCCTAATCATTACCTTATTAAACCTAACCATTAATCATCATTAATAATCACTCCCTCATCATGCCTAATCACTCTTTCATTGACCCTCATCATCAATAATAACCACTTCATCATACCTCATCATCTCTAATAACTTAATCCTTATACCTCATCACCCCTAATCTCTCCCTCATTAACCCTCACCATCCCTCATCATCCCTAATCACTCCCTCATCTTCTCAAATCACCCCCTAATTGACCCTCACTATCCCTCATCATATCTACTTAATTAATTCTCATCCCTCCTCATCCTTAATCACTCCATCTAATACCTTGATGGTAGTATTTTTTTTGGGTTTAAAAATACTAGGAGCTACAAGTGGAGAGTTGAGTGCTAGCATAAAATATAAGACACAATGATCAAAATGATGTGGAGGAAAATTTAAAACATAAATATTTAACACCTATGAAAAAATATGGGCCTATTAGAAATGATGTAATTCACAATTGAAAATCTGATAGAAAAAGAGAAGCAATCAAAACCACCATAGCACCAAAAATGGGTATTAATTACATGATGATCACCAAGTTATGTGATTTATTGAAACCAATTAATTGCTTTCCATATGAGGACATTTATGATCTGAATAATTATATTGAAGGGCTTCTATTTTTATGTCTATTGATTGAGTCATCATACTAGAGAGTGGGAAATAATTTTCAAATGATTAGAACAAGTAGTCCAAGATCAGAAAGTGGTATTTAATTCATAGCTTCAATATTCAATCTAATGAAGAGTGTCACAATATAAGCTCTCTAATTTCACATCTCAAGAAGTGGGTACATGCTATCTATCACTATAAAAGGTAAGTAAATAATATATTATGAACCCATTGATATGGTTGGTAATAAAAATATCTCTACTTCTGCCAACCAGAAATTATATGAATTAAAAATATTGAGATCAATGGTGAGCCAATACACTTCATCATTTCTAATGGAAGTCAAAAGAATTTAATTTCTCCTAAAGCATATTTTCAAAAATTTAACTTGAAATTTATACATAACCCATAACCATATGTTAGTATATGGTCTAGTGTAGGCCTTAAGAAATAGATCACCTAGTAGTGCCACTTAGTGTAAAAAATCAAACTTTTTAAAGATTAAATCCTTTATGACATCTCACCAATAGAGGTGTGTGATGTTTTACATGTGGTCAACCATATATTTACCATTGACATGTAGTCTATGAATTATATCCTTGAAATGTTGTGATAGATTGTCATGATCTAAAATACCATATATCATAGTTAGTTCATAAATTTTCAGTCATTAGTGCTAGGAAGTGTAAGAATCTTGTTAGTTCTATTCAAAAGTATACTCTTGATGGTAAATGTATCAAAATACTTGTGTCACCATATCATAGTGTGGTTTATCTAACAATAACAAAGATAAAATAATTAAACCATAAACTAGATGAAGGATATATTTTAGTCACCTAAATAAGTTCCTACATATTGTACCCTAAATAATATTATTTATTTTATCCCTTAACTATCTCTACCTCAAACCTCTTTATACAACATATAATTTATAGATAATGAATAGATCAAGTGGTAGATCTATGAAATCAAGGATAATGGACAAATCATGCCCAAATCATTGCCTTGCAGAAGCCCAATTATGCTTGTGCCAAATTTGTGAATCAATTAAAAAAATCTTAACAATATTAAAGTCAATAACTATTAACCTCATATAAATATTAAGGAATTTTTATTCCTTATCCATGGTGTAGAAGTCTTTTCCAAAATTGATCTTAAGTTTTGGTATCATCATATTCATGTTTAACCTCTAGACATTTCGAATATAGTCTTAAAAATAAAAGAAGGATTGATACTAGTTGGTTATGCCTTTTAGGTTAACTAATGTAGAAAATTAATTCATTGAGATGTTGAATGACATCCTTAGGCTCTTTACCTATGTCATTTTTTAATCTACCTTTATGACATCTTAATCTTTGGAAAACATGGGATGAAAATCTACATCATGTTGAACTACTGTTTCACATTTTGCAAAAACATATTTTTATGATAACATGAATAAATGTTAATTTTTCATGCAAGATATAAAATATATGGGATACAATATGCACACAAAGAGTGCATGTGTGAACCTGACCAAGATTCAATTCATATAGGAATGGGAAATACTAAATAACTTTGCATTTGATTTAAATCTTCTCAGAATTATAAAATTATACAAGAGATTTATGTTTAATTTTTATCTTTTGAACTAAGCTACCAAAGCTAGAAATAAATAAAGTTTCATCTATTCAACTACAAAACTAAGATAATTTGATGAACTAAAATTTAGACTCTATTTTGTGGTAATACTTATGTTACTTGATTATAAATTTGGAAGATCATCCAATTCATTTAGTAATAAAATTGACTATCACAAATGGGTATTGAAAACATAAGTCCTAAAAAAGAGTTAATTTCTATTATAATAGATTAAACAACATATGATTGGAATCAAATATATTTTTAGAGTATCTACTTATATCAAATGATGAGGGAGAAATTAGGGATGTGAGGGATGGTGAGGGTCAATGATGGAGTGATGAGGGATGGTGAGTGTCAATGAGGGAGTGATTAGAAATGATGTTAGGATTAGGAGTACAATTGATTACCTTGTATAAGCAACTAAACATGGAATTTAACTAGAAGTAACAAGTAACTAGAAATCAGAAACAACACAAAATTTGAGAGACAATACAATCTTGTATTCAACTCATCCAGAAGGAAATACAATAAAGAGATTACACTGTTCCAACACCTCTTGGGTGTACAAGTAACTCTCCCTCAAGAGTTCTTTCTCTCACAACCAATTACAACCACAACTCAAACATAGAGTTGTACCCTCCACCAGTCAATAACAATATTGCCAGTCAAACAAGTACTCAAAGTACTCCAAGTAGATCTCCCTTTATCTTGAAATAACTTGCAAATCAAATGATCTTACTTACCATGTAGATCTCCCCTGATCTTGCTATACCATAGATCAACCTAGTTTTGCACACCTGCAAACCTAGATCTTACAATCGGAAGGATCTCTTCCTTGTCCTTGATTACAATACAACCCCATGGGTCTATTATATAGATCTCATGCAAATAATAATTAGACTTCTAATTACAATAATTAGAAACATAGACTCAAGACTAAAATTAGTCTTTTACATGCAAAAAAACTGTCTATCTAAAATAAGACCAATTTTGGAAGCACATGCAAATGCATGCACATACAAGCTATCGACATCGGTGCCTATCTGACCGATGTCAGCTGACCCATAACTGATGTTGGTTATTACAAACATTGAAGATGACCGATGTTGATTTCACTACTGACGTCAATTCTCTGTAACTCAACAACCTCCTCCATGTTTTCATCAGTGAAGCTTTTAGCTCCATAACCTAACAATCTCCCACTTAGAGATAAACAACTACATCTATACCTGTACCTATACATCATCTAATTTTGTTTCCTAGCTTGTATCCCTCTTCAAGTTCAATATCTAAGACCAACCACCACACATCCTATGGTGCTACGCCTGTCATCCAAGTCCCCTACCACATCCGAATCTACATACCCATGTAGAGAAGTGCTTGACCCTGAATCGCATGTATACCTACTACTAGTCCCTCTCAGATACTTGAGAATCCATTGAACTACTTTTCAGTGCTTCTTTCCTAGATTGGCCACAAACTTGCTGATAGCTCCCACTACTTGGGAAACATTAGGTGTAGTACACATGTACTTAACCTCATCATGTGAATTGGGACACTATTCTATGAACTGTCCATCCATAGGTGTGCTAACTAGTTCTACATCCTACATAATGAACCTCGCCACTACCTTATTCACACAATCATCTTGAGACAACATCAACCTATGATCTTCCCTGTCTCTAGGAATACTCATGCCAAAGAATTTTGCTACTGCCAAATTCTTCATGACATACCTCTAAACTAACTTTACCTTTAGCTCAGTAACTCCTTACATGTGTGATGCTGCAACAAGCATACACACAACATATAGTAACAAGATAATGTAGCTAATATTATCCAACCTGGTAAAGGAAACATAATGGTTACATTGACATTGACTAAAGCCATTCTTTGTCATACACATGTCAAACCTCCATTGTCCTGTAGCCTACTCAAGACCATATACCCTAGCCTTTCATCTCACCTGTCCATTCTCTCTCTTCTTTAACCTAGGAATCTGTTCATCTTTTAGTGCTTTCTTTCTAGTTGGAAACTCTACCAAATCTCCCATTTGGTTCTCATCCAAGGAATCAACTTCCTCATTCATGCCATGCTCCCACTGTTTCCTAGATTCTACCTGCTCTACTTCTTTAAAACTTCCTAGTTCTTGACCATCAGTGAGCAACTATTAGTTTAAAGAAGGGGAATAATGAATTTGAGGCTTAATTACCCTTTTAGTCCTCCTCATGGGTGTTTGAGACACCTTGATAGCTTGTTATCCACCCAAAATCTATTTTTTGGTCGACCCTAGTCTGCACCTAACCAATGTCGATCCCACCTGATCATCGACATTGGTTCCCTTACCAACATCAGTGTCCACCTCGTCACTAATGTTGATTCTCTGACTGATGTCAGTCACCACCTGCCTAACACCATCGAGTCTGGTCTGCACATGACTGACATTGATACCTACCTATTTGACATCGATTCCACCTAACTAATATTGGTAACTGTGTTTTCCTGTGAGTGATGACTTTTTACCTGCGAGCTTACCTTAGATCATAACCTTGTCCAAATTTCCCTACTCAAAATTATTTAGTCGCTTGAGTTGATCTCTATCTATCATCTCCTTCTTGAAAACCAAGGCTTTCCTATTTTTGTCAAAAACATCAGATTTCCTCTTTGTGCAATAGACCCGATCCTTTCTTATAGCATGAGTTTCAAGAAACCTCACTTTCTTCTATTGCTTATAGAAATCTTGATCTATGATTCTCAAATCTGAACTCTTACCTTTTGACTTAAGAACATGCATCCCCTTCTTATTCATGTGACCAAGCCTATGAAGCCACATCTTCACATCTACATCTGAAGTAGATAAACTAGAAGGAGAATCAGTAATACAAGTAGATAGATAAAGAGTACCTACTTTCTTACCTCTTGCTAAAATAAGTGCACCCTTGGAAACCTTTCAAGAATCTACTATGAGAGTTACTGTGCATCCCTCATCACCCAACTTTCCAACAAAAATCAAGTTCTGCTTTAGGACTAGGACATGCATGACCTCCTTCAACACCCATGTGTTGCTCGTCTACAATTTTAGCTGCACTTTCCCTTTGCCAACCATTTAACAAGGCTTAACATCCCCTAAATAAATCTCTCCAAAGTCTTCTTGGACATATTCATGAAAAAATTCTCTATTTGGGGTTGCATGGAAAGAGGCACCAGAATCTAAAACCCAAGATTCCACTTTATCCAAGGAACATACAAGAGCATCCTGTGCAACAATATCTGTAACATTTGCTTCTTCATTTTCTTCATGCTAATCTTTAATGAACTTGCAATTTTTCTTTATGTGCCCTGCCTTTCCACAATTCTAGCAGATTATTCTGCCATACCTAGATTTGGATCTCCTGCCTATCTTTGACCTTGATTTCCCTTGCTAGATCTTTTCTTTGCCTTCCCCTACTTTCAACACTTAAAGAATTCCCTGATGATTCACCTATGATTTTCTTGTGAATTTTTTCGTTCAAGATTACACTAACAACATCATTAACTTTCAATATATTTGAAGCAGACACAGTATTACTAACTGCCATTACCAAACTATCCCAACTTTCAGGTAATGAGCATAAGATTAAGAGAGCCTTAATTTCATCATCAAAAGAAATATTGACTGAAACTAGCTGATCTACTAATCCATGGAAATCACTAAGATGACTGTGTACTGATCCACCATCCAACATTTGCAAATTAAATAATTACTTCATAAGAAATAGCTTATTCAAAGTTGACAGTTTTTCATATAAATTTGCCAAAGATTCCATTAACTCTATCATTGTCTTAGCCTGTGATAAGTTGGAAATCACAGATGATGCTAGGCTTAACCTTATAGATCCCAGAGCCTTCTGATCAAGAACCTTCCATTCTTCATCTTTCATATCCATGGGCTTGCTTGCAACCCCACCCAATGGTAAGTATAGATCTTTCTGATATAGATAATCTTCTATCTATATCCTTCATAATTGATAATTCTTGCCATTGAATTTCTCCATTCTTAGCTTACTTTCTTCTGCCATTGCTTTACTCCCACTCAATCAGAAACCCCTGAGAGTGACCTATAATCAAACACAAACCTACTCTAAACCAGGCTCTGATGAACCTACAACCCCACTCTGATACCACTTTGTTAGGATTAGGAGCATAATTGATTACCTGTTATAAGCAACTAAACACAAAATTTAACCAGAAGTAACAAGTAACTAGAAATAAGAAATAACATAAAATTTGAGAGATAATACAATCTTGTATTCAACTCATCTAGAAAGAAATACAATAAAGAGATTACACTCTTCCAACATCTCTTGGGTGTACTAGTAACTCTCCCTCAAGATTTCTTTCTCTCACAACCAATTACAACCATAACTCAAACACAGAGTTGTACCCTCTACCAGTCAGTAACAATACTGCCAGTCAAACAAGTACTCAAAGTACTCTAAGTAGATCTCCCTTGATCTTGCAATAACCTACAAATCAAATGATCTTACTTACCATGTACATCTCCCCTGATCTTGCTATACCATAGATCAACCTGGTTTTACATACTTGCAAACCTAGATCTTACAATCAAAAGGATCTCTTCCTTGTCCTTGATTACAATACAGCCCCATGGGTCTATTATATAGATCCCATGCAAACAATAATTAGACTTCTAATTACAATAATTATAAATGTAGACTCAAGACTAAAATTAGTCTTTTACATGCAAATAAATTATCTGTCTAAAATAAGACCAGTTTTAGAAGCACATGCAAATGCAGGCACACACAGGCTGTTGACGTCGATGCTTGTTTGACTGATGTTGGCTGACCCATAACCAACATTGGTTACTACAAACACTAAAGATGACCAATGTCAGTTGCGCTACCAATGTTGGTCTCCCTGTAACTCAACAACCTCCTCCATGTTTGCATTAGTGAAGCTTTTAGCTCCATAACCTAACAAATGATGAAGGATGAGGAAATATTGATTAGGGATTATGAGGGATGATGAGGGATGGTGATAGTCAATGAAGGAGTGATTAGTGATGATAAGCCTAAGGGATTAGAGATGATGATAGATAATGAAGTTTAATGAGGGAATGATTAGGGATGAGGAGGTCTAAGGAAGGAGTGAGTAGGGATGAGGAAAGAGTGATTAAGGATGATGAAATATGGGGAAGGAGTGATTAGGGATGATGAGGGATAGTGAGGGCTAATGGAGGAGTGATTATGGATGATAAAGGAGTGATTAGAGATGACTAGGGATAGTAAGGCTCAATGAGGGAGTGATTAGGGACAATGAGGAATGATGAGAGAGTGATTAGGGGTAATTAAGGATGAGTAAGAAGTAATAAAGTATGAGGGAGGGATAATGAATAAGTAAAATTAACATAAAGTGGTCATTTGATGTGTGTAGGTCATCAATATGACCTACACTACCCCAATCACACCAATTTGGATCAAGTTCAAAGTGAGTAGTTTTCAAACTTCAATTTTGACAAACCTATGACTCCTATAAATGCCAGGAATCAATATAAAAGGCACAAAAATTTAAAAAATGAATATATTTTTACCAAAACTAGATATTAATTATAAACATTATGTACTAAAATCCCTAGGTTTAATACCTAGACCCTAAAAATGCCTAAGTACTAATCAAATTAGATTTTGAAAAACTATTTTCCATATCATAAGGTGTGCAACTATGAGACCAACTCTATTAGATGAAAAGTGACCCTAATTTATTATATTTACTAAAATAAATTTAAATTATAAGGAAATAAATGTAACAATACACTTGACATTTAGAGTAGTAAATATAAGCTTCTAGCCAAATTTGCCTTCATGTGAAACTCCACATGCTTTTATGTGCAAAATAATAGGAACTTGATCGCATTACATATTAACCAAGGTTCACTCCATCTACATGTTCACTACTTTAATGTGTAAAACAACAATATCATGATCACATTATTACTTTTATAATAATGTAATCATGTTATCTATTAACATGATCATGTTATACATTAACATGATCATGTTATTTGAATTTGAATTCAAATTCCATGCCTTTTGGTTTGAGATAGTATTGGATTCCAAAGACAAAGGCTTGGACCTATCAATCTATACTTGAGTCCAAGAGTTATGATAAAAAAAACAAAATTCAACTTTGATCACCAAATACACTATGAATTTCAATGTGAAAATTCAAAAACTTAATACCTTCATGACAAACACACTTTCCTCTTTCCAAAAATATGATTTTTATAATTTTTGGAATAATTTAAGGTTTCAAACTATTTTTATTTCTAACTATAACTTTTTTAGGCCACTACATGCCATAGATATATATGCCTATACATGTTCATGTAATTTTTCATTCATTGATCTTGTGGATCATAATCCATGTTTTGAGGTATTTTGGGTAGTTAGCTTTTTGACATGGATGCGCTTAACAAGTTATGTGGTTTATGTATTTGCCTCCTCTTTCTTGAGTTCCCCTTGTTTATTTTTGGAAAGTCTTGACTCCTTTCACTGATGCCACATGGCATCATGGTGCTCATTCCTCATAAAAAGGTTCACAGATTGCCTAGGAGTAGTGCCAGCTTAACACGTGACATCATGACACTTATCCAAGGCATGTTTATTTTTTCTAGAGCTTTGAGTAGCACCATTGGCCAATGAAATAGTAGGAGTGACCCAATATGTATTTATAATTAAAAATAAATGAGCCTTCCATGTGGCACCCCTATGCTCATTCTTTGTAAAGGTATTCTTGACTTCCCCTAGAAGTAGTACCAACTCACCACATGGTGGCCCCATGCATTACCATTTAAAAGGTGATAAAAGGTATTCAAAAGAGAACACTCACTTCTCAATATGCCATGCATCATCCCAACACTCCTTGGGAGCAAAGTTTTTCCTGTTAGAGCTTCAAATAGTGCCATTAGCTGAGGGAAGTGGGCCCCATTCTAAAAAATAATTCTAGAGGTAGTCCAAATAAGAGACACTCATCACCATCACACTTATAGACACCATGGGAATCATGAGGCATCAAAAATTATGCCATATCTAGGGTTTTGAAGACCATCTATACTCATGAGTTAAAGCTCCCCCTTCTGGTTGCAATGGCCTCATCATGACTATGAGTGCTGAGTTTTGGGTGTCATTTCCTCATGAGGTTATTGTGCATATATATTATGGGATTATTTATTTTTTAAGAAGTGGGTAGTTTTTTTGTTTTTTTGTATTCATGATTGTTATCAGGGAATAACCATTTGTAATAGTTTTAGTTTATGAAAATAAGTAGCAATAATTATTGTTTTCCATTTCATGTCCTTAGCAGGTACCCATCATGGGAAGGATTAAATATTGTATACTGTGCCTTTGGTCCTTATGTATTTTGTTATTTGCCTAAAAATGAAGAGGATGTGGCGTTCTATGTCAAATTAAATGGGATCTATTGCTATCTATCATTTCTATTCTCTACTTCTATAGTGTAACATTTTGTTTATGTTACAAGCATTGAATCATGCATACACTCTTTTAAATTGTCTACAGTGTTTCAAAGGTTCAATATATTTTATGAAATATTAGGTGGATATATTAAAATTTTGGTGCATCACCTTAGCTTTATTTACATTTTTATTCTTACCCTTTTCAGCCCCAATTAATTTGAAGAGTTGGCTTATAAAATCTTGGAGGTTGCTTCATAGACCACAAATTTGGTCCCATGTCTGTAAAGCTTTCCATAGGGTGTTGTTTGCTAAGAGTGTGAGTTTTAGGCATCAATAATTCCCTTTTTTTGGCATGCCTAGTGGGACAAGTCTACTTGATTATAAGTCAATGTTTATGAGCCATAGGCCCATTACAAGGTCACAAATAATGCATAATCCAAACTTACTACTACCACCTCTAGTAGCTGCAACTCAAAAATGAACTGTGGGTTCTAGTGAAACATAATAACCATATAAAATGGCAATCTTAAGACCACCAAGGAAATTTTTAGTGTGGAATAGTGATAGCCCACTCATTCCTCTAGTGGCCCTAACTACATGGGATCTTATTCCTTATAACACCTTAAAGGCATTCCCTAAATTTATAGGGGAGGATTTAAAAATCACAATGGAGCATATTCAAGATGTCACCAATGTCTTTACTTTAAATTATGTCACATAATAAAACATGGACTTAAGGCTACTAACCACTTCTTTCAAAGGGTGAGCTCTTGATTGGTATCGATCTTTGCCATCCAACTGCATCACCACTTGGGATGAGTTGGGTAACAAATTATTTGAATGATTTAATGAGAAAAGAGACTAGTCATCTCTTCTACAATATCTAATCACCATTAAAAAAACCCTAAAAGAGGCTATCATCAAATTTATTACCATATTTGATAAGACTTGGCAAAGAATCCTAGTAGTAGCTTGATAATCTAAAGGTATGGCCATAGTATTCTACCTTAAGGCCTTTAATTTAGATATAAGAGTTATGATTTAGTCCCTTAGAGGCTAGACTCTACTAGATGCATATGAGTTAACCATTAGAGTGGAATTTTTTTTTATAGATACCAAAAAACTTCCCCCATGACCACCAATACCCATGTTCCTAAAAATATCCATACTATCATTAGAGGAAATCCTAAGACCTCTAAAGCATCTCCTTCCATGTATGTATATCCTCCTACTCAAAAAAGTGTGTCCTCTTCATCCATGTTGGTTTTAGAGATGAATGATATGAAGATTATCTTCCAAAACTTCTCAAATGAGATAACAAACCTCAAGAGGTAGCAAGCTATGCCCCCAAATCCCCCTTAAAAAATAACTGGGGCAGAAGAGTGCCATATCAACATAAATATTACAAAGGAGGGTAGAGGCTGAATCACTAGGCATGACCTATAAATCAGGTCATCCTAGTTCCCAATCCTTTGGAAGCAGTCCTACCAAAATCAAATAGAAAATTGGTTGCTGGCCAAAACAACTTGGTAGATGACTCAAATTCATGGTGATTTCTATGTAAAAATGTACATACACCCCAAAATTTATTGAGAGGTAATCTACAACAAAAGGTTATCGAGAAACAAAGACAAGGGAACATACTCGACTTATCTCCTTATAGATACCAGTCCCTAGGCATTGAAAATGTTATCCTAATGGCTTAAATGCAAGGAATGTCCTTAGAGTAAGAAGAGGAGATAGCCTCAGATCATGAAATTTTCTCTTGGATAGAAGGAGAAGATGTAGTGTATGAGAGTGAGGTCCCTATAATGAAAGCCTTGTAATTTGAATCAAACTACTACACTCAATCCAAGAAGAGATTGACCAAGACCCAAGAAACCTCCACAAGGCCTATGATAATTTTTGTGAAAAATCTAGGACCCCAACCATCAACCCTATCATATCAAAAGTAGAGAAAAATAATGTAGAACAAGATAAAGGACCCCAAAGTTTATCCTCAAGGGTCATTTAATGTGGTAGAGTAGCTGAAGAAGGCCCTAGCTAGTGTTTATCTTTGGGATGTCTTGTCTATCCCTAAACATAAGTTTCTACTATGAGAGGCATTGGAAGACCAAGAGTAGCCTACGCAAGGTAGCATAGTTATAGAGCTATCACAAACCAAGGGAAAGGAAACTAGAAGTAATTCGTAACCCCATGCACCATCTACATTCATCAACTCCAAAGAAAGGGTAATTAAAACAAAACCTACCCCATTCTATTTAACTCTTATTATGGGGAATAGGTTATTACATAGTTCTATGATTGATTTTAGTACCATCACCACGGTGATGCCTAAGTAAATTGTGTATGCACTTAAACTTCAATATGAACCTTTGAATAAAGAGGTAATGTAATTAGATTGGAAGAAAGTTTAGACCATAGGTATTATCATGGTTGTTCCTTTGACTTTGTACTCTTGTCCCAACATCATAGTTCCCAAGAGGTTATAGTGATTAACATTATACCAATCTTTGAGTTATGTCTATCAAGAGATTTCATGACTAAGATAGGAAATTACTCATCTTTGGATTGGTTTCACTTGATTCTAAGAACCAAATATGACTCAACATTGAAGGTGTTGTCTAAGCCACTACATTTGGAACACATAGCTAATGATGCTATGATTAATTTTAAAGTGACACACACTTCTTTATCCAAGAAAGAGATGTATTACATGGAAATGCTTGAGGAAGAAAGAGTGATATAAAACAAGAACCTAGAGGAGGAAGTTCTTGTCAATGAATTGATTAAGAATGATTCACTTAAAAACTTTAATACCACTAGCATCAAGACTTATGTAATATATCATGAAGAGTGAGTCATATATGAGGTCATAAATAAGAGGGAGGATCAAAGAAAGGAACTAGAAAATGATTTCAAGTTTTGGACTCTACATTTTGATGGTGTGAAAGGCAACACTAGTTTTGGAGTTGGTATTCGATTAATGTCTCCATCTAGAAAAGATAACCTTAGGACCTTTTACTTCCAATTTGCCTACATAAATAATTAATCTAAGTATGAAGTGTTGGTCCATGGCCTTAGCCTCATTGAGTAAATGGTCATAAAATAGTTAAAGGTGTTTAAAGATTTTGAACTGGTGGTAAAGAAAGTAAAAAGAGTCATGGCTGTAAAGAATGTCTGCATGAGGTTTTACCACCATCAGATATGGGATTTGATTGAATAATTTGAAGCATTTAATATCAAACTCATCCTTATGTCCATGAATGCTCAATAGGATAGAATGGTGGTAATTAGATCTCAGTTTGATTTGACAACTAATTTGATCACCAATGAACAAGCAATGTGGGTGATTATTAGACCTGCTATCCTAGAAAATGATCAAAACTAGCAAGTGTTTGAGAGTGATGCTCAAATTGTTATGTTTCTTTAGTAGTCATGCAAGTTTATAGAGTAGTTATAGTTAAAGATTAAAGAAGCCTATGGATATTAGATTATGTAACTACAGTCCAATAAACTTTCAAAGGGAATAATCACCCTAGAGAATCTATTTAATTTTGATGATTCCTAGAATGATAAAAGGAAATTTGGCATAGATAAAAGAGACTACTTACAGCTGGATGTAGGAGAAGGAAAGAAACTAAAAGTGTGAAAATAAGTTTCCCAAAAAGATAAGGAGTGATTGATATCTTTCTATAAAAAATATAAAGGGGTTATGGCCTAGACTTCTGATGATTTGAAGGGGTATGACTGTAAGGTCATTTAGCACACCATACAGCTAGTCAAATGATCCAAACTAGTCTTCTAAAAGTAAAGGTTGATAAACCCAAATATTGAGTCACTTATATATTAGGGACTAAGGAAATTGATTGACTCAAGGATTATATATCCAATCAAGCATTCAACTTGGGTATCCAACTTGGTCCCAATAATATATAAGAATGTAGAGATTAGGCTATGCATGGACTTTAAGGACTTGAACAAAGCATATCTAAAATATCATTACCCCCTTCCAGCTATAGAATAGATCTTCCAAATAGTAGTAGGTGTAGAAATATTCTCTCTACTAGATGGGTTCTCCAAATATAACTAAGTATGGGTTAACAAAGAGGATCAACATAAAACCACTTTCACTACAAAGTGGGGAACCTTTATGTATGTGAAAATGACTTTCAGCCTCTCTAATGTAGGGGCTAGCTTCTAATGAGATATGGATTTAGAATTTAAGGTCTTGATTAACAAAATCATCATAATATACCTAGATGATCTTACAATATTATCCAAGAAAAAGGAGGATCACTTCAACCATTTGGAGAAGATTTTTTAAAAGTACCAAGAGTTGAGGGTATCCCTTAACCTCAAAAAATGTGTCTTCAACATCAGGCAAGGCAAGTTATTAGGACATGTGGTATATAAATAAGGCATCTCCATTGACCCATATAGAGTCAATGCCATTAGGGACCTAACCTTACCATTCAACAAGAAGGGAGTCCATTCTTTCTTAGGAAAGATAAACTTTGTTAGCCAATTCATACCTAACTTTGTGGGGATGGTAAGGCCAATCACATTGATGCTAAATAAAGACCAAGATTTCAAGTATACCATTAAAGGAAGGACAACATTTGATAAGATCAAAGAAGTAATAGCCACCACTCTTGTGTTAGTTAATCTTGACTTCTCCAAATATTTCATCATGTATGTTTATGGGAGAAAACATAAATTAACAACTATGTTAACTTACAAAGAAGATAAAAGGATAGGTGACCATATTATTTATTTCTATTTAATAACCCTCCATGGGTATGAGTCTAAGTATAATTTCATCAAGAAGCAAGATTTTTCCATCATCAAAAGCCTCAATAAATTGACACTTGATGACAAGAAGCAAGATAATGGTATATATGGTGCATTATAGCATTAGGGAATACATAATAGAAGGAGAGATCAAACAAAATAAATCCAATTGTATCACTAAGATATTGTAATATGATGTCTAAGTCAGGCTAACCAAGGTGATCTAAAGAAGAGGGATTTGTCTGTCGATGCCTTGCCAGAAGAACAAGATACATCAAAAATAGTTTTAGTAAGTCAATATAGAACTAATGGGTCTTGGGTCACTGATAGGACCCACTTTATGTAAACCAAATGATATTTAGGTGATCTCCCTAAACACAAAAGAAGATTCTATAGGTTGCAAGGGGCTAGTTACACACTAGTCTAGGGAGTCCTTTTCAAAAGGAACTTTGATGAGAGAATTCTATGATGTGTCAACAACAACCAAGCCATCACGATACTATAGGATAAGCATTTCATGGCCATTTATTAGCATAGACAACTATAACTAAGATCATGCATACATGATATTACTGGCTGATTATGTTCTTAGATTGTCATTAATTCGATGAAAAAGAGCTAGTAATGCCAATTTTTCATAGGAAAGTGAAAGAATTCAACCATGATACTGAACCTAATTATAATAAATGATCATTTCACATAGCAGGGATTGGATTTCATTGGGATGATCAATCTTGTATCTAATAGTGGCCATAAGTGGATACTCATGGTAATGGAAAACTTTACAAGGTAGACCAAAGTAGTTCTATTGAAATAAGTAATTGAAAATTTGTTCCTCACATTCTTGGAGGAACTAGTAATAAAGTTTATCCCTCCAAAAATTATCATATCCAAAAATATGAAGGCCTTCCTCAGCTCAAAGATTTTAAAATTTGCATTTAGGAATGGTATTTTTATAAAAACTTCATTCAACTACTACTCACAAGTGAATAGGTTGGCCAAATCAAATAATAATAACCTCATAAAGTTAATCAGTAGGATGGGAACTAATTAATAAAGGGAGTGGCATAATCATCTACAAATATCTCTATGGGCTAACTGAATTACTCCAAGTATATTTTAAAGACATCTCTGCATGAACTATTATACATGAAAGAAGTGTTCATGCTCATTTCAATGGAAATTCCCACCTTATAGTTGTTGAAAGATATAAAAATAGTGGAGAATGGGTCAATAGCGGTTAGGTTGGCAAAATTTCTTAGCCTCTAGGAAGTGAGAGAACAAGACAATGATGTTAAGGTCACCCAACAATAGGTAGTGAATAAATGGTTTGACAAGAAGGCATTCGACCTAGGCTTTAAGTCAGGAGACTTGGTTCTAAAGTATGATGAAAGGGTCACAAAGCTAGGTTAGCATGATAAGTTTGATTCCCTATGGAGTGGTATATTTTTCATCATTGGTGATAGTAGGGTAATGCATTCAAGTTGGTAGACAAGGAAGGCAATGACTTAAATATTCTGGTTAATGGAATCCACTTAAAACACTTCAACTAACTTATTGGCCTCATCTATATACATAGTTAGTTTCCCTTTTTTTAGTTGGTTTCCATATTTGTTGTTATTTGATTTCAAAATAAGTGTTTTAGGTGAAAGTTGTTATCCCATTACCAGGTGCCTAAATCTTAGATCCCCTAATTTTGAATCTTCTACTAATAGATGGTTATCTATCCCACTCCCCCTATAATTAATGTAAGATTCTCCCAATTACATGATTTACCATAAGGATCATCACAAATATCTTCTGAGACATTATTCAAGTGTGCATGTTACCCTCCTAATTTATGGGCACTCAAATTCAAAAATCTAGATGATGATCATGCTAGAAGTGTTGGACTATAAATACCCATCTCCTAATTAAGCCAAACATTTAAACATCTTAATAATTTCAAGAGAGTATTAAGTATTGAGTAGAACATATTGAGAAAAAAATTGAGTGAATAATTGCAATGAATTATGAGTAGAAGCCAACATCAAGTGTTCCTAATATTTCTCTTAAGGTAAATAAAATATTTTTCAATAGAGTTATAAGATGGAGATATTTGGATCCTCATCTAGCGGTGTACATCCTAGAAAGTAGATAACTCATAGATCAGGTGGTCATAGAGACCTTCATTAATAATTTTTAAGAAGAAAACCATATGCTTATACCTTTGTAAAAATGAATCTAATAGTGCCAAATTTCAAAAGTGTTTCCAATGGGTGTTTTAGGGATCCCACACTGGTCTTAGACTATGTAGATGGGATCTTTGATCCCGAATTGACTAAGAATACCAAGAACTTGAGGGAGGGAATTCATGCCACATATTTGAGTCATTTGGTTTTAGGATTTGGAGTTCCAAACTAGCTTAATACATGGTTCATCTCATGCACCCATACCCATATATCATTTCCTTATGTGCAGAGATTTATAACACCACCACTAGCATTATCATAGGCAACCACCTAAACATGGACATCAGTGATAATGCAATGAGGGAGATGCTCTAAAACCCTAATGACCCTAGTGTAGACATATATGAAATGGAGAGTTTAAAAAATTTATGGGACACTCATGTCCAAAATTTGAAGTTCTTAAACTTAGCTCTCCATAGTGACTATACAAAAGTGCTACCTATACCCATTTCTCTTGTTAGGTTTGTGACATCAGACATGAGAGATGCTTTTTCCATGTTGGTGTTCATCTTTGGAATGGACTCAAATGATAATGTCCATGATTTATAATTGGGTGTAATATTTCATTTGAAGATATTAAGTAGGGATAAATATTACAATATGGACTTCATAAATGCCATCACTGATGCCATACATAATCAGTTGGTGATTTTTTGGCCCAAAATACCTTTAGATATTCCTCCTTTCTTCTCTATCTAATCATATACTAGAGATCATTGTTTTTATCTCCATATTTTAATATCAACATGACTAAGATGGGCACATATCCTCACATGGTGATTCCCATCTCCGTGTGGACCCACCTCTTATCGACCATGCAATATTATTATGAATTTTTAGAGTGTTTCCTTTCTTAGATCTTGATTGACTTTAATTAGGAGGTAATTACCTTTAGAATGATAGACCACTAGAGAACATGGCTCACTAGATAAAATATTCTAGTCTATTGGTTCTTTGGAGCCCCATTTTACATTCATCAAGGTCCACAGTTTCAAGGAGAAGCCATTCTAGCTCCTGCACCTACTCATGAACATGACCTTGGCCCTAGAGTTGGCCTATCAACTTAATGTGGTGGACATAGTATATGATATGGGATAAAATAATAGGGACATATATGATGTTCCATTTTTAAGAGGTGGAATTATAGTGATTAATAGGTCATAGGATCATCTGCTTATGCTCAAGATGGTAGAGCTTGGCCTAGACCAAATCAATGATTAATAGAGCTATGATCTGACCAACCACATAATAACTTTGAAGACCATCACCCCCTTTTTACATGATCCCTAACCATACTTTTAGGAGTGATAGTATCTAATGGAGGATGACATCAAACATTATGTGTATCTATCTAACATCCCTTTAGAGACCTACCAACCATGGGAGTCCTTTTTATAAACTAGTCTAGGATTTTGATCCTGTAAAGACCATGACCAAGTGGCTAAGGGTGAATATCATCTAGAGGGGTTGGAAAAAAGATAAAATGGATTCATATTGGAATTATAATCAAGAAATTGGCCAAAGGGAACTCAATTTTAAGGACTTAGGATCCAATGATCAATTCAATAACCTCTAGGATGATCACCATGAGGAAGAAGCTCAAGAAGAAGAGGAGACTCCATTCATAAAATAAGAGGAAGTTTTCATAATTTAGAGGCCTCTTTCTTGGCCACCTCCTCTATATCTAACTCCCCAATAGAAATAGTAGGCCATCCCAGGGCAGCTTAAGGTAGGGTCATCTCAATCCAACCTTGAGACACAAGCTTTCAACCCTAATCCTAAGCCAAAAAAGAAAAATATATTCTTTTTTGATCCTATTATTTCAAGTTATTCTTAATTTTTCACTTCATATTCACCTTACACTGAGTCCACCATGATTTCAATGATTACCACTACACAACCAATCACCTTGCTTGCATCAATTGTCACTCCTCCATCTTCATTTACCATAAGTACATCCATCATGGCATAATTGCCCACAACTCGTCTCCATAGCCTCCCACTTTTCTCACCTTTCACATTGACCCTTCACCCACTCATCCCCAAGGGAAACAAATATGTTGCTTCATAGTAACAAGTGACCATTCCGTTCAAACTACCACAAGGATCTCCCTTCATGGGGTAAATTATTCAATCACAGGAGTAATTCTACCAGTAGTTAGAGACTACAAGGAAATATTGAGAAGCCTAGGCAAAGAAGAGAAGAGGAAAAATGGCTAAATCCATGATGACAACACATATACAGTCATTATTTGACCCCATGTAACAATATCTAATGATTTCACACATGGCATCATAAATAATCAATCCCAAAGAATAGAAGTAGCTAGGGGATTACTTGATACACACTCTTAGCCTTAACCTTAGCTAGGCCAAACTAAACAATAGTGTCAAATTGATGGAAGAAACCTAGAAGTCCATCACCACAAACTATCTCAAGGTAGGGTGTCAGTTGGAAAAGGAAGAGCAGGAACTCACAAGATTTAAAAATACTATCAACCACCTAAATGTTGAGGCCAAGGCCAAAGACATGAATCTCACTAAGATGAGGTCTAACCTACAAATCCGTGTCACCACTAAAATCTCCCAGGTGGAAGCCAACTAATGGACCCAACTATAAATTCAAGTAGTAGAATTAAAGGCTAAAATAGATGGCTTAACAAAAGAGAAGGTGGCTATAGAGAATAAGTTAAAATAAACGTAATTAGAGCTCATGTAGACCCATAAGAGTCTCTTGGACTCTATAAGTGCATAAAAATAAATGTAGCAAAAGATGCAACAAGAGTCCTCATCTAAGGACCAAGAAATCTAGTAACTAAAGAATGACCTCACCACCCACTCGTAGACCACATGTATCTTCCCCATAGTACAACAATTATATGTATCCTATTGGGATAAAATAAAGAAAATGGCTGAAAACTTGAAGCTAACACTTGGATTCATCACAGACTCATAGAGGCTAATCACATAGGTGAGTGCATCTATGGATCAGGTCCTTTCCTTCATGTCCCATAAGGTTTAATATTCATAGCTCTTGGTATAGAAGATGTATAACATGGTGGATGAGATATCCAAGCAGTAGGGGTGGCTGAACAAAGGTAGGTAATAGTGAAGGTGAATGAATTTCTAAGCTACAAAAAAGCAACATCAAAGTGTAACACATTTTTATATGCCTTATAAAAAGTGGTTTAGGTTATGAAGGGACATATTGAATAGTTGGTCCAATTAGGACTCCCTTCCATATTACTTGCAAAAAACATAGTCCTCTCAAAGGATAAGATCAAAGAGTTACTAATAAAAAAGTAGAATGATCATATCATCTTTACAAATCTCAATCAAACACCAAGCATTTTTGAGGTAGAGACCATTTTGTAACCTCTTTCCTAAATTGAATTTTAGATGTGGGTGATAGTGCAAGGCTTGAGCAACATATCATTCAAGGAGACCATTGATCTAGATAGAGACTTTGAGGCTCTAAAGAAGAAGACTCAGCCCAAGGAGGAAGAGTAGATGCCTTTAAAGGTGACTCTTGAAAAGTTGTGAGTTTTATGGGCCTTCCATTTTTTTAGTTTTGCCTCGACTAGTTTGTGAAACTCAAAATTTTGGGTTCTTCCATCTATAGGTAGATTCCCCTACAAGTCACCAAGAACTATAGATCATAATCCATATTTTGAGGTATTTTGGGTAGTTAACTTTTTGGTGTGGATTACTTAGTAAGTTTGGCAATTTATATATTAGCCTCCTCTTTCTCGGGTTCCCCTTGTTTATTTTTGGCAAGTCTTGGATCCTTTTGTTAATGCCATATGGCATCC
Organism: Torreya grandis; assembly: GCA_037957365.1. Taxonomy (NCBI): domain Eukaryota; kingdom Viridiplantae; phylum Streptophyta; class Pinopsida; order Cupressales; family Taxaceae; genus Torreya; species Torreya grandis. The sequence goes on from JARHVA010000416.1 coordinate 327,452, forward strand.
TAGTTCTCATTCCTCATGAAAATGTTTGTGGCTCACCAAGAGTATTTCCATATCAACATGTGGCATCATAGTGCTTATCCAAGGCAAGTTTCTTTTTTCTAGAGCTTCAAGTAACACCATTATCCAATGAAATAATGGGAGGGACCCGCTATGTAGTTATAATAAAAAGGAATTAAACCTTCCATGTAGTTCTTTCATGCTCATTATTTGTAAATGAGTTCTCAACTTCCATAGAAGTAACACCATATCACCATGTGGTGGCCTCATGTACTATCAATTAAAAGGTGATAAAAGGGATTCAAAAGAGAATGCTCACTTCTTAGTATGCCATTCATCATCCCAATGCTCTTTAGAGCAAAGGTTTTCCTATTAGAGCTTCAAGTAGAACCATTAGTTGATGGAAATGTGCCCCTTTCCTAACAATAATTCTAGAGGTAGTCTGGAGATGAGACATGTGTCACCACCATGCTTCTTCTAAATAAGCATCATGGTAATCATGAGACATCAAAAATTGTGCCATATCTAGGATTTTTAAGACCATCTGCACTCATGATCTAAATCTCTCCCTTTCAGTTGCAATGGCCTCATCATGACTATGAGTGCTAAGTTCCATGTGTCATTTTCTCATGAGGCAATTATGCCTATATATTTTTGGCTTATTTCTTTTGTAAGGGGTGGGTGGTTGTTTAGTTTTTTAATCTTCATGACTTTTATTAGGGAATAACTATTTGTAATAGTTTTAGTTTATGAATAAAAATAGAAAAAATTATCATTTTCCATTTCATGACCTTAGCAGATACTCCTTGTGGGAAGGATTGAATATTATGTACTGTGCCTTTGGGCATTTTGTATTTTGTTATTCACCTAACAATGAAGAGGATGTGGTATTCTATGTTAAATTGAATGGTATCTATTGCTATCTATAATTTCTATTCTCTACTTCTATAGTGTTGGCTTTTTTTTATGTTGCAGGCATTAAATCATGTATATGGTCTTTTAAATTATCTATAGTGTTCAAAAGGTTCAAGCTATTTTATGCAATATTAGGTGGATACATTAAAATTTTGATGCATCACCTTAGATAGCTTTATTTTAGTTTTATTTACATTTTCCTTCTTACCTTTTCACCACCAATTAATTCAAATATCTAGCTTCTAAAATCCTGGAGGTTGCTTCACAGATCACAAATTTGGTCCCATGTCTATAAAGTTTCCCATAGGGAATTATTTTCTAATAGGGAGAGTTTATTCAACAATATATCCAAGTGAAAAAAAAATTATACGGTCACAAATTATCCCTAATTCTACACACATTAAAAAAAATGATTTTCATTTTTTTGAGGTAGTTAGGTGTGCCACATGAATAACTATGCATTTTTTTGTCAATTTTTAGGATCTATTTACTTAAAAAATTCACTAAAAAAGTATTCATTGAAAAACATAAAAATATATATGTAACAAACTAGACTATATTATTTAAAATTTCACTTAAGTGTTTCAAAAAATATTAAATGATACTAAAAAAATGGTGCACCACACGACTGTCTATCTACTTTATTTTATTAAAAAAGGAGTTCCTCTTAAAATTTTAGATGTTTGGCCTAGTTATTTAACCATTTTAAAAAAAATTGTGTTTTAAAAATTAGACTTGAAATTCTACATTTCATGTTCTTACACTATTTTCAAATTTGGAGTGTAGATATCTCAAATTATCTATGAAGTTTATATTTCTAAAAATTTCAAGAAAATCATGTCCACGGGTAGGCCACTCTTTATCCCCCAATTTCGTGCACTTACCCTTATATATAATCTATATTTATAGGAGTTACCTAATACAATAGATTAACTTATGACCTAGTTATATATCACACGAAGGGAGATTTGCATTCATCCATATGGAATTATGGGACTTGATCCATTATGTTAACATGTTGATACGAAAACTATTCTTGTTGTTGTATTTGTGGACATCGTTGGGCCTATCATGAAAAATCAATTAACTCTATGCTTTATAGAGATTATGAATTTATTTTTGTGTCAACTTCAAACCATTTGTCTCCTCTATAGGAATATGGTGATCTAATCTCCTTTGTAATTGTTGTCACTTGGATTTACAACCCTTGAGGAGATGCCTATCTCTCCTCATCCAAGTGGCATAATGGAAACATTTCTCTTACTATGTGTGACAATTTTGTTGAGATGAATCTCTAGAAGGGCTAGTTCCCTTGATGCACACTTTGAAGAACTTTCTTTCCTATCAACTTTGGATGAAAAGGGTTAAGAAAACAAATAAGAAAGCTAAAAAAGGTGATGCACCAATATTGTATTTCTTCTTATTGACTAAAATTTTACCAATTAGAGTCAAACAAGACTTATTTCACAGAAAATCACAATTCAAGTTGCATTATCACATCAATGTTTCATAAGTTAGGTACAAAAGGTGTTTTGATGCTTAAGAGGGTAATGAAGGATTATTTTATGGGATACAGTCATGAACCACTTATAAGACACCTATATACTTAGAAAATAACACTAAAAAATACCTGTAACAATTGTTATTCTACACATTTGGTAAACAATCAAGGATAACATGCTAGAAAAGATAATATTATACTAGACAAGACCAACAAGATTGCACTAACACTCAATTGAACATCATGTGAGTAGGAAAAATCACTTGTTTATTTATTAAGAGTCATTCAAGTATAAAATTTTCTAGGGTTTCACCATTAACCAATGGAGGCTCCTTCAAAGAGCCACAAGAGTTCATATTTATAGCCTTTAAGAGAGAAACAAGACAAAGGAAGTCTAAAGGTCACTTAGACACTTGTCAATCTGAGAAAAGAGGTTACCTTTACATGAAAAAGAGATGTGAAATGAACTATGCAATTTTAGGAAGTCCAAATGTCCATACAAATCATGAAACTGATGAAAAGTGGCATACAATAATAGTTTTTGGCATGCCCGGTGGGACACTAAGTCCTAAAAGATTGTCCAAGATTGGTGCTCGTCTTGGCATAGTTCAAGTTAAAAGAACATCTACATTAAGTACTTGGTGAATCCACTAAAGTTTTCAACTCTTTGGTTGCTGATCACTCCTTAATTTCCATGCCAAAGGTGACCGCTAGGTCTACTGCTAAAGGTATACTCTTTGAGTTTGTGCAATTGCCTTCGTATTATGTCAAAAGGTTTAGGTTTGTGAATACCCATCCTTATTCGAGAGAATTGGTGTTTAAGAAGTCTAAATTCTAGTTTAGTTCAACCCTTAATACTCATATTTCACATCCCAAGATGGATAGAAACCAACCTTTTGTACCTTTCACCAGATCATCTCCTTTGAATCTTGCCCAATATGACCAAATTCCAGGAGTAACCCTTAAGAGTGTTCCATATTTTAGTGGAGAACATCCTATTACTACCATTAAACATATTAAACCTTTGTAATATCCATAATATTACCCAAGATAATGTGGCTATTAGGTTATTGGCATTGTCTTTCAAAGGTAAAGCTTTGGATTGGTACGGGAGTCTACCTAAAAATTCTATTGGTTCATGGGATGAACTAGGAGATATATTGACTTAGAGGTTTGGAGAGAAGAGTGATCATCTATCTTTAGCTGAGTAATTGACCAATATCAAGAAGTCACCCCAATATTTTATGCAAGATTTTAATATTAGATTTCAAAAAACATGGGATAGGATCCCAGCCCTTGTGAGACATACTCCAAACTATGCCTTCTTATACTATTTAAAGGCATTGAATAATGATGTAACCATGATGATCTAATACATGGGTGGGAATACACTCCTTGATAAATATGAAATAGTAATAAATGTTGAGAATTATCTTATTCAAGTGGGAAATATTTCTCGTAGGCCACCAATGCCTTTGTCCCTTGATTTGCAACCTCCTAGTCAAGATGCATTACCTACCTTGGCTCCTTTGCCTAGTCAATAAAGGTCTACCATTTTCCCCACAAAGGAGATCCATGAGTTCAACAATTTGGTCCAAAGTGTTATCAATGAATTGGTTTCTCTCAAAAGTCAACAAGCTCAAATTTATAGACCTTATAAGCCTTATAATCAGTTTGGACAAGGAAATATACCTCCTTTTCAAGGTAATGCTCAAGGACAAGGTCAAATCACTCAAGCTAGACCTTACCAGTGTTACAATCCTAATGCTACCTCTTCTTCCAAAGATATTTTTCCCACTCCTAATTTTTTTTTCAAGAACAACTAGGTTATCCCTCTTATGACCAAAACCAAGACCAAGTTGCTTATGCCACTGAGATGCATAATCAAACCATGACTATGTAAGGTAATCAAATATCTCAAGTTTAAAATTTTGAGGTGCTAATGCAAAGTGGAAAAGAAATTGGGATGGAGAATAGGCAAAAACAATCTGATTCTACTCTCATAAATCATTTGGAGGGAGATTTTTGTGCCATCAATCACTTGGGGAATGCAAACAATGTGAATGCTAGTGTGGCCTCTAAAACTAGGTCTAAGAAGAGGGATATTAAAGAGACACAAGAGGATAATCATGAAACTATTTTAGCTCCTACATAATCTCCAATATTAGGGGGATCTAATTCAACTCCTAAGGTGTAGGAAAATTAGAAGTTTCAAAATGTAAGGCCTATTACTACACATCCACCTACACAAGCTACACCACAAGGTAATAGTGCTTCCAAGGAACCTTCCAAGGTGAGAAATAATTTTATTAATGTTGTGGATCAAATGAATAAGTTGTATATGAATATTTAATTATGGGATTCATTAATAATACCTAGATAAAATGACATGCTTCAAAAGTAATTGCAAGGACTTGGTAAACAAGTTAGATCGGCTAGGAATGAAAATGTTGTCTTGGTGAATGGAACTCAGCCCATTGATGAGCAAGTGAAGATAAATGATAAGACTTATAATTTTTACTTATCATTGATCATTGGTGATTTATTATTTTATAATTTCATTATAGATAGTGGGGCTAGTACTTTAGTTATGTCCAAGTGTATAACAGATAAAGTAGGTCTCAAGTATGAACCTATGGCTAAAGGAGTTTTAAAATTGGATGGATCACTAGCAAATACCTTGGGAGTAGTCAAGGACTTGAAATTGATTTTACATGATTTTCTTAATTTTTCCATTACTCATGATTTGGTTGTGGTATATTTATCTCCATACTTTACTCTTTGTTTATCAAGAGAGTTTATAGCTAAGATAGGTGGATTCTTGGTAGCCAATTGGTCCTATATGGTTTTTAGAATAAATTATGGTACTAAGGTGAAGATTGAATCAAAACCTATCCATCAAAATCACTTGGATCCTTACATGCCTAAAGTGGTAAATGTCAATTATGCCATTATTGATGAGGAAGAGCTTCACATAGATCAATCTCCAACATCTTCTCTTGAAAGAGTTTCTAATTTGTATTTAGATGAATGGGGAGATGAACATGATGAGCATGATCCTTAAAAATTCATAGATAAGGCTGGTATTGGAGTTTATTTTATACATGAGGATGATTCTTTCATGCCTAATTTGATGAAGCCAAGTGAAGACATGAATGGTTTATGGTAGCTATTCTTTGATGGATCAAGAAGCAAGATTTGGGTTAGTGGTGGAGTAATGTTGATTTCACGATCTAAGGAAATGTACTATTCAATTTTTAGATTTCAATTCTCTTGTAATTGTAATGTGGAAGAATATGAGGCCCTCATTCATAGCCTTGTGTGGGCTAGGAAAAGAGGTGTGAAATAATTACAAGTTTATGGTGATAGTGAGTTGATTGTGAATCAATTAAGAGGCCAAAATGTGACTAAGAACTCTTTGATTAAGTCTTATAAGCATATAGTGTGGGATATTGTGAAGTATTTACAACATTTCAACATCACATCTATCCCAAGAGAAGATAACAAACATGTTGATAGGTTGGCAATAGTTAGAGCTCAATTTGATGTTGCAAAGTGGATAGGAGATGATAGGAACCAACCACATCTTAAGGTGATTGTAAGGCCCTCCATACCAGATAATGCCACTAATTGGAAAGTGTTTTATAGTGACCATAAAATAAAAATGTTATATACTATAGGAGGTCAAGTTTTCTTCCAATAATTATTCCAAATTACAACAACAATATGGAGGGCATATTGTACAATTGAAGTCAAACAAGCTCCCTAAAGGCCTACTCACACTTGAGAGTATTTTCAATGATGATGACCAGTTGAAGAGGGAAAATGTAAGCATCTATAATAAGGAATAAAACTATTATAAATTACAAATATTCAAGGACAAGTTGCTTGCACTTGGGAAGGTATGTACTAGTGAAGAGAAACATACTTTCATTAAGTTATGCAACAAGTTTTTTGATGTCTTTGCATGGGAATTAGTGATTTAAAGGGATTTGATCCAAAATTATCTCAACATACCATATAGATAGATGATAATGCTAAGACTATAAAGCAAATAAAAAGGCCAATCAATCCTAATATTGATCCTCTTATGAAGAAAGAGCTTACAAATTTGATTGAGTCCAAAATCATATTTCCTATTAAGCATTCATCTTGGTTGAAAAACTTAGTCCTTTTTAGGAATAAAAATGGATAAATATGGTTGTGTGTTGATTTTAGGGACTTGAATAGAGTTTACTTGAAGGACCATTATCTTCTTCCTTTCATGGAACAAATTTTTCAAGTTGTGGTAGGTAGTGAAAGGTTTTCTCTCCTTGATGGATATTCTGAGTACAATTAGATTTAGGTGAAGGAAAGTGACCAATATAAGACAAACTTTACTACTAAATTGGGTATATATGTTTATAGTAAAATTCATTTTGTCTTGTATAATTTTGGAGATGCATTTCAACATGTAATGGATATGGCTTTTCAAGGACTAATAAATTACAGTGTTAGTGTATCTTGATGATGCCACAATTTTTTCTAAGGATGCAAAGGATCACTTGAATCACCTTAGGTATATTTTTGAGAGATGTATATATTTTTGAATCTCTATCAACCCAAATAAGTGTGTGTTTTCTATCTATTAAGGCAAACTTTTAGGACACATTGTCTCCAAGAAGGGCCTATCCATAGATCCTAAAAGGGTAAGTGCAATCTTGGCATTGGCTTTGCCCAAACACAAGAAAGGTTTACAAAGTTTCTTTGGGAAAATTAATTTTATAAGGAGGTTCATCCTTGATTTTTATAATGTATTCAAGACTCTAACCTCTATGTTAAGTAAGGATGAAGTGTTCACTTGGACTAAAAGAAGGAAGGAAAGTTTTGAAGAGATTAAGCAAGCCATTACCCAATCTCCAACTCTTACAAGTCCTAATTTCTCAAAAGATTTCAACTTGTATACATTTTTAAATGAGGAGGTAATCTCTACCATGCTTACTAAATCAAATGAAGAAAATTTGGATCAGCCTATTACCTTCTTTAGTCAAAGTTTGGAATGCTATGAGGTAATATACACCTATGTTGAGAAGCAAGTACTTTTAGTTGTTATAATTCTAAAAAATTTTAGGCATATGTTATCTAAAAAAAATATTCAAATATTGGTACCTCATACTTGTGTCAAATACGTAATTTTGAGTAGAGATTTGAATGAAAAAGGGTTGGTTGGATCAAAAAAGTGATGAAGTATGATGTGGAAATTAAAACAACTAAGCAAGTGAAAGGAAGAGGGCTATGTGAACATATTGCTTCAGATTTGAAGGAAAAAAAGGAGGTTATTTTATCACTCCATGATGAACCTATGATAGCTTCACCTTTATCAATGAGGAGTTAGACATAAGAGATGATCCATTTTCTTCAAACTAGTGGGTATCCATAAGGCCTTAATAGAGCTAAAATAAGGTACCTTAGATTTTAATCCATTCCTTATTTAATTGTTGATGGAGTGTTGTTTATGAAGGACTTATTAGTGTGTTGAATTAGATCAGATTGAGAAAAATTATCTTGAGTTTCATGATGGACTAGCTAGTGGTCCCTTTGCTCCAAGAACCATAGCTACTAAGATTATGAGAGATGGATACTTTTGGCCTAGTTTATTCAAAGACACCCATGCTTGGGTAAGGAAGTGTCAAAAATGTACTCTCTTTGATGGTAAACAAAAACTTGCAACCTTTCCTCTTCATCCATTTTAAGTTGATGAACCCTTTATGCAATGGGGTTTGGATTTCATAGGCTTAATCAATCCACCTTCTAGTGTTGATCACAAGTGGGTGTTGATTGCTACATATTAATTTACAAGGTGGGTAAAGGATATTTATCTCAAGGAAGCAAATGAAATTTTAATTCTAGACTTCTATGAAGGCATAGTGACAAGGTTTGGGGCTCCTTCAATAATAATTTTAGATAATGCATTAGCTTTCCTTGGGATGAAGACAAGTGAATGAGATTTAAAACATGGAATCTATCTTATTACCTCCTCCAACTATTATCCATAAGGGAATGATCTAGTTGAGTTCACCAACAAGAATCTAATCAGGATCATAAAGAGAATAATGGAGGAAAACCAAAAGATTTGGAATTCCAAGTTAAAGATATCTTTTTGGGTTGATACAATCACCCCAAAAAGAGCCATTGGAAACTCACCATACATACTTATTTATGGGAGAAAAGATAGACTGCTTAATTCACTTGAGTTACCAGCTTATCTACTACAAATGATGGAAAATGAAAGCATGAAAGTTAGGTTGTGTGAGTTGATAGAGCTTGAGGAGACAAGAGATCAAGCTATGTAAACTATGAGAGCTCACTAAGATAAAAAAAGAGATATTTTGATAAAAAAGTCATGCCAAGGAGTTTCAAAGAGGGATCTATTATTCTAAAGTGGGATGAAGATAGGAAAAATCCTAGAAGACACATACAGTTTGATGCTTTATGGAGTGGCCCTTATGTTATCACCTAATGCAAGTAACACAATGCCTTCCAAGTCTCAAAATTGGATGGAGAGGAGCTTCATTTCCTAGTCAATGGGATATATCTTAAACATTGTTATTAAGGTTCTCCTCTCTCCTTGTACATAATTTGTTGTTTTCCTTGTGTTCCCTAAGTGCTTATGTACATGTGTGTGCTTTGTATTATGTCTTGCTTTGTCTTGTTTTTGTGTGGTATGGTGTATTTATTTTATGTAATTTTTAGGCAAGTATTTATTAGTTGTCTTTAATAAATAATTGAATCCCTTATCCCAAGATAGGATAAGGCTACCGGCCCTTAGTATAGTAGGCATACTACCACTATGAGTCATCAATTTATTGACCAAATTTGACCTTTAGGTCAAATTGGAGCACCCCTAGGTAAAAAATTGGTTTGCTAGATTTTTTTGGGAGCATAATATCTTGTCATGAGGTGTTTCATAGGTGATTTAATGTTATTCAATGATATATTAGCCTTGGTCATGAATTTCATTAGCCAAAATGTCTTTTGAGTCATTTTAGGCTTCAAAAAGGTGCATTTAATGTTTTGTACAAGTTTTTTGGGAAATGTGAAGGTTACAAAAGATGATGTCATGGCCCATGTGTCCTTATATGTCTTAATTAATTGACAAAATTGAAATATGATAGTAATGATATAAATCTTCCTCTCAACCTTGTTCAATGGTATGATAATTATTTTATCTCCATGATTTTCCTCCAATTGATTATCTGCTATATTGATGGTCATCTGACCATCATATACCCATTTTTTCCCAATTAACCCAATGCAATGCATTTCACCCTTTTTCATATCAATAACTTCAAAATATCCTTGCAGACCTAGATCATCTACTTTGATTTCCACATCCTCAAATAACCTAATGGGTTCAATTTGACCATACTCTACAAGAATTAATGTGATAAGTTTGTATATGAGAGATGGTCTTCTAATGGCCTATGTAATGAACCATTACATCAAAAGCATAGACTATTAGTGATTCTACCTTCTAGGATCTTAACACCCCACCATGATTTTGACAATCCTATCTTTAGGATGGGTGTGCACCTCCATACACATGTGGGAGCCTTAGGCAAACACTGCTATGTCAGCATTACCACTCAAGCCCTGA